>VDFB02271358.1:563757042-563777740 GCA_007258455.2 Sequoia sempervirens
GAGTGAGTGAGAGACCTAAGAGATAGAGAGGAGGTGGGAGGGAGAGACTTGAGAGAGATAAAGAGAGAGAAAGATAACAACCTAAGAGAGGGAGATAGAGTGAGAGAGACAAAAATACCAGAGGGGGAGAGAGAGAGAGAGGGAGAGTGAGAAATGGGGTTGGAGTGAGATAGATTTATCTAGGTAGGGTGGGAGGGAACAAGACTTGAGAGAGGTGATTGGACAGAGAGTAGTCTAGGTAGCATGGGAGGGAGTGAGACCTAAGAGAGAGAGAGAGACTTCAGAGGGATTGCGAGTTATCCAGTTAGGGTAACAAGGCAGAGAGTGTATGAAAGGTAAAACCTTAACTATCCATCTACGATCAGAAATCTCACACTCTCAACATTATTAGAGTGGTCAACTAAAGAGAGGGGAAAGTTACATTTTTTTCAAATCAGGTCATTTGGCGAGCACAAAATTTGGCACTTGTCAAATGACACATCCCATTTGGTGCATGCCAAATTTGGCACTCGCCAAATGGCACATCACATTTGGTGAGTACCAAATTTGGTGCTCGCCAAATGACCTACTTTGAATGAGTGAATTGATAGAATTTTCCAAATTTCCTCATATTTTTTTCTATGCTTCCCATCACGTTTTCACACCTTTCAATGCAAGTTTATAAAAAAAATTTTGTAATGTTATCCTCTCTTTTAGCTATCTAAATATATAGTTCTTTTTTCATTTTGATTCAGTTAAGGTTTTGATCCATAACTTCTATCATAAATGCCTCTATTTTTGGTCAAAAACCAACATGTGCTAGTTTTAGGATAGATTTTTACTCATTCATCAAAATGTGAAACAAATTACATTTTTTGAAACTAGACTCCATTCTACACATGATAAAAAAAATTCAATTTTCGATTAGTTTTCAAAAAATTTAGGGGGGAGCATGCTCAAATTTCAACTTTTCAGGATGTGTCCACTTTCAAAATTCATAAAATATTATATATTCATTAAGAAAATTATTTGAAAGAATGAGGATAAACTACATTGTGTTAGCTAATTTCTCACTATTTGGATTTTTGAAATTCTAGAAAAAAGTTAATAAAAAAGGGGGGAGCCCTTAGGAACTATGTTGTTTTCTTTTTATAAAAAAAGACCTATTTCTCCCCTCCCATTTTGAGAACCTTAATCTTCATTAATTTTAAAAATAATTAGTAGCATAGAAACTAGACTTGGAGCACTTCAACTTTTGTTCTTGTTGCATCTTGAAATTTTGAGTGTAACTATCTTCATTTTCTCGTGTAAATCAGATGTTACTGATTTCAGAAAAAAATAAAAAGTGGCATCTTAAGAGCCAAAATTGTGTCACAGATCCATGCACTTACCCATGGAGATCATGATACTACACCATCTCTCGATGATCCTCTTTCAAATACCAATGTGCCTCTTTATTCTTCAGAGAAGATAAACCATGCTTGTGATCCTTTGGAGGTTTTTGAGACTCCAGATGAGGTTGCAGTTGCTTCAAAGGTTCTTAATTCTTTGTCAGAGATAGTTGATCCAGCTTCATTAAGTACTTCCATCATTCCTAAGCAACAAGATTACCATTGTTTTCCTAATTAGGATTTCTATTTGTTGTACATTGGTTCACTGTTCATGGAATCTCACATTTCAGACTTGGAAGACACATTTGAAGGATTAATTTTCCTATTTGATGATAGTTATGGTACAACTATTGTCACTCCATCTCTGTCTTTGGAGAATGTTCAAAATGAGTTTCCAATGGTACCTTTTTTGTCACTTTCTCTTGTGATTGGGCATGTTCCTAATTGGTTCGTGGCATCATCTTCCAAGGTCTTGGCAACACATGAGCAAATTTCAGAGACATTATCATCATACTTTTGGATTTCACTTGGTAATTCCTATCTAGAATGGGAATCATTCTTGCATTTGTACTTGGCTTTGTTTCTTCCAAAAGGGAGACAAGTTGTTTGTCAACATTGGATTATGTCTTGTCTTCAGGCACTTACCATTTTTGCAGGTGATTACACATTGTGGGGGGGCTATATAATTTCTCTCTTTCCCTCTTATGGAGGGGCTATTGATTGTATATACATGTTGTATGTAGTCCTTGAGGGGTGTTATTGAGTCCTCCATCCATGATTTTTTTTTTCTTTTCTCTCTTTTGGAGAGGAGTTTTCTCCCACAAGGTTTTTCTCATGTTCTCCGGTTGTGAGAGATTGCATTGTAAATGGGTATCTAACATGGTTGTGTAGTTGGGACCCATATTGCATCTTGATATTGCATAATAATATCCCTAATTTTCACTTAAGGGGGGGTGTTGGAGTAAATGATTTTTACCATTTACCATGCTTAAGTTTTACTTAGGAAAATATTATTATATATTAATTATTTAGGTGCATTATAGTTTATTAGTTGGTAGTTTTTGTTAGTTATATTTTTACCAGCTTTCCCCTTTCCTTTATAAGCAAGCCATTGTACATTATTCATCATCTCAATTTATTCATTCACTTATTGTGAAATACTGTGTTGCTTCTCTCACATAATTGTGAAGGTTTATATTGCAAATGGTGATCCTAGGCTCAGTGGTCTCCACCTACACAAGATACTTTGATGTGTTGGATCTGCAACAATCTCTAGGTAAGGTATTGGAGGGGGAATAATTGAGGTTACTCAATTTTCCCTAGGTCTATCCTAAGGAATTCCTCTACCCACACCTTGGAAATTTTGCAAATTAAAGTAATGCTTACCCATGATAAATTCAGCATATAGTTTTCGAAGAAAATATTGTGGGACTTCAAGATTATTGTTGGGTGGTTTATAAAAAAAAAATCCACCAATGATCCCAAAAATTATCTAGGATACCTTAATGTGTGCACCATTGTACCGTTGAAAAAAGGACCTCTTGCTTGACATGGGAATAATTCATGATAAAATGGACTTAATAAGGCATTGACTCAAGTGTTGTGAGGCATTTTATGCATCCACACTAGGTCTTGGACCCTTGCAAATTGAATAGCATGCTTTTAACGATGTCTTGTAAAGGTGTTGTAAAGTCTTGTAAAGGAATTTCACACTTTTCTAGACTTAATAAACCCATTTCTCCCTAATTCAACATTATAAAATGTGTTTAATAACATTATCACATCAATCTAGAAGACTTGTAAAATAAACTTAATGTTAAACTAGTGTTGTAATGTGTCTCACACATTCACATCGATTCTTGTGCCTTCCTAGGTTGTGTGGACCTCATTTTAGTGTTGCAAAATGAATTTAGTCACACTTTCACATTGAATTATTTGTCCCAAGCCCTAATTTATCTTCAAATCATCACTAATAGGCCCCTATTAACCCATATTGTGCATCCTGAGGCTTAAACTGATCAAATACCCGATAATGTTGCAATTTAAACCTTCTTTCCTTATCTCCTGGTATCTTAGCTATCAAAATGGCCCCTTGTGGGACCCATTCACCATCCATGGAAAATCAGTCCCATCCAGGTGGTACCCATTTTCCATGGGTGGCGAATGAGTCCCATTTGGCCCAATTTTGACCTTTGAGCGGGAAAGAAGTGAAATTTAAGTTTATTATTTCTTCACCTTAGCCTGTGATGAGGTATTAATGGGTAAAATAGGTGAAATTCCTATAAATATAAGTCTTTTAACCCTAATTCACATCTCTTATCATTCATTCATCCATTATTCTTCCATCTCAAGTCAAACAACTTAGGGTTTTATCATTTCAAGTCATCAAGATATCAATTTTCAGACCTTCAAGAGCAGATTCCTCATGTTTTGTTGCATAAATTCAAGATCAATCTTCATGTAAAGGTAATAAACTCCATTATTGCATGCTTCATTACATTCTTTCATCATTTTGGTTCAATTACCTAAAAGGGGTTTGACCAAGGCAAACCCCCATGCCCTAGCATTCAACATTTCTCTCTCTTGTCTTGTGTGTATGAAGATTTAGGTCTCTTGGAAGCTTGGAAATCATCAAGAATCAAGTTTCAAGGTTTCTCAAGTCTTCTCTTCATTCAACAAGTCAAAATATCAACAAAAACTCACTTTTAGGTTCAGAAATCAGAGTTTCAGAAGTGGACACCTATGGAGAATCAAAGTGCAGATTGAAAGCTCTAGATTCCACTTTTGAATATTTAGAAATTCAAAAGTGGACTCATTCACCATGAGTGGCAAATGAGTCCCACTCTAGGGTCAGTTTTTGATTTTCTACATTTTAGATACCCTTTTGTTTGAAACAGGCTCCAGTTCAATTTTGTAGAATTGGGATTGATTCGCCCAGAATGGTGAATGAGTCCCTCCAGGCCTAAAAATCAGCATCAACAGCATTTCAAATTTCATTTCCAGTCTTCATCCACATTCTAGGTGCACACTTTCAGTTTGGTTCATTTTTGTTCAGTTTTGCATTCATTTCTAGGTCTTGTTGCATTACACAATGTGTTTTAAAACATTCTTTGTTTCCTTAGTTTGCATTCATTAATCAATTAATTTTATTAATTTCTTGCATTCAAAAATTTCATCTTGGCATATTACATCCATTTTCTATCCATATTGCATTAATCTTTGAATGTAACATGAGCATTTTGGCCCTTCTTTCTCCTTTTAGGTGAAAAACCCTAAGAGTGCTAGAAAGATCTTGGGTGCCAAAAATCTATGGTACATTTTGGTGAACCTGCTTCTTCAAATACTTTCTTGTTTGATTTTTATTCCTTCATTATATATCTAGCCTTTCATTGATCTTGCATTAGGACTTGCGTGAATTCATTTGCATGCTAGGTTTCAAATTTTGCATTCATAAAAAGTGCATTTAGATTGCATCTAAATTCATTTACATTTTCTAAAATTCTACATTTTTCACTTAGGTCTACATCATAGCACTTAGAAACTATAAAAATCACTCAACATTTTCTAAAAATTCTAAAAAATTCCATACTGGGACTCATTCGCTACCCTAGGAAAATTAGTCCCTTTTGACCCCTGAAACTGCCTTTTACAGAGTTGCAAACCCTATTTTTAGGCTTCTGTTTGGTGCCATTTCCTAGTTGTATCAGTTGGATGCATTTCTGTAACATGCATTTCATCAAATCTAGCCTAAAATAGCTCATTTCATGCATTTTTTTCATTTCACACATTTCATTCTTCAAACTATTGCATATTGTAATCAACAACTTACTTTGTTTTACATGTGAAAATTTCATATAACTCATTGCATTGCCCTTTATTTAATTTTGCATAGCATGTTCTTTAAATGTGTCTTTGATTTGATTAAACATGGGTTTTATAAGCATAATATCCCCTCTTATAATTTTGATTTTTCTTACAATTATGAGGAACATAGATTTGACCAAAACATTACATTACCCATTGGTGTGAATGGAGGTGTAGACAGTCATAACACACATACTTGTTCTTCTCCTGATACCTCTCCTATTAGTGACGAAGGTATCTTGGTGAAGGAAGTTACAAGTCTTGAGGGTCTTGATTTTCCATCTCCATATTCCCCTTTGGAAGATGTTAGACAACAAGAACATGAGATCATAGAAACATGCTTAAACATCACCTTACCTAGTCTCCAAAACCATGAAAATCCAACTTGTCCATCTCCTAAAGAGGATAGGTTGGTGTTAGATGAAATCCCTATTAATATTCATGAGAATCTTGACCCTCCCTTCCCTAATGCTCCTCCCATTTGGGATAATCTATTTGAAAACCATAGTGATCCTTCTCTTGATGCCTCCCTCACTTGTGATTAAGCTACTTTACAAACTTCCAACTTGGATGAACATATTACAAGCTCTCCTCGTAGGGTAGATAACATGGAACAAGAGAATGAGACCTTAAAGACAATAGACATTCAATTAACACCTTCTCCTAATCATTCCCTTCTTGATAATCCCATCATTGATCATTCCCCTATTGGTGATGAATTTATTGTAGAAGAACCAAGCCTTACTTGTCAAGAATAGGTGACTTGTTCTCTTAAAAACTCTCCTAGGGAGAATATCATGATGCTAGAATGCGGAAACACTAATAATGTTTCTTCCTTCACTAAACAAGTGGTTCTCAATTTCCCTTCATTAGAGATACATCAAACCAAGACCGCTGAGGTTATGAATGCACAAGTGTCCATTAGACCCCCCTTTATCAATGGTCCTCATACATACCCTATGGGACATCCTAACGACCCTCTAATTCTTTACCCGCCTTCACATAAACAACAAACTCAAAATAAACCTGAACTTATCCTTTACCCTCCTCAAACTAATGTGTCATAGAAACCAAGTTATAATGCAATTGATCATACATATAACACTTGAAATAATTCACAACTGCAACAACCAACCCCAACAAACTTACCTTTTCCTAATCCCATCTTACCAAGTCCTCCTTGTTTACCTCCACAAAGCGGAAAGGAGTATAATATTGATGAACAACTAAAGAATACTCCTGCTAAAATCTCAGTATATGACCTTATTCAAGCCTCCCCTCACAATCACAACATGATTCAATCCATCTTGGAACAAGTTCCTATCCCTTCTGATATAGCAGCCATGATTCACAAACCAAATGTTGATATTGTTTTCCACCAAAGTGAACTCCCCTCTTTGGATGTACAAAAACAAAATGATGCTTTCATGATCATCGCTCAATACAAAACAAAAGGGATAAAGATAAATCTTGTTGATATTGGTTCTTCTCTTAATGTGTGTAGTGTGAGCCTTTTGGATAGGATTGGCATTGATCAATCAACCATTCAACCTGATTCTTTTTCTATTCAGGGATTTGACAATGTCGAAAAGAAACTGCTAGGGGTACTCATTATGCCTCTTACCGTTAGAGTGGTCACCTTGAATACACCAATCTATGTTATGCCTTATGAACTTTCATGCAATCTTATCTTAGGCAAACAATGGATTCATGCCATGAAAGGTGTTCCTTCCACTCTTCATCGCAAAATAAAATACATATACAACACTGTCCACACACTTGATGTTAATCTTGAACCTGATAGTGTCTTACAACTTTAGAAATACAAAACCAAATCCTTAAACACATCAATATCACCTACACAAGTGGAAGTCGTTGAACAACCACTTACACAACACATGAAGCTATTTGGTGATGATTGGGGTTCCTTGGATTTCGAACATAACTTCATGGGAAAGTAAAAAATCATACACAAAGATTCAAATAAGGCCAACGATACAACAATAATTTCCACACAAAATTCAGACAACCTTTCAAAAGCATCCACCTCAACCACTTTAGACAAAGACACAAAATACACAACAGCCTTTGATGAACACAATAACGAACAACCACCCGATCCAACCGTAATGAAAAAGCTTTATGGAAAAGGTTATCAACTCATGAAACACCTTGGACATAGTGGAAAAGGATGTGGTGCTAGCGAACAAGGTATATGTGTCCCCATCGATCCTCACACACAACAAACAATTCATGGAATTGGTTATTTCCCTTTGATAAAAATCGCCAAGCCTTCCCTGAACATCAACAATCTCACACAACACACTCCTAAATCATCCTTAACAATTGTCCATCCTGAATATCCTCCTTTACCAAAAATGTGCAACACACTACACCTTCGCTTAATGCCAATGTCATCTCGCAAAATGTTCATGACTTGAATATGTTAGATTTTCTACACTCTTATAATGGAGAGAACAAAATCTTGCAATCTCAAGAGCCCTGTGTAAGTATGACATCTACTACTAAGCAAGATGTATCTTTGACGCCAACCACAAGACCACCTTCTACCCTTGATCAAGAACGTATCTTTTCAAGACTCCTCCAAGATCACTTGATCACCCTCCCTCCTAGTACTCAAAAGAAATGGTCTTACAAGACTTCATTCTGAGCCTATCATAGAGTTCATGGTCATTCCACTAATGCATGTAAAGCTTTGAGTCGTAAAATCCAACATTTTCAGGAGTTTGGTATGTTTTCCTCTATGGGGGAACCTAATTCCTATAATTGATACTGATTTTCACTCTCACCTACACTTCATCAATCATTTCGGCTCACTCTTGTCTTGCACTAAGTGGGGCAAGGGGGTTCGATAGCCTTATCCTCGTATGTCACTTGGTGTTGCCTCTTTCGGCTAGTCATTAACCTTTCATGAACATATAAGAGCAAGATTGGGATGTGGATGACATGCCTTAAGTTGGCTCGCATGTGACATACTACCCTTATTCATGACGTAGCTTATTGGAAACATATGACTTGGCATAGGGCTCTCTGAGTAAGTTCTCATGTTCTTCTTCATCTACTTTAAAGAAATTGCTCACAATACTGGTGTTCGCAAGCGCTTTAAAGTGGGGGCATACATCACCCTTACATTTCATTGTGTGATTTATTTCTTCTTGCGATGCATCCTTTTCTTGGTGGAGTCATTGGGCTTGATTCTCTCCAAGAGCATGATACTTCTTTTGACACATCCTCTCTTGGAGACGTTAAATACAATGTCCCGTAAGATGAGACCTTGCACGAACTAAGAAAAATACATTACACTATTTTGCATTAACAATGTCTATGAGTGTCAAGCATACGAATTTTTTCTTACCTCATAGAGCTCAAACCAATATTTTTCATTGCGATGCTTTATTAAAGTTATCAGGAGGTATAACATTGGTATGGCTTTAATAGGAAGCCCATTCCAAGGTACGACTTTCCCCATAGCGACATATGTGTTTCGTGAGTGCATACCAACTAGCGTATGTTTCTCACCTTTGGGATTCCTCACCCCATAGACAATCAGAAGTTTGTTGGCCCTTGAGTGAGTATGTTGTGGAATTCTCACCTGGCGGACAACCAAGAGTTCCATCACCCCAAAGTGAGTATGCATTTTATTTTTGAAACAAACAAGCCTAGATCTAATCCACAACTAGCTGGACAAATGATCGAAGCTTGATCCACCTTTTCATTTTCTTTCTTTCCATTGCATGATTTTGTATCTTGATGGTTTGACTTAGGATTTTGGATCCTAAGGGCTTGGCCATCTCCTTTGATCTTTGTCATTCTTTTTCATCTGCATTTGTACACTCGGATCTCTCTTGAATGTCTACTTTGGTGTGAGTTTGAAGCAAGTTCATCCTCTCACTAAAGTGGGGGCTAAATGTACCGTAGAAAAAAAGACCTCTTTCTTGACATGGGAATAATTCATGATAAAATGGACTTAATAAGGCCTTGATTCAAGTCTTGTGAGGCATTTTATGCATCCACACTAGGTCTTGGACCCTTGCAAATTGAATAACATGCTTTTAATGATGTCTTGTAAAGGTGTTGTAAAGTCTTGTAAAGGAATTTCATGCTTTTCTAGACTTAATAAACCCATTTCTCCCTAATTCAACATTATAAAATGTGTATAGTAACATTATCGCATCAATCTAGAAGGCTTGTAAACTAAACTTAATGTTAAACTAGTGTTGTAATGTGTCTCACACATTCACATTGGTTCTTGTGCCTTCCTAGGCTATGTGGACCTCATTTTAGTGTTGTAAAGTGCATTTAATCACACTTTCACATTGAATTTTGTGTCCCAAGCCCTAATTGATCTTCACATCATCACTAATACACCCCTATTAACCCATATTGTCCATCCTGAGGCTTAAATTGATCAAATACCCAACAATGTTGCAATTTAAACCTTATTTCCTTATCTCCTAGCATCTTAGCTGTCAAAATGGCCCCTATGGGAGCCATTTTCCATCTATGGAAAATAAGTCCCATCTAGGTGGGACCCATTCACCATGGGTGGCGAATGAGTCCCATTTGGCCCAATTTTGACCTTTGAGCAAGAAAACAGTGAATTTTAAGTTTATTATTTCTTCTTGTCATCCTGTGATGAGGTATTAATGGGTAAAATAAGTGAAATTCCTATAAATATAAGTCTTTTAACCCTAAATCACATGTATTATCATTCATTCATCCATTATTCTTCCATCTCAAGTCAAACAACTTAGGGTTTTATCATTTCAAGTCACCAAAATATCAATTTTCAGACCTTCAAGAGCAGATTCCTCATGTTTTGTTGCAAAAATTCAAGATCAATCTTCATGGAAAAGTAATCAACTCCATTATTGCATGCTTCATTACATTCTTTCATCATTTTGGTTTAATTACCTAAAAGGGGTTTGACCAAGGCAAACCCCCATGCCCTAACATTCAACATTTCTCTCTCTTGTCTTGTGTGTATGCAAATTTAGGTCTCTTGGAAGCTTGGAAATCATTACGAATCAAGTTGCAAGGTTTCCCAAGTCTTCTCTTCATTCAAATTTCAAAATATCAACAAAAAATCACTTTCAAGTTCAAAAATCAAAGTTTCGAAAGCGGACACCTATGGAGAATCAAAGTGTAGACCGAAAGCTCCAGATTCCACTTTTGAATATTCAGAAATTCAAAATTGGACTCATTTTCCATGAGTGGCGAATGAGTCCAACTCCAGGGTCATTTTTTGGTTTTCTTCATTTTTAGATACCCTTTTGTCTGAAACGGGCTCTAGTTCAGTTTTGTAGAACTGGGACTGATTCACCCAAAATGGCGAATGAGTCCCTCCAAGCTTGAAAATTAGCATCAACAACATTTCAAATGTCATTTTCAGTCTTCATCCACATTCTAGGTGCACACTTTCAGTTTGGTTCATTTTCGTTCAGTTTTGCATTCATTTCTAGGTGTTGTTGCTTTACACAATGTGTTTTAAATTTTTTTTTGTTTCTTTAGTTTTCATTCATTAATCAATTAATCTTATTATTTTCTTGCATTCAAACATTACATCTTGGCATATTACATCCATTTTATGTCCATATTACATTAATCTTTGAATGTAACATTATCATTTTGGCCCTTCTTTCTCCTTTTAGGTGAAAAACCCTAAGAGTACTAGAAAGATCTTGGGTGCCAAAAATCTATGGTACAACCATTTAATGAAATATTAAAGCTTGTGCACATCAATGGGTTGTCTAGTTTTAGGATTGATAAAAAAATGTGCTAATTGGGCTTTGGAAATGCCAATTTCCCTCACCTGATTGTATGATTTAAGCAATCGACATATTGTTGCTTGTTGGCCTCTCACCACTCTAAAAAGGTAATATCTTGGTTGGTGAGAGTTTCAACATTGGAAATTATTGATTCTAAAGTGGTTTTCGTTGGAGACAAGTGAGGGTGCCTATCGTATAATTGGAAAATGTTTCTCAATTTAGTGAAATTTCCATGGATTAAGTCATGGATTGAAAGCGAGTTTTGTAAGGGAGGATTTGGCTAGGCAAGGTTTCCTTCTAGAGGAGGATTTGGATTATTGGCCATTACAAAACCTGATTGATGTTGAAAATTTAAAAAGTTAACAATTTTTTTATTACAAACTAAAATGCATATAAAAAAACCTATTTTACACTAAAATTATTATAAAATATTTTTTTTGAAGAAAAACCATTAAAAATCAAATATCTTTGATTACAAATTGGTTTGGAGTTCAATTTCTTAACTCGGATGTCAATTTTAACAGATATATGTTCGCCCCATTTCGTCCTTGTCCCGCAACAGTCAAATTCAAATTGTAATAATAAACTTTTAGCCCTTTTTCTTACACCCCGTTTCTTGGACACCGAGTTACTTTTATCTTCATGAGTGAAAGTGTTGGTAAAATGAAAATCATGACTAATATTTTTAGTGGGAGAATGGAATATTGAAATATGTAATAAGATGTTATTGATTTCAAAGGAATGGATATATTTTATGTTGATGAAATGTGATGGAAAGATATGTATTACAATGTGAATATTCTAATGCTTTGTCAGTGTAAATATTTTATGATGCAAGTGGATTTCTTGTGAACATATAACAAGCTTGGTGATTTACTAAGCTGAATGTAGGAATAGGTTGAGCCTCTTAAAGAGAGGGGAAGTATCACTCAAGGAGAAGAACTTGGTCTAGTAACCTTTGATAAAATACCTAAACTGACCTTTCACACACACACACACACACTTCTAGTTTTGTCAAGTTGGGATAATAGTTGGGAAATAGTAAGTTATCTTTATTCTTGTTTGCGTTATTGAATGTTCTTGCTTAGGAGTCTAAGTATTGAGTCTCTTTGAAATGTGTGAGTTCTTCCTTATGTTTTTAAACTTAACCAATGAGATATATATACTTTGTATATATATGTGTGTGTGTGTGTGTGTGTGTGTGTTGATTGATAAGATTGTGAATATATGTGTTTTAATGTCAAGACATATATATTATATAGAGAGTATATGTATATAAATATATATTAATATATGTGTATGTATTGACATTAATGGAAATGTCCATACAAGTATATTAATATATATATGTGTGTGCCTGTGTGTGTGTGTGTGCATGCATTAGTAATGCAAAATATGTAACATGAGTATGCGTATATGCATTCAAATATCAAATAATGCATTCTTTGTATTTTTAAATTGATATATACACACACACACATATATACATATATATATATATACATACATATATATATATATATTAACATGTAATGTTAGATATATATATATATATATATATATGTGTGTGTGTGTGTGTGTGTGTGTATATGTATATATATTATATATATGTTATAATGTTAATAGCACTTGATTATATGCTTAAAGTGCATCTCATATACATATAGTGTTGAGACAAAGAGATAGCACATGATATAAAGCCGCATAGAAGTTGTTTATATTGCATAAAGCATTTAAATACTATAGGAAACATATAAAGATATATGAGACTTCACTACAAGCAAAGATAGACCAACACATAACCAAGTGTTCAAATAGAAAGCTAAGTTTAAAATCAGCATAACAATATAAACTATGACTGTGAATGAGTAATAACATTGTTTGAAGTATTTTAATGATGAATACTATATATCAATGGCAACACATTAAAAGATAGAAGATTTTGTGTTATATTTTGAAAACCAACATAGGTTGCACATAGGGTAAAGGAGTGTCAAGTAGTATGTGTGAGTAATATGCAAGACTTAGTCAAACAGTATGAAGGCTTCCAACGTGTTAATACAATTGCCAGGACTTTGTCAAGGAAAAAAAATAGTAAGTAACCATGCACAAAAAAAGTGTCAACCAAGTCGAACAATGAACATTGACGCATATAATGTGGCACCAACTTATAAAGGCATGAATCAAATAGAAGTCTATTTCTAAATATGAATTTCTAGAATGTGAATCATTTTGTAAAATGCAAAAAAAATCAAGCACTTAGTTGTGCCAAGTAAGTCGATATATAGGAGGCAATTTCCTTTCATTTCTAATCATCATCCTTGTGGTCTATTTTAACATCGACTCATTCACTTTGGCTACATATGTGTATGTTGTGCAACAAATTTAGTTGCCACCTTTTTCTTTTGAATGCTAAGTTGAACCTCTTGAGCTGAGAAGTGTCATTCTTAATTGCATGTTTCTATCCTTTAGTTGCTGATTTTAGTGTATAAATAAAGGTTCTCTCAACCACAATAGGGATGCATTCTTACATACCCGCTGCTTATTTTTCAGGAGACTTTTAATCTGAGTTGTGAGAGAACTTGTGAGCAGATTTGTGAGAGGTTTTGTGAGGGATTAATGAAGAAAATTTTGGGAGGAAGAAGTGTCAGTGGCTAAGATGCAAGATGATTTAAGGAAGAAGACTGAGCTAGGATTCCAGTTCGATCGATTGGAGCTTTGCACAATTAGGCATGTTGAATTCTATTATTTTATGTATTTTAGGATTTTGTAAAAATTGTATGACTATGTTAGTCTCATTTGAAAATTAAGTTTTTTGTTCTATCATGAATTGGATATCATCTTCTATGGAGAAGTATGGAAGATATTTGATAAGTCTAGATGTTAGAAAACCTTGATAGAGGGTTATGTGCATATACTATATAGTGTTATTTAAATGTGATTTAATATTAGGTACAAACTGTTAGAAAACTAGGAATCTGTTGTTAGACTAAAATACTTCCACAAGAGAGAGATAATGGCAAGAATGCTTGCTATATCAATATGCAAGATTGATTCACGATTAATTGATACAAATGTACAAGATGAGGCTTGCTTATAAAAGGAAAGATGCAACAACCAAATCTTATCTTGAGCAACAAGATAGCTCGATAAGATAAAGATAAGATCCTATAACTTAGGAATTAAAGATTACCTAAGTAAACTTATGAAGATGTAATTAAATAGTTAATTACACCAACACCCCCCCATAAGTGCAACTTAGGGAGAAGATTATAATGCAAACTACTATGGGTCCCGGCAACTAGGCCATGTTAGGTACCCATTTACAGATGCAAATGAAATGCAATCTCTCATAAAGCAGAGAAAAGGGGAAAACCCAGTGGGAAGAAAACCCCTCTCCAAAAGAGAGAAAACAAAAAAACAAGCATGACGAATGTAAACATGATGTATGGAGGACTCAATGATACCCCCCAAGGACTACATCCATCATGAATATACAAAAAATGACCCCCCCATAAGAGGGAAGTAAAGAGATAAGATATCCCCCCCATGATGTATGATTCCTGCAAGTATGGTTAATGTCTGAAGACAAAACAAAATCCAATGCCTACAAACAATGTTTCTCCCCTTAGGAAGAAGATACACCAAGTACAACTGCAGGAATGATTCCCATTCTAGATAGGAAGTAGGAAGAGGAATCCATATGTATGAAGATTGTGTCTCTGAAATCTGCTCATGTGTTGCCAAGTTCTTGGATGATGAAGATGATGCCACAATCCAATCAGGTACATGCCCAATCACAACAAACTGTGACAAACCAGGAACAAGTGGAAACTGATCTTGAACAAAATCCATAGACAAACATGAAGTGATAATAGTGGACCCATGACTATCATCAAATAAGAGAGATAAACCCTCAAATTGGTCCTCTAAATCTGAAATGTGAGACTCCACAAACAAAGAAGCAATGTCTGTCAAATAGGAATCCCAATTAGGAAGACTATCAGGTACATGTTGCAATGAATCAATGGTAGTACACAATGACTCATCAACAAAAGATGAAGAATATGGAACCTATGAAGCATCTGCAATCTCGTCCAAAGGATCACAAGCATGGGTTATCAACTTTGAAGAATGAACAAGCACATGTGAGTTGGAAAGAGGAGCTTCAAGAGATGGAGAAGAATCAAGGTCTCCATATACCTCTCTAATGTGAGTCCAAAGAGCATGAGGACATTCAAAGTGAATAAGTGTCTCCAAAATGTCATCATTTACATTTTCAAAAATAACTCTAAAGACTCTAGCCCTAAAGCCTTTCCAAATGCAATACTCAACAGTTGTGCTAGGACGAGGAACTTTATCAAACAAATAGGGCAATAGATTTCTCTCACCAAGATGAGTGAGAATTAAATTACTCCATTTCCTATAGATCCCATTCTCCAAAGTAATTAAGTCACCCATTTACAAACATATGAGCTCCGAAAGCCAAAAAAGAGATCTGTCTTCAACCTGGAAAATATGGCACAAAACTGCAAAATCCCTGCAAAATATCTGCATCACTGAAAAGTTGACTCTTCCAGATTTCCGATGATATCTTGTTTCTGAAAAATCGCCTTCGTATGCAAAAGTTATGATAAAATGAAAAAAGGCCTATAAATAGGCACTTGGGGGCAAATACAAGGCTAAAATGGAGCAAATTTTCGGCACCAGGGGCTCAAACACGGTCACCAATATGACCTCCGGCGCAATATCAAACCACCACTGCAAAAACACTGTCGGTCTTGCCAAATATTTTAAAGCAAAAAACTTTAATGCAATGTTTAAGCTTTAAAAAGCATGCCGACTAAAAAAATATAAAACCCTGTGTACAGGCCGAAAAAGTTCTTCGCCACACAAGGTGGTAGGTACCTTTTGACAGGACAGATCTTGACTGGTTGAAAACGCCTTGACCAGGCCGGTGATGCCAATCAAAAACTTGATGTACGCCGAGCAAAGAATGGCCGATCAAACGTACCGATGCCTTGGAATATCCGTCGATGAGAAGGACGCAGGGATAATGTACCGACATATGTGGATCTAACGTGTACAAGCCAGCTAGCCACTTACAGTACAGACACTGGTTCCTTACATTGACCAGCATGCGATATGACTAGTGATGTCGACGAAAGGACTGTCGGTAGAGTCTTCATACCCGCCAGTGGAGGAATGACATTGACCAATAGCCGAATGTAGAGGAGATTGAGCTCGTACCCCTGAAGGACACCGATGTCAGATCCGACGTAATAAAGATACAGGTGTGCAGATCTAGCCCGGAATATGCCGATGTTGATGCCGATGAACTCTGCTTTGACCGTAGATTGAATGAGGCAGCTCTGATGTACAGGGACAGGTACTCGTACCTTGATGACAGATCTAACATAGGACTGGACAGAGGGTATATCCCAAATAATATGCCGAACCAAGAAATTATTTTTGCCCGAAGAATAACAAAAATTTGCCCCAAATTTAAATAAAATCCATAGAAAATATTTTACTGAAAATATTTTTTTGCGAAATTAAGAAAATCGTACCGCACAGGTGTTGTTCTAGCAAAAATTTTTTTGCCTTAAAAACAATTTTACCCAAAATGGACGAATTTACAGTCAAAATTCGTCTATGGAATCTTCTGATCTCAACCGTGAGGTTCTTGAAACCCCAATCTGCACCCAACAAAAATCTTCAAGCCAAAATAATACCCTTAGATCTGAGAAGGAGTCCACAACCCTGGAAGCTCTGATACCATGTTAGAAAACCAGGAATCTGTTGCTAGACTAAAATACTTCCACAAGAGAGAGATAATGGCAAGAATGCTTGCTATATCAATATGCAAGATTGATTCATGATTAATTGATACAAATGTACAAGATGAGGCTTGCTTATAAAAGCAAAGATGCAACAACCAAATCTTATCTTGAGCAACAAGATAGCTTGATAAGATAAAGATAAGATCCTATAACTTAGGAATTAAAGATTGCCTAAGTAAACTTATGAAGATGTAATTAAATAGTTAATTACACCAACAAAAACCTTCATGGAAAATAAGGTTGGTAATACAAGGGGAATGATGGCATGATGGAAATCTCATCATTATTAGGAAGCAAGGTTAAGCAAACCTTGATGGATTACTTATTTATTCTAAAAAGTAGGAAGAGAATCTTTCCCTAGGGATAGGGTATTAACTAGAAGGTTATATCAATATTCAACTATAGGGAACTTGAGAGTTGTATTTAATGGTTATGCTATTTTCTTATAATGAAACAAGAGTCTATTATTATTCATGAAAATATAAAAGAGGACTCACATAACGGTAACCCAAAACCATATCAACAAGTGAGAGGACTATAGATGTAGATGCACCAAATCCTCGCAAGTTGAATTATGTCCTCCAAAAGACATACATATGTAGTAAACATGATAATATTTGAGGTATTTTGAAAGAGAAGTCTTATGATTGGTTCATGATCACTTGAACGTTACTAACTTTGATTGAAACCCTAGGTTAGGAATAACCTATTTTATAGGGTTGTTTATGTGATTATTGATTGAAGCAATAAGTCGAGATTAACCTATATGATCTAATTGACCATTTGATTGTTGATTATACTTTCAATTGGAGTTGATTTATTGATGAGACCATACTATTGAGTGAGTCCTTTATTGATATGATTATCCAATA
This sequence comes from Sequoia sempervirens, assembly GCA_007258455.2. Taxonomy (NCBI): domain Eukaryota; kingdom Viridiplantae; phylum Streptophyta; class Pinopsida; order Cupressales; family Cupressaceae; genus Sequoia; species Sequoia sempervirens. The sequence continues at coordinate 563,774,781 of VDFB02271358.1, forward strand.
ATTGAGGTCATTTATACTTTGATTTCAAAGTCTTTTATTATTGAAAGATAATTTTGAATTGAGGTCATTTATTGATAAGTTTATAGTTTTGATGGAAGTCATTAATGTTGAGATAATCCCTTGATTTAAAAAGACTTTTATAGTTGAGATTGTACCTTTGGAACTAGAGCCATATAATGATGTGATGTTATGCTACTTCGTATGGCTATTTGATAAGTAAGAGTTAATTTGAATTACTTAAGTAGAAAGTGTCATAGTAAACATAAGAGGGAAAATAGGTTATTCTTGGGGTTAGGATAATCCAATGAAGGGGATAGCTTATGCATATATTACATGGGTGAATAGATGGTGTCCACTTAAAAGAGGGAATGAAATGCTTTGTCCAAAGTAGTGTAAGTTGCCCACTGTTTACACTATCAGTCACTGTGATCCACCTTTACATACTAGGTTGAGGTACATTGTCATATATGTAGGTTGTAGCCATTGTGTCATAGATCTAGATATGTAGAACATAACACCAAGCTCAAAAAAGGTCAATATTTATTATGAGGATACCATACCAATCTCTTCGTCGAAAGATAGGGCCATCTATCAATTTGATAGTTGTGCGGGGGACTGCAGTTAGTCCAAGGTTGGTGGAAAAGCGCTTGATTGATGCTTCTCCTCATCAGTAGACAACGAAGATTTGAATAGAGGATTTATAGGACTATTTGTGCATCTATTGCCAATAAGCTTTGCAGAGCCTCATTTATGTAATTTGTATCCATCATGATGGAAGATTGTAAAAGAGAAATGAAATCATGTTATCATGTACTATGTATTCATTACTTTGGAAAAGTTGTAATAGTTTGATATAATGCAATGGAAAAGTTTGGAATGATGTTTGTTCAAATATGCATTTTATTCTTGTATATGAAAAGAAAAAATGTATTGCTAAGTGTTGGCAATGTAATCTTATTTACTTGAGGTTAAAAGCATGGTAAAAGTGTTGGGTTGAACAATGGACATGTTACACATTTTTTTTGTTTATAACACAATAACGAATATCCATTCATCGTTTTGTTTCATATATATATATATATATTAATATTATATAAACTATAAACTAATATAATATATATTATATTATATTATATATAATAACATACTATATATTATAAATTAATAATAATTATATATTATAATATATATTAATAATTATTATATAAATTATACACTAATAATAATTTAATATATTATATATTGATTATATAATATAATAATATTATATATTATATATTAAAAATAATATTTAAATATTTTGTATACTAATTATATACTATAACGATATAATATACCATAGTAAATAGATATCCTTCTAAATAGATATTTGTTTTGTTTCATAGATTTTTTTTAAAATATGTCAGGTTCATGATATTATATAAACTATAAACTATAAGTTATAAGTTTTATAAACTAATATGTATAATATAATATGTTATAATATTATAATATATTATAATATTATAATATATTATAATATTATAATATATTATAATATACTAGTATAGATATCTTTAATACATCTATCTGAAAAATGTCGAAAGATATAGACTCAAGGTGTCTATCTATTCTCAAAAATAATTTCAGCATAGGCCAGATTGATATTTCTCGAAGGCTTTTAGATCTAGGCGTATTTAAGATATCTATACTAGTTATAAATTAATTGATAAATTTATACAAATTAATATATAAATTTATTTATTTATAATATTATAATTTAATCCTCTTAATTAAAAAATGTTTCTTTAAAAAAATATTCAAAAACAAACTATATGCAAACCCTTTTGTAACAAATAATATTTTCATAATAAAATAGAAATACAATTTTATTTATGAATTGCATATTAGAAGTTAGTTTTTTACCATTAAAAATATTTTTTTTAAAAGTATTATTTTTAAAGTATTAAATTTTTTAGAACATATGCAAATGTAAAATTTTATTTATTAGTTACATTTTAGATTTATTTTTTTTAATAATAATTTTTTTTGTATAAGAATTTTTTAAAAGTATTAAAATATACAAACTGACTTGTACCTTTTTTTCTAATTATCACTTAATTTCTTCCTAAAATTATATCATATAATGATATAATATTATATATATCATATATTATATTATATAATATATTGTATATTATATATATTATATTATATTAAGATAATATTAATATTATAATGTATTATACTAATATAATATATATATGATTATGGGGTGAGGGGCCTAGTTCAATTGGTTAAAACATCATATTGTAGGCAAAAGGTCATGAGGTCTAGTCTCCCCTCGTCCCCATGGTATCGAAGGGTGTGTCGCACTAGTGTCACTAGTCATGTGAAAAAAGTTTACTAAACACACTACAATTTATACCCCTGGCTACCTGATTCCTACAATCTAAATATATATATAATTATAATTATTTAATAATATATATATATATTTTTTTGTCATATCACCACTTTTTAGACTCCCATGATTCTGCATACACCCTGTCTTAGTAATTATATATTATTAATATGATTTCTTAGAATGTAAATTAATAACATTCATATATTCGCATATTATTATAATATATGTTTTGATTGTTTTGGTTGATTATGTATCCATTATTTGTATAGTACACAACACATTATAATTATATTAAAGTAAATTATGATATTTTATTATGATTAATATTTATTGTGATGTCAGCCCAAACGAGTAGTAGAGTTGGCTTGGGCAGTGAGTTTGCTCCCCATTGGTCTCGTGTTCGACTCTACTCTCGGGTTTAAGAGGTGAGACTACTTGCGTGTTGGTATGTGGCGACTGATCATGCTATACTGTATAGCCCATGGTATACTGTACAACCCGGCCCCCTGTCCTTGCCGGGGTCTGGGGCCGGGTTGGGCCCCGAGCAGGGGTTCGGGAGCGGCAGCCCTCGAGA
>VDFB02271358.1:563777840-563793385 GCA_007258455.2 Sequoia sempervirens
GGTGGATGTAGCCCGGATTGGGTGAACCACGTTAAATTCTTTGTGTTATGATTTATTCTGTGCATGTTTTAGTTTCTCTGTTTATTATATAAAATCTGCATTTAATTGTTAGATCTGCCATCTCTAACCCTAACATTGCGGGCTACAGATCTCACTCGTAGGGGACTAGTCTCGCCCTAGCTCGCCTCAGATACCCAAGGTAAGGGATGTTGGACCATTGGGTTGGGTCGCGGGGACACCCTTGTAGTAACAATATATATATAGTGATATCTTTGAATATCTTTTAATATAATCACCACTAATAATAATTAAAATATCTTTATAATCACTTCTTTCTTATAAAATTACTATCAAATGATTAATACATACAAATATTTAAAACCCTTTAAAATATATTCCACATCCTAAAATTTAAGCCAACAATTTATTTCATCTCAATATGCCAACATGTCTTATACTTTATGATATTGCTATCAGGATTCAACCATGTAGTTTTTCAAGTCAAACTCATTGACCCATGTTTCATGAGTAGTGGTTCATAGGAACACATATCTCATGATAATAAATGGTCCACTTAGCACTCATTGCATCTAGGTGATGTTCAGTGAAGCATTGGGTCTTCCCAGGTAGTCACCCATCCAAGTACTGCAACTCAAGCACGCTTAACCATAGAGTTTTCCCAAAATTAAGCCCACTTAACTTGCAATCCCATTTTTATTTTTGGATTCTAATTAACTAATACTACCTACTTTTTGATTGTTGAGCTATTAGACGAGTTAGTCAAATTAGATGAAATTATTATACATTACATTCCATTTACGTCCTTTTCGTCATTATTTTTTATTTCCATATTTTTCTTCTTCTCTTGTACAGGAATTTGTAGTTATTGTTAAATTGTGATCCTTGTGTTTTTACAGTCATGGTCACTAAACATACAGCTGAGAGAATTTAATATTACAAATAGATAGAATAGATGATGATTGCGTACCTGGTAACGGTAATATTGATCATCCGCGACATGTGAAGTTTAAGGGAATAAATTTAATCGTTATGGCACAGGAAAAATTGTTTGTGCTGAGATTCGAATTTCATTTCGAAAAGTAAAAGGTGTCGCCGTCAAATCCCACGGCCAAAACGTGGAAATTATAGTTCGGCCAAAATATCAACGCTTCCAATGATTTACTCGCAGCCGTAAAGCTGACTGTTCAAAAAAATACGCCAATGTTTGGTAAATTTTGAAATGAACCAATCAGCTGAAAATGGTATCACAGTCGTCAGCGTTACATCATCATCGGTGTTATTTATCAGCTTATGTGGCAAACACTAATTTCTGAGTCATCCACCTTCACCTACTCACTTTTTCGTGTTTGACCAACAAATTGTGAATACCTTAATTTATTGATTGTTAAGCATTTTAAACGTTATACCAAGAACCTTTGGGCCATTGAGTAAGTAGTACGAAATGTAGACTTGACAATTTTCTTTCAATGCTCTTATCCTTTCTCCATCCCACTTCACTCTTAAGTTGCCACACGTTTTAATGATGACATCCAGTTGTCAGCTGCACTCGTCTCTTTAGATTCTCTAAATCTAAATATAACCTTTTTCCTACCTAAACACTCCCTCTCTCACTCTAGCTTTTGTTTTTTTTATACACGTGGCACTCCATGTGGACCTCCAAAGTTAGGGTGTTCTATTATAGGCCCCTCTCCTCTAATAAATGTATCAAATGTTTGTAAACTCGAATTGAATTAAGAATCTACAACATATAAAAAAAAACATTGTATTCACAAGCACACACATTCTAACTAGTTGTTATGGATGTTCTATAAATAGTAGAACCTTTATACTACATTCTTTTTTACATATATTAGCTTTTACTATATTTAAATATAAGTATTCACTCCCTTCAAAATCAATTTAGAAAGATATTCACCTTACAAAGATGCTATCAACCTAATTAGAGTGTGGTGTCATTGGTTGTAATATCTTGAGGGGGAATCCTCATGGGTATGTCACATTTGGTTTCCTATGTGAAGGTGATTTGTTGTACTTGCATGATGCGAACTAGGTTGAACCATCAAATTAAATACATTTTCATACTAATATTATTATATGAGCACTTGTGAATATTTGGTTAAACAAACTAACATTCATTTAAATATCACCAAATCTAAATTAAAGAAAAATACAACACACTCCCAATTATCAAGTTAAAATTATAAAACACGTTATATTATATTTAAACCTTTATTTTTAAAATATTTTTTAATTAAAATTTCTTTCAAGTAAATTATAAGAACATACTTAATTTTATTGATTAATTAAATTATTGATAATATTTATTAAAATAAGATAATTTAAAAGAGGTATTCTATATATTTATTTGCATCAACATTATATTATATATTCTATGTAGAGGCATTCATATGTCAAAGACTACAAAAAATTTAGGAGGTCATTCCATCTTTTGGGATGGCATTTTATTTCTTATCTTTTCTCTCGGGGGGAATTTTTCCTTCTTATATAGAGTTTTCTCCTCTATTTTTAAAGAGGAATATTTTTTACATGAGTATCTAACATGGCTACACATTTGTCAAGGCTCAATAATATAATGATACCCACCTAGGAGGGGTGTTGTTGAACTTAATCACTTACTTTATTGCATATTATGCACCCATATTAAACATATTCATATAGGTATCTACTTAAGTATTTGTGTCATCTCTTTTTCACATTAGTAGGCATCTACTTAGAGAGGTAATAACATATGATCTTGTAGTTTCCTTATTTAGTGGAAGCATGTACTACACTTTTTTACTACATCTCCTATATTCCAACCAATGTTGGTTGTAAGTGCACATCACTTAGTGGTATATATCCTATATATACCCACTTCTAACTCACTCTTGAACATTCTTTTGTATTCACCTTATTATATTACATCCACTAATTTGGAATAACTATCATATTGTGTTTTACAATATCTAATTATTTTCATGCTTTTGTTATTGTGGTTACTTTTTTCATTAGATTGTTAGGTGAATTTGTTCCATTAGCAAATCTTATAAAATAACTATAAATTTCTACTTGAATTTTATTTTGTATTAATGGTTTCGGCTAACATTTTTAGTTCAAGAATGAACCTAGACTTTGTATAGTAGTTTGAACACTTAAATTCACCATTTTAATTTACTTTCATCATTGCACACGCATTACATTACTTGCAAACTATCTTCTTTGTCTTCTTATTTGCTTAACTTATGTTTTTCTTATTGAGAGAACAAACATGAGGTACTTGCATTAGTGAAAGATCATACAAGGAACTATCAAATGGTAAAGATTTGCATTCTTAATTTGCATCTATCTATTTACACACAAAAAAATATTTTCATACTACTAGTTAGAAAAAAATTTGGCATTAAAATAGTTGCAAAAACCCTAAAAATGATAAAATACTTCAAAATATTAAAACATAGAGCAACATTGCATACATTCCTTAGAATCTAATGGGTAAAAGCACAAAGTTGTGTCACACTTTCAACCAACTTATCAACACAACTAAATTTAAGTATTTCTAACTAAAAATCAATTTTGGTCAAACATATGATCTAGTAAGATTCATTCTAGCTAAGTTAGATACTTCCACAACTTTTTCAACTGAAATTGTTGGCTAAAAATATATGGAGCACCACTTTGAGTCCAATTTACCAAAAAAATAAAATTATTTGAAAAACTTGAAGTTTCAATAATTCCTACTAATGTAAATAACATTTTTTTAAAAATATAAAAATACCCTTTTGTAGATCCATAAGTGTAGTTTTCAAAAATATATTTATTTTAATAGTTTAATTATTATTGATATTTTATTTTTTATTTTTACTAAAAGTAGGTTATCAACACAAAATATTAGGTTCATTACCATGGCAAGAAAAAATACTAGAGTTTATTAAAAAAAATTGAAAAAAATATGATGCGCTAGATAAAAGAATCTATTTCAAGATGGTATAATTTTTTTTCCATTTTAGATAAATATTTGATATGAAAGTTAACATCCCATGGAAACAATACTTTTTTATTCACACACATTTTAATATTTATTTAAAAATATATATATTTATCAAAATTGGAAAAAAATATATCCATGCACTAAAGTTTCAAGCTATAAATACACACAAAAAAATTGAAAGAAAAAAAAATTACTATAAAAAGTTTGACGTCTCATACAATTTCATTTTTCAGCATTTTATCAACAACTAAATTATAGTGTTAATTTATTGAAAACTAGTTTAAAATATTTTTTTAATATTTTTAAAAAATACAAACATAAAATATACTAAAAAATACATATTTTACTAGTTTGCATCATTTCAAAATTCAAAACATATATGCCACTTTTTAGTGATTCAAGTTTAAAAGTTGGATGAGTATTGGTTGTTTCCTTTATTTAAAGCGTGACACATTTTTGTGCTTTTACCCTAATGTTTCTTGGGATTCAACCTACTATAGTTCACAAGTTGTGAGAAAAAAATCATTTTGCTCCTTCATATCATATTTGCTTATTTGATCAACTAGACGTGTATGCTTGAAGAGTTGTTGAGTCTTGCCACTCCTTCACTATCTCTAAGAGCCCTTCCTCAACCTAGAAAAAGGTGCCCTTAAACATTACCTTCTTTTAAGGCCTCTTAATACCTCTAGCTTAGGGATCATAAGATCATCATGATCATTTGCCTATCTATCATAAAGGACCTTTGTTGCACCTACCCTTGCCTCATCCTTAGCTAAAGCCTCTTTAGGACATTTAGAGGACCGTTTGAACAAACAACATTGATTTATCCAAGTTGGCCTTCTTGGCCATAGCTTCCATATGTGATCTTTGGTCAATTGTTTTGTGGCATGCTTCATTTAGTCACATAAATGTGGCAACGCCATATAAATGAACTTGGTGAGCCCTTCTTTTAACCAAATTGACTCTTTTGTTGATAAGTGAACTCCTTGGCCATATAGGGTTTCATTTGAGGTCTCTTTTAGGACTTTCTCCTTTGAGGTTCTATGGTCTTGGTTAAATATTCTCTTTTGAATCTCATATTGGGTCTCTATGGTTTTCTCTATCCCAACCCTAGAAAGTCATGCAGTGTGGGTTTCCTTCATTGGATTGTCTACATATGTATGGTCTTAAAGGTCTAGATATATTATGATTTTTTTTTGTTAGATGAAAACTACTATTTTTCTATTATGTGCTCATGTCTCAAGATCCTACATTTTTGTCTCTTTGGTGTGCTAGTGTTCACTTGGGGTGTTGATGTCCTTCACACAAGCACTAGTGTCATTTTTGAATGACTACTTTACATTTATTATCTCTCTATGAGAAAATGAGCACTTGAAGTACTATTTTTGAGATCCACCTTAATAAGATTGTAGAACTAATTTAATAACTTTTTGATATTAAAATATGAGTGTGAATAACTAAGTACAAATATTACATAATAGAAAATAAGATGTATAAAAAAGATATAATTGTAATGATAATTCTACTAATCTAAAATATCGAATAAATGTTGGTTGAAATGTGTTTAGGAATGCAAATGTTATTTCCTATACCATAGATTCTTAATTATTTTCCTTTTAAAATTCCATTTTATAAATATGTGATACATCTACTATTTATTCTAAATATTAAAAACAAGATTAGGTTAGGCTTAGGTGGGGGAGGGAGTGTTTAGGTAGGAGAAGTCAAATTTAATTGAGTTTTGCAAAAATGAGTGTGAGTGTCAAAACACGTGGCAATAAGAGAGTGAAGTGGGCATAAAAATGCATAGAGGGAATGAACTACGAAATGCAAAAACGACCAAAATGGTTATAAAAGGGTAGCACTAAACTAGAATGAAACGTGTATTTTGTCTCCACATACTACCTAGTCAATCGTCCATTCCTACTGGTTATAACCTTCAACCCGGTCAACAACCAAGAAATTAGGCTATTCATACGACCAAGGGAGTAGGTGAATGTGTTTGACTCAGAAATTAGTCTTTGCCACATAAGCCAATGAATAACAACGATGAAGATGTAACGCTGACGACTATGATGCCATTTTCGGCTGAATTGTCCCTTTCAAATTTTCCCAGACTGACGTATATTTTTGAACGAATCATCTCTACGACTTGTTTATGTAAACATTCCTACTCGCTAATTAGTGGGTCAATTCAAAGTTTCCCCTTTGGATTCGTCGGCGACTTCCTTCCTTCATGTTGAAATGGCCATTTCTGAAAAATTGGAATCTACGCACAAATTTAATCCCTTGAACTAAAATATGCTCCTTCGTCCCTCCCTAGAATAGGTTGGTTTTGAAGCGGTCCGACTATTGAACTCGGTCCCAATCCCCACCAACTACCGAATAGTGTACTCAGCTTTGCTTCGATACTTCCAAATCTATTTAATAATTTCTCTCTACCGTATATAACTAAGCGAGGTCCAATTTCTCTCTGCTATTGTATATCGCAGCGAGCTTGCATCTGCTCTGCTACCAACAAATCTATCTTCGACAGGAAACATGGAAATGACTCAAATTTTGCTTCTCTGCTTGTTATTTAGCTTTGTCTCGACGAGTGCTGGGCTGGACAGGACAGACTTTCCCCCGAATTTCATGTTTGGAACTGCTTCCTCTGCCTATCAGGTTTCTTCATCTTCACATGTTGCCTTCTCAATGCTCATTTATTATCTAACATTTTAAGCCTTTTCTAATACTGTTTATTGCTGAAACAGTATGAAGGTGCTTGGAGAGAAGGAGGCAAAGGTCTCAGCAACTGGGATGCCTTCACACATTCACCAGGTCTGCTCTCTATTCTATTTGTTCAATATATTTAAGTCTCTGTTTATAACTGTTTATTGAAATAAATTTAGTGCTTTTAATCAACTTCAATTATACAGGAGTTGTACAAGATGGAACAAATGGAGACGTGGCGGATGATCAATATCACAAATATCAGGTACGCAATCAACTTCTATTCAATCTATTTATAATCGTGAATTCTTTCAGCAGTATGTTTAGTGACCATGACTGCAACAACAGGAAGATATCAAGCTCATGGCCTCAATTGGGGTAGACGTATATAGATTCTCCATATCCTGGTCTCGAATCCTCCCAGGTACGTCATTGCTCTTCGTTTCTCCACTTCCAAGTTAGATGATTATGGGATAGAACAATGAAAATAGAATTTGAAAGTTCTCTTGCCATGTGGACAGATGGTAACGGTAAAATTAACCAAGCTGGGATTGAGTATTACAATAATTTCATCGACGCTCTTCTTCAAAATGGTATCCAAGCGTTCGTTACATTATTCCACTTCGATCTTCCAAAAGCACTTCAAGACTCCTACGGCGGATGGCTCAGTCCACAGATAGTGTATGCAATCTGTTACATTTCTATCCCATTTGTTTTCTACATTTAAACAGTAAAACAAATTCGTACAAGGCTGAAAATCGCTTACATATATTGACTTATTTGTGTGCAGAATGGACTTCGAAGCCTACGCAGATATCTGTTTCAAAGCCTTTGGTGACCGGGTTAAGTATTGGGCTACAATGAACGAGCCAAATATGTTTGTTCCATTGGGTTACACCGTTGGAATATATCCTCCTACAAGGTGTTCTGTGCCTTACGGAAAATGTGTTTCTGGGAATTCCCTGTCTGAGCCATATGTTGCTGCACACAATGTTTTGCTCGCCCATGCAGCTGCAGTGAACACATATAGGACCAAATATCAGGTATTTCTCATCAATTTCGTCTGTCATATATAAATTAGTTTATTAATTGTTCTTGCAACTTAATTACTTATTGCATATCTGCGATAAATTTCAGAAAATTCAAGGGGGCTCTATTGGATTTGTGGTTAGCGCACCTTGGTATGAACCCTTGGAAGACACTCCCGAGGACAGAGCAGCTGTCGACAGAATTCTAGCATTCAATATTCGATGGTGGGTATTCCAAACAATGCTTCTAAATCAAATTGGGATTCTCGACTACTCATTAGATATTGCATACAAAACTTTTTATTGAGATTAGAATTAAATGGGTGCCATTGGGCATTCGATGTACTGTTCCCAATTGATAACCATGGTAAGCTCTTAAATTAACTGCAGGTTTCTGGATCCAGTTATTCTGGGGAATTATCCAAGTGAAATGCGTGAACGACTGGGATTACGCCTACCAACTATTAATTCAGAAATGTCGAAGCAGCTGGCAGGATCAGTCGATTTCATCGGCATAAACCAGTACACAACCTTGTATGCAAGCAGTAGCCCTGCTCCTTCCCTCGATTTCGGCACACTCGCTTATCCGGATTCCATGGTCTATTTGACCGGCGAGAGACAAGGAATTCCCATTGGAGAACGAGTAAGAAGTCTACATTTCTTTCTCTCCAGTCGTTGTCTACCTATGTTTGGCCAAACCTCTGATATGAATTTGTCACTTGTCTTCAGACAGGAATGGATGGTTTGTATGTGGTGCCTCGGGGGATTCAGAATATGGTGGAATATATAACACAAATCTATAACAATCCTCCTATTATCATCACAGAAAATGGTAAGCTATTCCTGTCTATCCATCTTTTCAAAATATGAATGCAAGAGCCAGCTTATATTCTCCACAATAAACGATATCTAAAAGATAAGATGTCCTTTAATCTTATCTGCCAATGGTTGAACAGGCTATGCAGAATCCAAGGATTCCTCCGCTACTTTACAAGAAGCTTTGCAAGACGTGAGGAGAGTAAATTTTCACAACGATTATTTGAATTACTTGGCAAAGGCAATCAGGTAATTGTCGTAAAGGGTATTTTACCTCGTATTTATGTTTGTCAATAATATGCGATGTTTATTGAATGTAATTTTGCTTTTAGCAGGAATGGGTCAGATGTGCGTGGATACTTCATTTGGTCTCTTCTAGACAATTTTGAGTGGGCATTCGGCTACACATTGAGATTTGGCCTGTATTACGTGGATAATCATTCTCAGAATAGATATCCGAAGCTATCAGCTGAGTGGGTAAAGCAGTTTCTTGGGAAGGACGCAAGGAGCACAATTTAACGACAACCACATCACCCACCCACAAACTCCTGTAGAAGGGAAGGAGAAAAATATGGAAATATAATATATTATGAATGATGGGAGGCTTGTATAGTAATGTATTATAACTTCACTTAATTTAGCTATCAAACTTGGCTCCAAAAACAAAAAAAGTCGGTTTATCGGCAAACTTGTTTGGAGAATCCAAAAACAAAGGAATGTAAAAGCACTACAACAATGCTATCTAACTAATATTCTTTATCTATTCTCTCGCCCACTTACTCTTACGTTGCCACACGTTTTGATGATGACATCCACTTGTGAAGTGCACTCGTGTGTTTATATTCTCTAAATTTAAATATAACCTTTTCCTACCTAAACACTCCCTCTCTCACTCTACCTTGCCTTGACGGCTACAAACACTAATAAATGTGCTTTGAATTAAGAATCTACAATATAGAAATTGAAATTTGTATTGTCAACCCCACACATTCTAGCTAGTTGTTATGGATGTTCTAAAACTAGTATACATATATTAAATATTAATATATATAAAATTCGTCTAGAGTTATTATTTTCTAATTTTCTTTTTTAATTATTTTAATTATTTATTTATTTATTTGTTCTTTTTGTTTCATCAAATCTCTTTGATTTGATTTTTTTTTAATTTTTTTTGGCTAAGAAACCAAAGCTAAAACAAGAAATTTTTTGCATTATGTAAACTGCTTTAAAATTTGTGGAAAGAATAAGAATATACACATACTCGTTGATGCGATTGTAATACCCCTCTTGGGGTAACTAGCATATATATATCTATATATATAAAATATTAATATATATAAAATACATCGAGAGTTATCATTCTTTAATTTTTATTTTTTATTAATTTATCTTTGTGATCAAATCTTTGATTTCTCTTTGCCATCAAAAATATTATTTATTTATTTATTTGTTCTTTTTGTTTCATTAAATCTCTTTGATTTGATTTTTTTGTTTCATCAAATCTTTTTTATTTGATTTTTTTGTTTCATCAAATCTTTTTTATGTGATTTTTTTGTTTCATCAAATTGAAGATTCTCGTAAATTAAAACTCCAACAAAATTGAAGATTCCGGTAAATTAAAACTCCAACAAATTGAAATTTTTGGTGAATTAATACTCTAGCAAATGAATATTTTAGCATAGTTAGAGAATTGAAGACTTGATAGAAAAACTTTGGCAAAGTGGAGATTGTTGAAAAATTGAAGAGAATTAAAACTGTAGTAATAAATTTTTTTGATGAATTAAATTTCTATCAAATTGAATATTTTAGCATTATTTAAATTAGAAAAACTTAAGAGAATTGAAGACTTAGTAGAAAACTTTGGAGAACTAAAACCAAAAAAATTGAAGATTTTGATGAATTCAAACTCCAATAAAATAAGATTTGGTTAGACTAAAAGTCTTAACAACTTAAAGATTTTAGTATAAATTAAAATAACTTAAGAGAATTGAAGACTTAATAGAAACACTTTGGAAATGTGAAGGCTCTAGAAAAATTGAAGATTTTGGAGAATAAAATCTAACAAATTGAGATTTTGGTGAATTAAAATTTAAAACTCAAGCAGATTGAAGTTTTTTGTGTATTTAATTACAACTTCTTAAGAAAATTGAAGAGTTAATAGAAATAGGGATTTACCGAGAATAGACTTGTATCCAGGTGGATAATATGATTCATATCTGATAGCACCTGGAGGCGGTACCAGCTGGAAAATTCCCATAATGGGTTGTTGAGGGTAGTAGGGTGTAGTGGCCTAAAATGTTCCATAGTGCAATTGACCGAGCCCCATCTTCGGTCTGTCCGAGCAAATGCGAAGTACATCAAAAATCAATGGGTTAATTCATGCCAGGTAAAGTGTATAAAGTAAAGAATTTCTTCTGCGAGAGTAACATGGGCGGTTTGGTCATTTCGCTCTCCTCCAATAAGCGAAACAAAGCGTCGGAGGCAACTTTATTTCCTGATTGCGTTTCTGATCAAGCATAAAGTCAAAACAAAGTTAAAAATCAAGCCAAAAAAGTTTATTTTTATAGACTGCATTTACTGCATCATTTAAAGGCCGCTGGCTTCAAGGCACTGGTTTTTGGTACCAGCTGTGTGCCTCTTGGCATAAAAGATGCCTCTCAATGTAAATAGTAGAACCTTTAAACTACCTTCTTTATTGCATACTAGCATATATATCTTAAATTTAGAATATATAAATTACGATGAGATATGCTCGAGGCATTTTAATTTTTCATCATTCAACTTTAATATAGATGTATTAAATTGAAAAATTAAATGCCTTGATATATCTCAGCGTAACTTATATATCTTAAATTTAAGATATATATGCTAGTAGCAGTGACAGTGCAACACATAACATGAATTAATATATTATTTTATTATATTATTAGATATATAATAATATTAAGATAAATAATAATATAATATAATATTAATATTATATTATATGAATTAATAATATAATAATATTATTAGATAATAAATTAGGATTAGGGTTAGGGTTATGGTTATGATTAGGGTTAGGTTTATCATCACAAATTTGGATTAGGGTTATCATCACGCATAGGAATTAGGGTTAGGGTTAGTGTTAGGGGTAGGGTTAGTGTTATGGTTAGGGTTAGAATTAGTGTTAGGGTTAGGATTAGGGTTAGGGTTATGGTTAGGTCCTAATCCTAATATTAATCTTAATCCTAACCCTAACCCTAACCCTAATCCTAATCCTAATCCTAACCCTAATGCTAACCCTAACCCTAACCCTAATCCTAACCTTAATCCTAACAGTGACCCTAACCCTAATCCAAACCCTAACCCTAATGCTATTCATGATGATAAGCATATTCATGATGATAACCCTAACCGTAATCCTAACTCTAACCCTAACCTTGACCCTAACCATAACCCTAAACCTAAGCATAACCCTAACCCTAACCATAACCCTATCTGTAAACCTAACTGTAACCGTAACCCTAACCTTAACCTTAACCATAAACATAACCATAACCATAACCATATCCCTAACCCTAACCCTAACCCTAACCCTAACACTAACCCTAACCCTAACCCTAATCCTAACCCTAATCGTAACCATAATGATAAATGACCCCTAGCTCTAACCGTAATCGCAATTGAACCTTAATTAAACACTATCCCAAACCTAATTGAACCCTAATTCTGGCACTAACTAAACTCTAATCTCAACCCTAGGTCTAATTGAACCCTAACCCTAATTGAATGCTTATTGAGTCTTACCTTAATTAAATCCTACCCCTAATTAAGCCCTTTTGTAACCCTAATTAAAATATTACCTTAATCATAATTGATCCTTAACTCTTACTCTAACACTAATCAAAATTTAACCCCAATTAAACCATAACCCTATTTGAACCTTAATCATAATAATAATTGTAACCCTAATCAAACCCTAATCCTAATCTTAACTCTAGTTTTATCCTAACCTTAATTGAATATTAATTGTTTAATGGTTAGGATTAGGGCTAGGGTTCAATTACAATTAGGTTAGGGTTAGGGTTAGGTTTAGGGTTAGAGTTAGAGACTTTAGGATTATGGTTACCATTAGAATTAGTGTTATTTTTAAAATTACAATTAGAGTTAGGGTTACAAATAGATTTAGAGTTAGCAATGGAGTTTAGAAATAGTGTTACAATTATGGGCTATATTTATAGAATTACTAATTTATTTATTTAATTTTATATAATTTTATAAAATTAAATAAATAAACCTATTCATGATGATAAACCTATTCACGATGATAACCTTAACCCTAACCATAACCATAACCCTAACCCTAACCATAACCCTAACCCTAACCCTAACCCTAATCCTAACACTAACCCTAACCCTAATCCTAACCCTAACCCTAACCATAACCCTAACCCGAATCCCTATTCGTGATGATAACCCCAACCCTAATCCCAATTTTAACTCTAACCCAAACCAAATTAGTATATTTTATCATTTATAAACCTATCCCTAACCATAACCATAACCCTAACCCTAACCCTAACCCTAACACTAACCCTAACCATAATCCTAACCCTAACCCTAACCCTAATCCCTATTCATGATGATAAACCTATTCGTGATGATAACCCCAACCCTAATCCCAATTTTAACTCTAACCCTAACCAATTACTATATTTTATCATTATAAACCTATCCCTAACCATAACCATAAACTTAACCCTAACCCTAACCCTAACCCTAACCCTAATCCTAACCCTAACCCTAACACTAACCCTAACCCTAATCTTAAGCCTAATCCTATTCGTGATGATAATCCTATTCGTAATGATAAACCTATTCACGATGATAACCCTAACCCTAACCATAACCATAACCCTAACCCTAACTCTAACCCTTGTTGTGCCTATAGCACGTGCATGCCTCGTTCATAATGGTGACCCTCTCTTTTCGCTTATCTAGGTCACTTTTATCGTCGCCTCATTTTGTGTGCCCCCGTATTTTGAGTCATAAGTGGTCAAGGAGTCCTAGAGTTATCATCCTAAGTTGACCAAATTTTGTCACCCTCAAAATTTCCAAGTCTTTAGCTCTTGCGAAGTTTCCTTGCCAGTTTTCCTTTGAACCTTCAAACTATTGTCCTTCATGCCATGCAAGTCCACACTTGTGGGCTGCCCTCTATAGATCTTGGTTAGTTCACCGCCATTCCAAATGGCCGACCCACCACGTCAACCTACCTCGTGGGATTTACTGCTTCCTTCACCATTCTCTGTATTGGCTTGTCGAACGACCAACTCATGAATGACGTCCGCTTTGTGGACCTCGTCATTCCTGCTGCCGTCTCTTTTGAATTGCACGTCAACCAACCTTGGCTACTTTCGTACCCTCATTAATGGCAGGTATTTAATGCACAAAATTCTATAAATAACCACTTTTGGCAGGTCATTTTCACCGTCAAACTCTCAAAAATTTGTCAAAGCCTCTAGCCATCGCCGCCTTTGCACCCGCATGATCTTGTCGTTGTTTGAGCATCGTTATTTGCAGTCTCTTCACATCATTCATAGACTTTTCTAGGTCAATTTTCTGGCACCATCTATTTCGTGAGTTTTCTTCAATTTTCACAAATTTTTTAAAAATTCTGATGAAAGGAAACTCAAAACTAGTTAGGTCATGTCAAGGCAAACAAAACCCATATTTTAGAATTTCGAAATCCTTTGGAAATTTCCCACAAGGCGCGCGTGAAACTTGGGGTCTCCATGACTGTTCTTGAACCAGGGCCATCGGATCCTTGTGGCCCACAAATCTCCCAACACCGTTGCCTTGTTCCTTAAAACGCCAAACTTTAAACACTGGCTTTCGTCTCCTCTGGGCCCACGTATGCAGGAAGGTGCCTACCCGCGACCGTCACTGTTCAAACTTAAGCAAAAATCATCAGTTAAAACAAGGGCTTTTCACTCCCGTAGGTCTGTAGGTGTGGACTTCTGCACCAAGATCGCCCCTCATGATGCACCATTCTGAACAGTCGATCGGTTCCGACCACTTGCCTTGTGGGTCCCGCGACGTCCATGTTTGTTGACTGAACTTCATACCTAACTCCATGTGGACCATTCCCTTTAGAATTCCGCCATTCTTCTATTTCTACTTACACAACCATTCCAAAAATGATGAAGCCTTGGGATCCTTTTGATGAGCAGGCCCTGCCCTGACTGTCTTCATCTAATCCTCTGTGCTAAAAATGTCTAACTTTGAGCCCTTGGCGGGTTTCCTGTTGCGGACTTCCATCCGCAGGCTTCCATTCGGTGTCTGTCGTTCTAAATGGCCTCGGTTGACCACTTGTTCACCTAGCAGACCTCGCACTTTTTGCCACCGTTTGAGCCCTAAACAAAAAAACTAAGTGTAGTGTTCCATGTGGGTGATCGCCTGTGGGCCGCCATCCCACTCCTACCGCTTTGAAACTGCCAATGACTTCTATCGGCCCACTACGCAGGGTCTGACCCTGCTACACTAATACATTTGACTGCAAAATACGACGAAACTATCCGACAAAATATGTAAAATTCGATGTTCGTCGGGTGCTTGTAAAATTTGATGTGTAATTTCCAATTTTTTTGAAAGTTTATCCCCGACGTTCATCGAAATTTCGACGAACCTGGGGTTCATCGAAATGTCGGCTATTATTTTCATCGAATGTTCGACAAACATGAAAAATTAAAAAAAATCAAAATGTGGCCGACATAAAGAAAAGTGAGTTCGTGCCTGATTTATTGCGACAGTGTTTTGCTCTACTTGAGACAGTTTGTGGAGAACTAAGAACGATTTTCTTGGGAAAAATCAGAAAAAATTCAAGAAGATATCACCAGGTTGAGGGTAGTCATTGTCTTTTTGCAGAATTCAGTTGTGAAGTCAGATTTGTAGTTCCAGGTTTGAAAATCATATTTTAAAGCAACATCTCATTAGATTTC
>VDFB02271358.1:563793485-563830540 GCA_007258455.2 Sequoia sempervirens
TTATTGTTCAAATCTTTTCCAAGAAACCAATAGGAATCTAACAAGATTAAATTTCTCAATCCAACAAGGCTAACTCACTTTCAAAGCCTCAAGAACTTTTCTTTGCACTTTCACCATTCAAGCTTCCATTCACCTAGTAGGTGTCCAAACCCTGTTTTAGGGACTTATCTCACAATCAACCACCCAAACTCACAAATGTCTTACACTTTTAGGGACCCATTATTCTTCTACAAATCATATCTCAAATACACCATAGGTTTCTTCAGACCATCACTACCCAAATTGACTTTCTAGGCTAAAACGGGCTCCAATTAGCCCTATTCTCCAAAGGACCTTGTCTCTAAACTTATCACAAACTCCCAAAACCACAAAATAGTCTTAGAACTACCCTCAAAACATGTGATTCATCAACTTTCAAGACACCATATGCATACTAAGGCCTATTTCTTCAAAACCCTCTCTTTTCACCATTCCAACTAGGGCTTATTGAAATTCATATGTCCAGAACACTCTCAATCTTGAAACCACGTTAATCCTCCATCATTTTACTTGCACATGCTCAAAAAAACATTACATTATGTTTCCCTCATGATTCATACACACTTCCTTCACAAACCACTTTTTTCACTAGTTTTCACCTTTTCCCAACTAGGGTTTCAACCTTCCTCACACATCTGACCACTTCTACTCGCTCAGACATTCTAGACATCTTCAAACACACATGATCAATATTTTTTCAACAAGTTACAACCTGTTCTCACTCAACTTCACAAAAACTCACCCTCTAGCCTTACTCAAAAGGCACAAAATAAGGTTTTTACAACAGGGTAGTGAGTAAATCTCTCTCAAAACCTTCACCAGACCAATTCCTTTATTCATATACCTACCGCTACATTGTATAAGTCCATTCCACCAAGAAAAAATATTTATAGAAATGTGGAATGGCCTTTTCAAATCATTTTGAGACTCAAACCCTACACCCCTATTTCAGACCTGTTTTCAAAGATCAACCTCTAAATTGCTTTAAACACAAAGAAACTCCTCAAGAATGGATTAGAAACAATGCAAACTCCATGCTAAAACAAGTTCAAAGCATTTCCTGATTAAATCCCTATTGTACGGACCCGTACACAAGCAATAAATGAGTAAAAACTCAGAAAATTGATTGAAATTTCTATTCTTTTATTGAATTCTTCTCCAAAAACTCTTCAACAACCTTTGCTTGAGCCTTTAAGAGGCCATGTATACATATTCCAATCATGAAACACCTATAACTGACCATACAACTACCTAGACCCTTCATATTCTTCAATTTTGCATTTTAGATAATTTGTAGACAATAATTACATCATTATGCAACTTTTTGAATTTTTGAACCAAACTAACACTAAAATCCCCAATTACAGATCAATGATGGTCTTAAAGGACCTTATTTAACATAAAATGACTCAAATTGCCCCTAATTCCTAGTCCCTCCTATCACCAACCTTCAAATGATGAATTTTTGCAAATACATGCTTTAGGTGCTCGTACACCAAAACGACACTAGTGGGAAGGAATCCTACAAGCAACATCTCATGATGTGGGGCCCATGGTTAGGGAGGATGGCATCATTTTATCTTTGAAGTTCAAAGGGCCCATATGAATGTCAGTAGGGAGATGTGGGAAGACGATAGACCGAGGCCATTTAGAATGGCGGAGGAAGAACAAAGTTCCACGTTCGGCGACCCGCATCGTTGGGACTGCAAGGGTCACGGCCTAAGTTGTCCATTCACAAACAGCCAAAGTAGCAAGGTCAGACTCGATAGTATGGGCTTTGGTCGCAGAAGTTTCAGTTATATGAGTGGGATGGCGCCCATAGGCTTATCACCCACATGGAACACTACACTTAGTTTTTTTGTTTAGGGCTCAAACGGTGGCAAAAAGTGCGAGGTCTGCTAGGTGAACAAGTGGTCAACCGAGGCCATTTAGAACGACAGACACCGAATGGAAGCCTGCGGATGGAAGTCCGCAACAGGAAACCCGCCAAGGGCTCAAAGTTAGACATTTTTAGCACAGAGGATTAGATGAAGACAGTCAGGGCAGGGCCTGCTCATCAAAAGGATCCCAAGGCTTCATCATTTTTGGAATGGTTGTGTAAGTAGAAATAGAAGAATGGCGGAATTCTAAAGGGAATGGTCCACATGGAGTTAGGTATGAAGTTCAGTCAACAAACATGGACGTCGCGGGACCCACAAGGCAAGTGGTCGGAACCGATCGACTGTTCAGAATGGTGCATCATGAGGGGCGATCTTGGTGCAGAAGTCCACACCTACAGACCTACGGGAGTGAAAAGCCCTTGTTTTAACTGATGATTTTTGCTTAAGTTTGAACAGTGACGGTCGCGGGTAGGCACCTTCCTGCATACGTGGGCCCAGAGGAGACGAAAGCCAGTGTTTAAAGTTTGGCGTTTTAAGGAACAAGGCAACGGTGTTGGGAGATTTGTGGGCCACAAGGATCCGATGGCCCTGGTTCAAGAACAGTCATGGAGACCCCAAGTTTCACGCGCGCCTTGTGGGAAATTTCCAAAGGATTTCGAAATTCTAAAATATGGGTTTTGTTTGCCTTGACATGACCTAACTAGTTTTGAGTTTCCTTTCATCAGAATTTTTAAAAAATTTGTGAAAATTGAAGAAAACTCACGAAATAGATGGTGCCAGAAAATTGACCTAGAAAAGTCTATGAATGATGTGAAGAGACTGCAAATAACGATGCTCAAACAACGACAAGATCATGCGGGTGCAAAGGCGGCGATGGCTAGAGGCTTTGACAAATTTTTGAGAGTTTGACGGTGAAAATGACCTGCCAAAAGTGGTTATTTATAGAATTTTGTGCATTAAATACCTGCCATTAATGAGGGTACGAAAGTAGCCAAGGTTGGTTGACGTGCAATTCAAAAGAGACGGCAGCAGGAATGACGAGGTCCACAAAGCGGACGTCATTCATGAGTTGGTCGTTCGACAAGCCAATACAGAGAATGGTGAAGGAAGCAGTAAATCCCACGAGGTAGGTTGACGTGGTGGGTCGGCCATTTGGAATGGCGGTGAACTAACCAAGATCTATAGAGGGCAGCCCACAAGTGTGGACTTGCATGGCATGAAGGACAATAGTTTGAAGGTTCAAAGGAAAACTGGCAAGGAAACTTCGCAAGAGCTAAAGACTTGGAAATTTTGAGGGTGACAAAATTTGGTCAACTTAGGATGATAACTCTAGGACTCCTTGACCACTTATGACTCAAAATACGGGGGCACACAAAATGAGGCGACGATAAAAGTGACCTAGATAAGCGAAAAGAGAGGGTCACCATTATGAACGAGGCATGCACGTGCTATAGGCACAACAAGGGTTAGAGTTAGGGTTAGGGTTATGGTTATGGTTAGGGTTAGGGTTATCATCGTGAATAGGTTTATCATTACGAATAGGATTATCATCACGAATAGGATTAGGCTTAAGATTAGGGTTAGGGTTAGTGTTAGGGTTAGGGTTAGGATTAGGGTTAGGGTTAGGGTTAGGGTTAGGGTTAAGTTTATGGTTATGGTTAGGGATAGGTTTATAATGATAAAATATAGTAATTGGTTAGGGTTAGAGTTAAAATTGGGATTAGGGTTGGGGTTATCATCACGAATAGGTTTATCATCATGAATAGGGATTAGGGTTAGGGTTAGGGTTAGGATTATGGTTAGGGTTAGTGTTAGGGTTAGGGTTAGGGTTAGGGTTATGGTTATGGTTAGGGATAGGTTTATAAATGATAAAATATACTAATTTGGTTTGGGTTAGAGTTAAAATTGGGATTAGGGTTGGGGTTATCATCACGAATAGGGATTCGGGTTAGGGTTATGGTTAGGGTTAGGGTTAGGATTAGGGTTAGGGTTAGTGTTAGGATTAGGGTTAGGGTTAGGGTTAGGGTTATGGTTAGGGTTAGGGTTATGGTTATGGTTAGGGTTAAGGTTATCATCGTGAATAGGTTTATCATCATGAATAGGTTTATTTATTTAATTTTATAAAATTATATAAAATTAAATAAATAAATTAGTAATTCTATAAATATAGCCCATAATTGTAACACTATTTCTAAACTCCATTGCTAACTCTAAATCTATTTGTAACCCTAACTCTAATTGTAATTTTAAAAATAACACTAATTCTAATGGTAACCATAATCCTAAAGTCTCTAACTCTAACCCTAAACCTAACCCTAACCCTAACCTAATTGTAATTGAACCCTAGCCCTAATCCTAACCATTAAACAATTAATATTCAATTAAGGTTAGGATAAAACTAGAGTTAAGATTAGGATTAGGGTTTGATTAGGGTTACAATTATTATTATGATTAAGGTTCAAATAGGGTTATGGTTTAATTGGGGTTAAATTTTGATTAGTGTTAGAGTAAGAGTTAAGGATCAATTATGATTAAGGTAATATTTTAATTAGGGTTACAAAAGGGCTTAATTAGGGGTAGGATTTAATTAAGGTAAGACTCAATAAGCATTCAATTAGGGTTAGGGTTCAATTAGACCTAGGGTTGAGATTAGAGTTTAGTTAGTGCCAGAATTAGGGTTCAATTAGGTTTGGGATAGTGTTTAATTAAGGTTCAATTGCGATTACGGTTAGAGCTAGGGGTCATTTATCATTATGGTTACGATTAGGGTTAGGATTAGGGTTAGGGTTAGGGTTAGTGTTAGGGTTAGGGTTAGGGTTAGGGTTAGGGATATGGTTATGGTTATGGTTATGTTTATGGTTAAGGTTAAGGTTAGGGTTACGGTTACAGTTAGGTTTACAGATAGGGTTATGGTTAGGGTTAGGGTTATGCTTAGGTTTAGGGTTATGGTTAGGGTCAAGGTTAGGGTTAGAGTTAGGATTACGGTTAGGGTTATCATCATGAATATGCTTATCATCATGAATAGCATTAGGGTTAGGGTTTGGATTAGGGTTAGGGTCACTGTTAGGATTAAGGTTAGGATTAGGGTTAGGGTTAGGGTTAGCATTAGGGTTAGGATTAGGATTAGGATTAGGGTTAGGGTTAGGGTTAGGATTAAGATTAATATTAGGATTAGGACCTAACCATAACCCTAACCCTAATCCTAACCCTAACACTAATTCTAACCCTAACCATAACACTAACCCTACCCCTAACACTAACCCTAACCCTAATTCCTATGCGTGATGATAACCCTAATCCAAATTTGTGATGATAAACCTAACCCTAATCATAACCATAACCCTAACCCTAATCCTAATTTATTATCTAATAATATTATTATATTATTAATTCATATAATATAATATTAATATTATATTATATTATTATTTATCTTAATATTATTATATATCTAATAATATAATAAAATAATATATTAATTCATGTTATGTGTTGCACTGTCACTGCTACTAGCATATATATCTTAAATTTAAGATATATAAGTTACGCTGAGATATATCAAGGCATTTAATTTTTCAATTTAATACATCTATATTAAAGTTGAATGATGAAAAATTAAATGCCTCGATATATCTCAATGTAATTTATATATCTTAAATTTAAGATATATATGCTAGTATATGTAATAAAGAAGGTAGTTTAAAGGTTCTACTATTTACATTGAGAGGCATCTTTATGCCAAGAGGTGGCTTACAGTGGTACCAAAAATTTGTGTAAAGTTTTTGAAGCTACATTTTAAATGATAGGCAAATGGAAGTCTATAAAAAATAAACTTTTTTGGCTTTGATTTTTAACTTTTTGTTTTGACTTTATGCTTTGATCAGAAAACGTGAATTTAGAAATAAAGTTGCCTCCGACTGCTTTGTTTTCTTTCGCTTTATTGGTGAGAGCGAGCGACCAACCCGCTCCATGTTACTCTCGCAAAGAACGATATTAAAATTAGAAAAATGAAAAAACATAAAAATAAAAATAAAAAACCTCAATTTGAAGGCCATTTAAGTCACAAATATGAACAACCCCAAACCAAAAAAGGCTGCAATAATTGCAAATCGTTGAGCTTGAGTGGGATCTGCTTTAGTCATCACTGATTGAGTGCTAACATCTCGGATTTGAATCGAGTTGTAAACATGAAGGGAAAATTTGGCTCTGACGAGACTGAGAAGATGGGGCTCGGTCAATTGCACTATGGAACATTTTAGGCCACTACACCCTACTACCCTCAACAACCCATTATGGGAATTTTCCAGCTGGTACCGCCTCCAGGTGCTATCAGATATGAATCATATTATCCACCTGGATACAAGTCTATTCTCGGTAAATCCCTATTTCTATTAACTCTTCAATTTTCTTAAGAAGTTGTAATTAAATACACAAAAAACTTCAATCTGCTTGAGTTTTAAATTTTAATTCACCAAAATCTCAATTTGTTAGATTTTATTCTCCAAAATCTTCAATTTTTCTAGAGCCTTCACATTTCCAAAGTGTTTCTATTAAGTCTTCAATTCTCTTAAGTTATTTTAATTTATACTAAAATCTTTAAGTTGTTAAGACTTTTAGTCTAACCAAATCTTATTTTATTGGAGTTTGAATTCATCAAAATCTTCAATTTTGTTGGTTTTAGTTCTCCAAAGTTTTCTACTAAGTCTTCAATTCTCTTAAGTTTTTCTAATTTAAATAATGCTAAAATATTCAATTTGATAGAAATTTAATTCATCAAAAAAATTTATTACTACAGTTTTAATTCTCTTCAATTTTTCAACAATCTCCACTTTGCCAAAGTTTTTCTATCAAGTCTTCAATTCTCTAACTATGCTAAAATATTCATTTGCTAGAGTATTAATTCACCAAAAATTTCAATTTGTTGGAGTTTTAATTTACCGGAATCTTCAATTTTGTTGGAGTTTTAATTTACGAGAATCTTCAATTTGATGAAACAAAAAAATCACATAAAAAAGATTTGATGAAACAAAAAAATCAAATAAAAAAGATTTGATGAAACAAAAAAATCAAATCAAAGAGATTTAATGAAACAAAAAGAACAAATAAATAAATAAATAATATTTTTGATGGCAAAGAGAAATCAAAGATTTGATCACAAAGATAAATTAATAAAAAATAAAAATTAAAGAATGATAACTCTCGATGTATTTTATATATATTAATATTTTATATATATAGATATATATATGCTAGTTACCCCAAGAGGGGTATTACAATCGCATCAACGAGTATGTGTATATTCTTATTCTTTCCACAAATTTTAAAGCAGTTTACATAATGCAAAAAATTTCTTGTTTTAGCTTTGGTTTCTTAGCCAAAAAAAATTAAAAAAAAATCAAATCAAAGAGATTTGATGAAACAAAAAGAACAAATAAATAAATAAATAATTAAAATAATTAAAAAAGAAAATTAGAAAATAATAACTCTAGACGAATTTTATATATATTAATATTTAATATATGTATACTAGTTTTAGAACATCCATAACAACTAGCTAGAATGTGTGGGGTTGACAATACAAATTTCAATTTCTATATTGTAGATTCTTAATTCAAAGCACATTTATTAGTGTTTGTAGCCGTCAAGGCAAGGTAGAGTGAGAGAGGGAGTGTTTAGGTAGGAAAAGGTTATATTTAAATTTAGAGAATATAAACACACGAGTGCACTTCACAAGTGGATGTCATCATCAAAACGTGTGGCAACGTAAGAGTAAGTGGGCGAGAGAATAGATAAAGAATATTAGTTAGATAGCATTGTTGTAGTGCTTTTACATTCCTTTGTTTTTGGATTCTCCAAACAAGTTTGCCGATAAACCGACTTTTTTTGTTTTTGGAGCCAAGTTTGATAGCTAAATTAAGTGAAGTTATAATACATTACTATACAAGCCTCCCATCATTCATAATATATTATATTTCCATATTTTTCTCCTTCCCTTCTACAGGAGTTTGTGGGTGGGTGATGTGGTTGTCGTTAAATTGTGCTCCTTGCGTCCTTCCCAAGAAACTGCTTTACCCACTCAGCTGATAGCTTCGGATATCTATTCTGAGAATGATTATCCACGTAATACAGGCCAAATCTCAATGTGTAGCCGAATGCCCACTCAAAATTGTCTAGAAGAGACCAAATGAAGTATCCACGCACATCTGACCCATTCCTGCTAAAAGCAAAATTACATTCAATAAACATCGCATATTATTGACAAACATAAATACGAGGTAAAATACCCTTTACGACAATTACCTGATTGCCTTTGCCAAGTAATTCAAATAATCGTTGTGAAAATTTACTCTCCTCACGTCTTGCAAAGCTTCTTGTAAAGTAGCGGAGGAATCCTTGGATTCTGCATAGCCTGTTCAACCATTGGCAGATAAGATTAAAGGACATCTTATCTTTTAGATATCGTTTATTGTGGAGAATATAAGCTGGCTCTTGCATTCATATTTTGAAAAGATGGATAGACAGGAATAGCTTACCATTTTCTGTGATGATAATAGGAGGATTGTTGTAGATTTGTGTTATATATTCCACCATATTCTGAATCCCCCGAGGCACCACATACAAACCATCCATTCCTGTCTGAAGACAAGTGACAAATTCATATCAGAGGTTTGGCCAAACATAGGTAGACAACGACTGGAGAGAAAGAAATGTAGACTTCTTACTCGTTCTCCAATGGGAATTCCTTGTCTTTCGCCGGTCAAATAGACCATGGAATCCGGATAAGCGAGTGTGCCGAAATCGAGGGAAGTAGCAGGGCTACTGCTTGCATACAAGGTTGTGTACTGGTTTATGCCGATGAAATCGACTGATCCTGCGAGCTGCTTCGACATTTCTGAATTAATAGTTGGTAGGCGTAATCCCAGTCGTTCACGCATTTCACTTGGATAATTCCCCAGAACAACTGGATCCAGAAACCTGCAGTTAATTTAAGAGCTTACCATGGTTATCAATTGGGAACAGTACCTCGATTGCCCAATGGCACCCATTTAATTCTAATCTCAATAAAAAGTTTTGTATGTCATATCTAATGAGTAGACGAGAATCCCAATTTGATTTAGAAGCATCTTTTGGAATACCCACCATCGAATATTGAATGCTAGAATTCTGTCGACAGCTGCTCTGTCCTCGGGAGTGTCTTCCAAGGGTTCATACCAAGGTGCGCTAACCACAAATCCAATAGACCCCCCTTGAATTTTCTGAAATTTATCGCAGATATGCAAGAAGTAATTAAGTTGCAAGAACAATTAATAAACTAATTTATATATGACAGACGAAATTGATGAAAAATACCTGATATTTGGTCCTATATGTGTTCACTGCAGCTGCATGGGCGAGCAAAACATTGTGTGCAGCAACATATGGCTCAGACAGGGAATTCCCAGAAACACATTTTCCGTAAGGCACAGAACACCTTGTAGGAGGATATATTCCAACGGTGTAACCCAATGGAACAAACATATTTGGCTCGTTCATTGTAGCCCAATACTTAACCCGGTCACCAAAGGCTTTGAAACAAATATCTGCGTAGGCTTCGAAGTCCATTCTGCACACAAACAAGTCAATATATGTAAGCGATTTTCAGCCTTATACGAATTTGTTTTACTGCTTAAATGTAGAAAACAAATGGGATAGAAATGTAACAGATTGCATACACTATCTGTGGACTGAGCCATCCGCCGTAGGAGTCTTGAAGTGCTTTTGGAAGATCGAAGTGGAATAATGTAACGAACGCTTGGATACCATTTTGAAGAAGAGCGTCGATGAAATTATTGTAATACTCAATCCCAGCTTGGTTAATTTTACCGTTACCATCTGTCCACATGGCAAGAGAACTTTCAAATTCTATTTTCATTGTTCAATCCCATAATCATCTAACTTGGAAGTGGAGAAACGAAGAGCAATGACGTACCTGGGAGGATTCGAGACCAGGATATGGAGAATCTATATACGTCTACCCCAAGTGAGGCCATGAGCTTGATATCTTCCTGTTGTTGCAGTCATGGTCACTAAACATACTGCTGAAAGAATTCACGATTATAAATAGATTGAATAGAAGTTGATTGCGTACCTGATATTTGTGATATTGATCATCCGCCACGTCTCCATTTGTTCCATCTTGTACAACTCCTGTATAATTGAAGTTGATTAAAAGCACTAAATTTATTTCAATAAACAGTTATAAACAGAGACTTAAATATATTGAACAAATAGAATAGAGAGCAGACCTGGTGAATGTGTGAAGGCATCCCAGTTGCTGAGACCTTTGCCTCCTTCTCTCCAAGCACCTTCGTACTGTTTCAGCAATAAACAGTATTAGAAAAGGCTTAAAATGTTAGATAATAAATGAGCATTGAGAAGGCAACATGTGAAGATGAAGAAACCTGATAGGCAGAGGAAGCAGTTCCAAACATGAAATTCGGGGGAAAGTCTGTCCTATCCAGCCCAGCACTCGTCGAGACAAAGCTAAATAACAAGCAGAGAAGCAAAATTTGAATCATTTCCATGTTTCCTGTCGAAGATAGATTTGTTGGTAGCAGAGCAGATGCAAGCTCGCTGCGATATACAATAGCAGAGAGAAATTGGACCTCGCTTAGTTATATACGGTTGAGAGAAATTATTAAATAGATTTGGAAGTATCGAAGCAAGGCTGAGTACACTATTCAGTAGTTGGTGGGGATTGGGACCGAGTTCGATAGTCGGACCGCTTCAAAACCAACCTATTCTAGGGAGGGACGAAGGAGCATATTTTAGTTCAAGGGATTAAATTTGTGCGTAGATTCCAATTTTTCAGAAATGGCCATTTCAACATGAAGGAAGGAAGTCGCCGACGAATCCAAAGGGGAAATTTTGAATTGACCCACTAATTAGCGAGTAGGAATGTTTACATAAACAAGTCGTAGAGATGATTCGTTCAAAAATATGCGTCAGTCTGGGAAAATTTGAAAGTGACAAGTTAGCCGAAAATGGCATCATAGTCGTCAGCGTTACATCTTCATCGTTGTTATTCATTGGCTTATGTGGCAAAGACTAATTTCTGAGTCAAAACACATTCACCTACTCCCTTGGTCGTATGAATAGCCTAATTTCTTGGTTGTTGACCGGGTTAAAGGTTATAGCCAGTAGGAATGGACGATTGACTAGGTAGTATGTGGAGACAAAATACACGTTTCATTCTAGTTTAGTGCTACCCTTTTATAACCATTTTGGTCGTTTTTGCATTTCGTAGTTCATTCCCTCTATGCATTTTTATGCCCACTTCACTCTCTTATTGCCACTCTAAACACACTCACACGCATTTTTGCAAAACTCAATTAAATTTGACTTCTCCTACCTAAACACTCCCTCCCCCACCTAAGCCTAACCTAATCTTGTTTTTAATATTTAGAATAAATAGTAGATGTATCACATATTTATAAAATGGAATTTTAAAAGGAAAATAATTAAGAATCTATGGTATAGGAAATAACATTTGCATTCCTAAACACATTTCAACCAACATTTATTCGATATTTTAGATTAGTAGAATTATCATTACAATTATATCTTTTTTATACATCTTATTTTCTATTATGTAATATTTGTATTTAGTTATTCACACTCATATTTTAATATCAAAAAGTTATTAAATTAGTTCTACAATCTTATTAAGGTGGATCTCAAAAATAGTACTTCAAGTGCTCATTTTCTCATAGAGAGATAATAAATTTAAAGTAGTCATTCAAAAATGACACTAGTGCTTGTGTGAAGGACATCAACACCCCAAGTGAACACTAGCACACCAAAGAGACAAAAATGTAGGATCTTGAGACATGAGCACATAATAGAAAAAGAGTAGTTTTCATCCAACAAAAAAAAATCACAATATATCTATAGACCTTTAAGACCATACGTATGTAGACAATCCAATGAAGGAAACCCACACTGCATGACTTTCTAGGGTTGGGATAGAGCAAACCATAAAGACCCAATATGAGATTCAAAAGAGAATATTTAACCAAGACCATAGAACCTCAAAGGAGAAAGTCCTAAAAGAGACCTCAAATGAAACCCTATATGGCCAAGGAGTTCACTTATCAACAAAAGAGTCAATTTGGTTAAAAGAAGGGCTCACCAAGTTCATTTATATGGCGTTGCCACATTTATGTGACTAAATGAAGCATGCCACAAAACAATTGACCAAAGATCACATATGGAAGCTATGGCCAAGAAGGCCAACTTGGATAAATCAATGTTGTTTGTTCAAATCGGTCCTCTAAATGTCCTAAAGAGGCTTTAGCTAAGGATGAGGCAAGGGTAGGTGCAACAGAGGTCCTTTATGATAGATAGGCAAATGATCATGATGATCTTATGATCCCTAAGCTAGAGGTATTAAGAGGCCTTAAAAGAAGGTAATGTTCAAGGGCACCTTTGTCTAGGTTGAGGAAGGGCTCTTAGAGATAGTGAAGGAGTGGCAAGACTCAACAACTCTTCAAGCATACATGTCTAGTTGATCAAATAAGCAGATGTGATATGAAGGAGCAAAATGATTTTTTTCTCACAACTTGTGAACTATAGTAGGTTGAATCCCAAGAAACATTAGGGTAAAAGCACAAAAATGTGTCACGCTTTATAAAGGAAACAACCAACACTCATCCAACTTTTAAACTTGAATCACTAAAAAGTGGCATATATGTTTTGAATTTTGAAATAATGCAAACTAGTAAAATATGTATTTTTTAGTATATTTAATGTTTGTATTTTTAAACAACATTAAAAATATATTTTAAACTAGTTTTTAATAAATTAACACTATAATTTAGTTGTTGATAAAATGCTGAAAAAATGAAATTGTATGACGTCAAACTTTTTATAGTAATTTTTTTTTCTTTCAATTTTTTTGTGTATTTATAACTTGAAACTTTAGTGCATGGATATATTTTTTTCCAATTTTGATAAATATATATATTTTTAAATAAATATTAAAATGTGTGTGAATAAAAAAGTATTGTTTCCATGGGATGTCAACTTTCATATCAAATATTTATCTAAAATGGAAAAAAAATTATACCATCTTGAAATAGATTCTTTTATTTAGTGCATCATATTTTTTTCTATTTTTTTTAATAAGCTCTAGTATTTTTTCTTAGCATGGTAATGAACCTAATATTTTGTGTTGATAACCTACTTTTAGTAAAAATAAAAAATAAAATATAAATAATAATTAAACTATTAAAATAAATATATTTTTGAAAACTACACTTATGGATCTACAAAAGGGTATTTTTATATTTTTTTTTTAAATGTTATTTACATTAATAGGAATTATTGAAACTTCAAGTTTTTCAAATAATTTTATTTTTTTGGAAAATTGGACTCAAAGTGGTGCTCCATATATTTTTAGCCAACAATTTTAGTTGAAAAAGTTGTGGAAGTATCTAACTTAGCTAGAATGAATCTTACTAGACCATATGTTTGACCAAAATTGATTTTTAGTTAGAAATACTTAAATTTACTTGTGTTGATAAGTTGGTTGAAAGTGTGACACAACTTTGTGCTTTTACCCATTAGATTCTAAGGAATGTATGCAATGTTGCTCTATGTTTTAATATTTTGAAGTATTTTATCATTTTTAGGGTTTTGCAACTATTTTAATGCCAAAAAAATTTCTAACTAGTATGAAAATATTTTTTTGTGCGTAAATAGATAGATGCAAATTAAGAATGCAAATCTTTACTATTTGATAGTTCCTTGTATGATCTTTCACTAATGCAAGTACCTCATGTGTTTGTTCTCTCAATAAGAAAAAACATAAGTTAAGCAAATAAGAAGACAAAGAAGATAGTTTGCAAGTAATGTAATGTGTGTGCAATGATTAAAGCTAATTAAAATGGTGAATTTAAGTGTTCAAACTACTATACAAAGTCTAGGTTCATTCTCATTTTGAACTAAAAATGTTAGCGAAAACCATTAATACAAAATAAAATTCAAAGTAGAAATTTATAGTTATTTTGTAAGATTTGCTAATGGGACAAATTCACCTAAGAATCTGATGAAAAAAGTAACCACAATAACAAAAGCATGAAAACAATTAGATATTGTAAAACACAATATGATAGTTATTCCAAATTAGTGGATGTAATATAGTAAGGTGAATACAAAAGAATGCTCAAGAGTGAGTTAGAAGTGGGTATATATAGGATATACCACTAAGTGATGTGCACTTACAACCAACATTGGTTGGAATATAGGAGATGTAGTAAAAAAGTGTAGGACATGCTTCCACTAAATAAGGAAATTACAAGATCATATGTTATTACCTGTCTAAGTAGATGCCTACTAATGTGAAAAAGAGATAACACAAGTACTTAAGTGGATACCTATATGAATATGTTTAATATGGGTGCATAATATGCAATAAAGTAAGTGATTAAGTTCAACAACACCCCATACACATATCCTAGGTGGGTATCAATATATTATTGAGCCTTGACAAATGTGTAGCCATGTTAGATACTCATGTAAAAAATATTCCTCTTTAAAAATAGAGGAGAAAACTCCATCTAAGAAGGAAAAATTCCCCCCTAAGAGAAAAGATAAGAAATAAATGTCATCCCCAAAGATGGAATCACCTCCTAAATTTTTTGTAATCTTTGACATATGAATGCCTCTACATAGAATATATAATATAATGTTGATGCAAATAGATATATAGAATACCTCTTTTAAATTATCTTATTTTAATAATATTATCAATAATTTCATTAATCAATAAAATTAAGTGTGTTCATATAATATTTACTTGAAAGAAATTTTAATTAGAAAATATTTTAAAAATAAAGGTTTATATATATATATATATATATATTATGTAGACTTGTAATTTATTTCTAAATTAAGGATTCTAATATAACGTGTTTTATAATTTTAACTTGATAACTGGGAGTGTTGTATTTTTCTTTAATTTAGATTTGGTGATATTTAAATGAATGTTAGTTTAATCAAATATTCACAATTGTTCATATAATAATATTAGGATGAAAATGTATTTAATTTGATGGTTCAACCTAGTTCGCATCATGGAAGCACAACAAATCACCTTCACATAGGAAACCAAAGGTGACATACCTATGAGGATTCTCCCTCAAGGTATTACAACCAATGACATCACACTCTAATTAGGTTGATATCATCTTTGTAAGGTGAATACTATAAGAAAACACATGTGGAAATATCTTTCTAAATTGATTTTGGAGGGAGTGAATAATTATATTTAAATATAGTGAAAATTAATATATGTAAAAAAGAATGTAGTATAAAGGTTCTACTATTTATAGAACATCCACAACAACTAGTTAGAATGTGTGTGCTTGTGAATACAATGTTTTTTTTGATATATTGTAGATTCTTAATTCAATTCGATCTTACAAACATGTGGTACATTTACTAGAGGAGAGGGGCCTATAATAAGACACCCTAACTTTGGAGGTCCACGTGGCACTCCACGTGGATAAAAAAACAAAAGCTAGAGTGAGAGAGGGAGTGAGAGGGAGTGTTTAGGTACGAAAAAGGTTATATTTAAATTTAGAGAATCTAAAGAGACGAGTGCAGCTGACAAGTGGATGTCATCATCAAAACGTGTGGCAACTTAAGAGTGAAGTGGGATGGGGAAAGGATAAGAGCATTGAAAGAAAATTGTCAAGTCTATATTTCGTACTACTTACTCAATGGCCCAAAGGTACTTGGTATAACGTTTAAAATGCTTAACAATCAATAAATTAAGATATTCACAATTTCTTGGTCAAACACGAAAGAGTGAGTAGGTGAATGTGGATGACTCAGAAATTAGTGTTTGCCACATAAGCTGATAAATAACACCGATGATGATGTAACGCTGACGACTGTGATACCATTTTCAGCTGATTGGTCCATTTCAAAATTTACCAAACATTGGCGTATTTTTTTGAACAGTCAGCTTTACGGCTGCGAGTAAATCATTGGAAGCGTTGATATTTTGGCCGAACTAAAATTTCCACGTTTTGGCCGTGGGATTTGATGGCGACACCTTTTACTTTTCGAAATGAAATTCGAATCTCAGCACAAACAATTTGTCCTGTGCCATAACGATTAAATTTATTCCCTTAAACTTCACATGTCGCGGATGATCAATATCACCGTTACCCGGTATCCAATCATCATCTATTCTATCTATTTGTAATATTAAATTCCTGTACAAGAGAAGAAGAAAAATATGGAAATAAAAAATAATGATGAAAAGGACGTAAATGGAATGTAATGTATAATAATTTCATCTAATTTGACTAACTCGTCTAATAGCTTAACAATCAAAAATAGGTATTAATAGTTAATTAGAATTTAAAAATAAAAATGGGATTGCAAGCTAAGTGGGCTTAACTTTGGGAAAACTCTGTGGTTAAGCGTGCTTGAGTTGCAGTACTTGGATGGGTGACTCCCTGGGAAGACCCAATGCTTCACTGAACATCACCTAGATGCAATGAGTGCTAAGTGGGCCATTTATTATCATGAGATATGTGTTTTTGTGAACCACTACTCATGAAACATGGGTCAATGAGTTTGACTTGAAAAACTATATGGTTGAATCCTATAGCAATATCATAAACTATAAGACATGATGACATATTGCGATGAAATAAATTGTTGGCTTAAATTTTAGGATGTGGAATATATTTTAAAGGGTTTCAAATATTTGTATGTATTAATCATTTGATAGTAATTTTATAAGAAATAAGTGATTATAAAGATATTTTAATTATTATTAGTGGTGATTATATTAAAAGATTATATTAAAAGATATTCAAAGATATATATATATATATATATATATATATATATATATATATATATATATATATATATATATATATATTGTTACTATAGGGGTGTCCTGATAAATGTCTTAGGTATACAGTGAGCTAGGGCTACTAGAGGTGAGATCCGCAGCCCAAGTAGTCTCACCTCTTAAACCCGAGAGTGGAGTCGAACTTGAGACCAATAGGGAGCAAACCCACTGCCCAAGCCAACTCTACTACCTGTTTAGGTTGATATCACAATAAATATTAATCATAATAAATTATCATAATTTACTTTAATATAATTATAATGTGTTGTGTACTATACAAATAATGGATACATAATCAACCAAAACAATCAAAACATATATTATAATAATATGCGAATATATGAATGTTATTAATTTACATTCTAAGAAATCATATTAATAATGCAATTACTAAGACAGGGTGTATGCAGAATCATGGGAGTCTAAAAAGTGGCGATATGACCAAAAAAAAAAATATTAAATAATTATAATATTATATATATTTAGATTGTAGGAATCAGGTAGCTAGGGGTATAAATTGTAGTGTGTCTAGTAAACTTTTTTCACATAACTGGTGACACTAGTGCAACACACCCTTCGATACCATGAGGACGAGGGGAGACTAGACCTCATGACCTTTTTCCTACAATAGAATGCTTTAACTAATTGAACTAGGCCTCTCACCCCATAATCATATATATATATTATATTATTATAATATATTATAATATTAATATTATCTTAATATAATATAATATATATAATATACAATATATTATATAATATAATATATGATATATATAATATTATATCATTATATGATATAATTTTAGGAAGAAATTAAGTGATAATTAGAAAAAAAGGTACAAGTCAGTTTGTACATTTTAATACTTTTAAAAAATTCTTATAAAAAAAAATTATTATTAAAAAAATAAATCTAAAATGTAACTAATAAATAAAATTTTACATTTGCATATGTTCTAAAAAATTTAATACTTTAAAAATAATACTTTTAAAAAAAATATTTTTAATGGTAAAAAAGTAACTTCTAATATGCAATTCATAAATAAAGTAACTTCTAATATTATTTGTTACAAAATGGTTTGCATATATTTTATTTTTGAATATTTTTTTAAAGAAACATTTTTTAATTAAGAGGATTAAATTATAATATTAATAATAAATAAATTTATATATTAATTTGTATAAATTTATCAATTAATTTATAACTAGTATAGATATCTTAAATACGACTATCTAAAATCCTTTGAGAGATATCAATCTCACCTATGTTGAAATTATTTTTGAGAATAAATAGACACCTTGAGTCTATATCTTTCGACACTTTTTAGATAGATGTATTTAAGATATCTATACTAGTATATTATAATATAATATAATATTATAATATAATATAATATTATAATATAATATAATATTATAATATAATATAATATTATAATATAATATAATATTATAATATATTATATCATACATATTAATTTATGGAACTTATAGTTTATAGTTTATATAATATCATGACCCTAACATATTTAAAAAATAATTCTATGAAACAAAACAAATATCTATTTAGAAGGATATTTGTTTACTATGGTATATTATATCATTATAGTATATAATTAGTATACAATATATTTAAATATTATTTTTAATATATAATATATAGTATTATTATATTATATAATCAATATCTAATATATAAAATTATTATTAGTATATAATATATATAATAATTATTAATATATATTATATTATATAATTATTATTAATTTATAATATATAATATATAATATATAATATATAGTATGTTATTATATATAATATAATATATATTATATTATATTAGTTTATAGTTTATATAATATATTTTTTTTAAAACATATGAAACAAAATTAGGAATGGATATCCATTATTGTGTTATAAACAAAAAAAACGTTTAACATGTCCATTGTTCAACCCAACACTTTTACCATGCTTTTAACCTCAAGTAAATAAGATTACATTTCCAACACTTAGCAATAAAATTTCTTTTCATAAACAAGAATAAAATGCATATTTGAAACAAACATCATTCCAAACTTTTCCATTGCATTATATCAAACTATTACAACTTTTCCAAAGTAATGAATACATAGTACATGATAACATGATTTCATTTCTCTTTTACAATCTCCCATCATGATGGATACAAAATACATAAATGAGGCTCTACAGAGCTTATTGGCAATAGATGTACGAATAGTCCTAGAAATCCTCTATTCAAATCTTGGTTGTCTATTGATGAGGAGAAGCATCAATCAAGCACTTTTCCACCAACTTTGGACTAACTACGGTCCCATGCACAACTATCAAATTGATAGATGGCCCTACCCTTTGACGAAGAGATTGGTATGGTATCCTCATAATAAATATTGACCTTTTTTGAGCTTGGTGTTATCTTCTACATATCTAGATCTATCACACAATGGCTACAACCTACATATATGACAATGTACCTCAACCTGGGTATGTAAACATGAATCACAATGACTGACAGTGTAAATAGTGGCAACTTACACTACTTTGGACAAAGCATTTCATTCCCTCTTTTAAGTGGACACCATCTATTCACCCACGTAATATATGCATAAGCTATCCCCTTCATTGGATTATCCTAACCCCAATATTAACCTATTTTCCCTCTTATGTTTACTATGACACTTTCTACTTAAGTAATTCAAATTAACTCTTACTTATCAAATAGCCATACAGAGTAGCATAACATTGCATCATTATATGGCTCTAGTACCAAAGGTACAATCTCAACTATAAAAGTCTTTTTAAATCAAGGGATTATCTCAACATTAAATGATTTCCATCAAAAGTATAAACTTATCAATAAATGACCTCAATTCAAAATTATCTTTCAACAATAAATGACTTTGAAATCAAAGTATAATCTCCTCAATAAATGATCTCAATTATCAAATAATCATATCAATAAAGGACTCACTCAATAGTATGGTATCATCAATAAATCAACTCCAATTGAAAGTATAATCAACAATCAAATGGTCAATTAGATCATATAGGTTAATCCCAACTTATTGCTTCAATCAATAATCACATAAACAACCCTATAAAATAGGTTATTCCTAACCTAGGGTTTCAATCAAAGTCAGTAACGTTCAAGTGATCATGAACCAATCATAAGACTTCTCTTTCAAAATACCTCAAATATTATCATGTTTACTACATATGTATGTCTTTTGGAGGACATAATTCAACTTGCGAGGATTTGGTGCATCTACATCTATAGTCCTCTCACATGTTGATATGGTTTTGGGTTACCATTATGTGAATCCTCTTTTAGATTTTCATGAATAATAATAGACTCCTATTTCATTATAAGAAAATAGCATAACCATTAAATACAACTCTCAAGTTCCCTATAGTTGAATATTGATATAACCTTCTAGTTAATACCCTATCCCTAGGGAAAGATTATGTTCCTACTTTTTTAGAATAAATAAGTAATTCATCAAGTTTAAAGCTTATCCATCAAGGTTTTCTTAACCTTGCTACCTAAGAATGATGAGATTTCCATCATGCCATCATTCCCCTTGTATTACCAACCTTATTGTCCATGAAGTTTTGTACCTAATATTAAAGCACATTTAAATAACACTATATAGTATATGCACATAACCCTCTACCAAGGTTTTCTAACATCTAGACTTATCAAATATCTTCCATACTTCTCCATAGAAGATGATATCCAATTCATGATAGAACAACAAACTTAATTTTCAAACGAGACTAACATAGTCATACAATTTTTACAAAACCCTAAAATGCATAAAATAGTAGAATTCAACATGCCTAATTGTGCAAAGCTCTAATCAATCAAACTAGAATCCTAGCTCAGTCTTCTTCCCTAAATCATCTTGCATCTTAGCCACTGACACTTCTTCCTCCCAAAATTTTCTTCACTAATCCCTCACAAAACCTCTCACAAATTTACTCACAAGTTCTCTCACAACTTAGATTAAAAGTATCCTAAAAAATAAGCAGCGGGTATGCAAGAATGTGTCCCTATTGTGGTTGAGAGCACCTTTATTTATACACTAAAATCAGCAACTAAAGGCTAGAAACATGACATTAAGAATGACACTTCTCAGCTCAAGAGGTTCAACTTAGCATTCAAAAGAAAAAGGTGGCAACTAAATTTGTTGCACAACATACACATATGTAGCCAAAGTGAATGAGTCGATGCTAAAATAGACCACAAGGATGATGATTAGAAATGCAAGGCAATTTACTCCTATATATCGACTTACTTGGCACAACTGAGTGCTTGATTTTTTTTGCATTTTACAAAATGATTCACATTCTAGAAATTCATATTTAGAAATAGACTTCTATTTGATTCATGCCTTTATAAGTTGGTGCCACATTAGATGGGTCGATGTTCATTGTTTGACTTGGTTGACACTTTTTCTATGGATGATTACTTACTATTGTTTTGCTTTGACAAAGTCTTGGCAATTGTATTAACACATTGGAAGCCTTCATACTATTTGACTAAGTCTTGCATATTACTCACATACTACTTGACACTCCTTTACCCTATGTGCAACCTATGTTGGTTTTCAACATTTAACATAAAGTCTTCTATATTTTAATGTGTTGCCATTGATATATAATATTCATCATTAAAATACTTCAAACAATGTTATTACTCATGCACAGTCATAGTTTATATTGTTATGCCGATTTTAAACTTAGCTTTCTATTTGAACACTCGGTTATGTGTTGGTCTATGTTTTCTTGTAGTGAAGTCTCATATATCTTTATATGTTTCCTACAATATTTAAATGCTTTATGCAATATAAACAGCTTCTGTGCAACTTTATATCATGTGCTATCTTTTTGTCTCAGCGCTATATGTATATGAGATGCACTTTAAGCATATAATCAAGTGCTATTAACATTATAACATATATATATAATTTATATACATATACATATATATATATATGTGTGTGTGTGTGTGTGTGTGTGTGTAGGTGTGTGTGTGTATCAATTTAAAAACAAAAAGAATGCATCATTTGATATTTGAATGCATATGCACATACTCATGTTACATATTTCGCATTACTAATGCATGCACACACACACACACACACATATATATTAATATACTCGTATGCATGTTTCCATTAACGTCAATACATACACATATATTAATATATATTTATATACATATACTCTATATATAATAGATATTCCTTAACATTAAAACACATATATTCACAATCTTATCAATCAACACACATACACACACACACATATATATATATATACAAAGTATATATATCTCATTGGTTAAGTATAAAAACATAAGGAAG
The DNA here is from genome assembly GCA_007258455.2 of Sequoia sempervirens. NCBI lineage: Eukaryota > Viridiplantae > Streptophyta > Pinopsida > Cupressales > Cupressaceae > Sequoia > Sequoia sempervirens. Next base: position 563,815,712 of record VDFB02271358.1, read on the forward strand.
AACTCACACATTTCAAAGAGACTCAATACTTAGACTCCTAAGCAAGAACATTCACTAATGCAAACAAGACAAAAGATAACTTACTATTTCCCAACTATTATCCCAACTTGACCAAACTAGAAGTGTGTGTGTGTGAAAGGTTAGTTTAGGTATTTTATCAAAGGTTACTAGACCAAGTTCTTCTCCCTGAGTGATACTTCCCCTCTCTTTAAGAGGCTCAACCTGTTCCTGCATTTAGCTTAGTACATCACCAAGATTGTTATACGTTCACAAGAAATCCACTAGAATCATAAAATATTTACATCGACAAAGCATTAGAATATTCACATTGTAATACATATCTTTCCATCACATTTCATCAACATAAAATATATCCATTCCTTTGAAATCAATAACATCTTATTGAATATTTCAGTATTCCATTCTCCCACTAAAAATATTTTCATGATTTGTATTTCACCAGCACTTTCACTCATGAAGATAAAAGTAACTTGGTGTCCAAGAAACAGGGTGTAAGAAAAAGGGCTAAAAGTTTATTATTACAATTTGCATTTGACTGCTGCAGGACAAGGGCGAGATGGGGCAAACATATATCTGTTAAAATTGACATCCGAGTTAAAAAATTTTACTCCAAACCAATTTGTAATCAAATGTATTTTATTTTTAATGGTTTTTCTTCAAAAATATATTTTAGCATTACTTTATAATAATTTTAGTGTAAAATAGGTTTTTTTATATGCATTTTAGTTTGTAATAAAAAAATTGTTAACTTTTTAAATTTTCAACATCAATCAAGTTTTGTAATGGCTAACAATCCAAATCCTCCTATAGAAGGAAACCTTTCCCAGCCAAATCCTCCACCACCAAATCCTCCCTTACAGAACTTGCTTTCTATCCAGACTTAATCCATGGAAATTTCACTGAATTGAGAAATATTTTCCAGTTATACGATAGGCACCCTCACTTGTCTCCAATGAAAACCACTTTAGAATCAATAATTTCAAATTTTGAAACTCTCACCAACCAACATATTACCTTTTTAGAGTGGTGAGAGGCCGACAAGCAACAATATGTCAATCGCTTAAATCATACAATCAGGTGAGGGAAATTGGCATTTCCAAAGCCCAATTAGCACATTTTTTTATCAATCGTAAAACTAGACAACCCATTTATAAGTACAAGCTTAAATATATATATATTATATATTTTTTAAAAAAAAGGGGTAAAATTTTTATTGAAACTCAGAAACCAGAATTACAGCAAAGCCAGGGGCAAAAGCCCAGAAAGAACATAAGACGCCAACAAGAGCCAGAACCAAATCATTCAGCACCCCTAGTATCTTCAGCAAGGACCCTCTCCAAATCCGAGCTAAGCTCAGGAGGGATTTGAGCCCAATCATCAATCTTCCAATCCTCAAGACGCTCTGAAGCCCATTTGGCCAAACAGTCAGCCGTCCTATTCCATTCCCGCAGAATATGGACAAAAGACACTCTCTCCATAAGAGATCCAATCTGCAAAATCTGCTGAACCAGAACCGCCAACTGCCAATTCACATCCAAACTCCTCCCTTGATTAAGTAAGTTAATTAGAACCTGAGAATCGGATTCACAAATAACCCTATGCCACCCCAGCTCGTAGGCCTTCCTCAAAGCATAAAGAATCGCCCAACCTTCCATAAAATTAATAGTCTGTGTTCCCATATGAATGGAAAATAGGAACACCACCGATCCCGAGGAATCCCGCCCAACCCCTCCAACACCAGTTGGGCCAGGATTTCCCCTAGATGAACCATCAGTATTAACCTTCAAGGTTCCCTCAGGGGGAAGCACCCAGGACCCCTACCTCTGGACACGCTGCCTCACTCGACTGCCCTTCCGCCCACAAGATGCCCCAGGGGAAAACCCCTGGATACCCAATCGAGCCACCACCTCAGCATCCTTCTTATCCAAGGGCAGCTCCACATCCCCTTTGGCATGGATAGTCTCCTGGATCATCCCAAGAATTCTGCACCACACCTGCTGAACCTGCAACAATTCGCCACGAAAAATCCTCCTATTCCTTTCAAGCCAAATCTGCCACAACAAAAAGATTGGGCCTGCCAGCCACACATCCTGCAAAAAAGAGGCCCTCGAGGGAGGCCTGCCCAAGCTAGTCCAGAATTCAACTAAAGAGGAAGCGTGAATGCACGGATTTCCCCAAACACTCCACCAGAAATGCCAGAGCTGCAGGGAGAAAGGACACCAGAAGAAAAGGTGCGAAGAATTTTCCTCACCTTTCCCACACATCACACACATAGACGGTCCCTGAAAGCCGCGCATTTGGATCTTGTCCCAAGTCAGGCACTTGTTCCAAGCCAAAATCCAGGCAAAGCAATTACACTTCGGCCAAGAAAACTTGTTCCAAACCTTCTTCCACCACGGAACTTCCTCCCCCTCAAACCTTTGAGATAAAAGCCTCCGATATCCAGACGCAACCGTGTAGTGCCCCTTTGGATTAGGAGACCAAGCAAGAATATCCTTGTCCCTTAAAGGATTACATTGTCTTCTCAAAAGAATACTCTGTAGAATCCTACAATCCTCCTCCATGCCCCTAATCGGCCACTCCTCAGGAGTTCTCCATCTAGAACTCACAAGCTGACCCTGGTAAGAAATCACCTTAAAATCACTTACCCGCGTCCAACCAACATCCTCGAAACTCCTACTCAAAGCCATCAGTTCAGGGAACTGAGATAGGATGGGAGGGTATCCATCCCAGGAATCATACCAGAATTGAACCTCAGTCCCCCTCCTGCAAATCCAAAATAGACCATCCTTGATAAGCACTGCTCCCTTCTTGAGGGTAGCCCACACCGCTGAGCCCTTACCTAACAGGGGATAACGAGGAATATCATCTCTAGGAATACCCTGAAAGTACTTATAGGACAAAATCCTAGCCCAAATCCTATCCTTCTCAGTGCACCATCTCCAATAAAGCTTCACCGCCAACGCTGTCCCTGCCAGAGAGGAATGTCTCAACCCCAAACCCCCAAGCTGCTTAGGACAACAAACTGTATCCCACTTAACCAAACTCCACTTGGAAGTCATCACACTACCAGCCCATAAAAACTGTCTTGCCAAAGAGTCCAACTCAGAAACAAATCCCATCGGAGCCACCTGAAGCATACACCGATAAATAGGGAGAGCCTGGACCACAGACTTCAGCAATTGAACCCACCCAGCAAAGGACAACCACCGATTGGTCCAATGGGTAACCTTCAGCCGAAATTTATCCAGAATAGGCTGCCATGACTCCCTTGATAATCTTCCCACCGAGATAGGAACCCCAAGGTAAGACATAGGAAGGGTCCCTATCTGAAAACGAAGAATTTGAGCAATCCACCTCTGAATAGGATTCGGAGTATTAAAGAAATAAATGGAAGACTTATCTTCATTGATTGCTTGACCTGAAGCCTCAAGATACCTATCCAACACCCGACGAATATTAGTAGCCTCCCTCACAGTAGCCGCTCCCATCAAGGCAGTATCATCCACAAACTGCAAGTGGGACGAAGGAGGTAAATCACCACCCCACCGCCACCCCTGAATAAGCCCCAACTCCACCTGGCTCCTCAGAAGGCGCCCCAAGCCTTCCACAAGCAAGATGAAAAGGTAAGGGGAAAGAGGATCCCCTTGTCTTATCCCACGCGAAGCCTCAAACAACTCCGAGTGCATCCCATTAGTTAACACAGAGAAGGACACAGACGTGATGCAGCTCATGACCCATTGGATCCAATCATCCCCAAAACCGAAAGTAGCAAGGATCCTCTGAAGAAAAGACCAACGGACTCTATCATACGCCTTTGCCATGTCCAACTTGATAAACATAGCCTTAACCCTAGAATTAGCCATAGAATGGATGGTCTCAGTAGCCAAAACAATACCATCCAGAATCTGCCTGCCTTCCACAAAACCACTTTGCTCCTCAGATATGAGTAATGGCAACCACTTTTTCAGCCTATTCGCAATTAGCTTCGAGATAATCTTATACACCACATTGCACAAGGATATAGGCCGGAAGCGGCTCAACCTATCCGCTCCATCACACTTCGGAATAAGAGCCAGGAAAGTGGAATTCAGAGCCTTAAGCATTTGCTTATTCCGCTGCGACTCCTTGACCACCTCCAATAAATCCAACTTGATGATCTCCCAAAACTCTTGGAAGAATTCAACCGGGAAACCATCAGGGCCAGGAGCTTTTCCTTTCTTCATTTGAAACACCGTCCCCTCTAATTCTTCAAGCGTGATCTCCCCCATAAGATCCTCTCTCATCTCCTGAGACACCAAATGGGGGATGCAAGAAAGGACCTGTGCCTCCCCCCCAAGTTCCCCTGCACATCCTCTCTAAAAAGGCTAGAAAAATAACAAACAGCCTCATCAGAGATACTCTGAAAAGAATTCAAACTCTCTCCTCCATCCGAAATCAAAATAGGAATAGAGTTACCATGCCTTCGTGCCTTCACAGAGTTGAAGAAAAAGGCAGAATTTTTATCCCCCTCCTGAAGCCAGTCAATCCGAGACTTTTGTTTCCAAAAGATCTCCTCCCGTAATTCCCATTCCTCCAAATCTTTCAAAGCCCTAGATTCCTCCTGCAACAGAGCCTCAGACACCCCTTTCTCCCTCAACAACCTGCATGCATCAACAAGATTAAATATTTGATTAAATGGTTGTACCGTAGATTTTTGGCACCCAAGATCTTTCTAGCACTCTTAGGTTTTTCACCCAAAAGGAGAAAGAAGGGCCACAATGCTCATGTTACATTCAAAGATTAATGTAATATGGATAGAAAATGGATGTAATATGTCAAGATACAATTTTTAAATGCAAGAAACTAATAAGATTAATTGATTAATGAATGAAAACTAAAGAAACAAAGAATGTTTGAAAACACATTGTGTAATGCAACAACACCTAGAAATGAATGCAAAACTGAACAAAAATGAAACAAACTGAAAGTGTGCACCTGGAATGTGGATGAATACTGGACATGACATTTGAAATGTTGTTGATGTTGATTTTTAGGCTTGGAGGGACTCATTCGCCATTATGGGAAAATCGGTCCCAATTCTGCAAAACTGAATTGGAGCCCATTTCAGACAAAAGGGTATCTAAAAATGCAGAAAACTGAAGCCCGACCATCCAATTTTGAATTTTTGAATATTCAAAATTGGAATCAAGAGCTTTTGGTCTACACTTTGATTCTCCATAGGTGTTTGCTTCCAAAACTCTAATTTTTGAACCTGAAAGTGAGTTTTTGTTGATATTTTGACTTGTTGAATGAAGAGAAGACTTGAGCAACCTTGCAACTTTATTATTGATGATTTCCAAGATTTTAAGAGACCTAAATTTGCATACACACAAGACAAGAGAGAAATGTTGAATGTTAGGGCATGGGGGTTTGCCTTGGTCAAACCCCTTTTAGGTAATTAAACCAAAATGATGAAAGACTGTAATGAAGCATGTAATAATGGAGTTGATTACCTTGCCATGAAGATTGATCTTGAATTTCTGAAACAAAACATGAGGAATCTGCTCTTGAAGGTCTGAAAATTGATATCTTGGTGACTTGAAATGATAAAACCCTAAGTTGCTTGACTTGAGATGGAAGAATAATGGATGAATGAATGATAAGAGATGTGAATTAGGGTTAAAAGACTTATATTTATAGGAATTTCACCTATTTTACCTGTTAATACCTCATCACAGGCCTAGATGAAGAAATAATAAAATTAAAATTCACTTTTTTCTCGCTCAAAGGTCAAAATTGGGCCAAATGGGACTCATTCGCTACCCATGGTGAATGGGTCCCATTGGATGGGACTGATTTTCCATGGATGGTGAATGGGTTCCACAAGGGCCATTTTGACAGCTAAGATGCCAGGAGATAAGGAAATAAGGTTTAAATTGCAACATTGTTGGGTATTTGATCAATTTAAGCCTTAGGATGCATAATATGGGTTAATAGGGGTGTATTAGTGATGATGTGAAGATCAATTAGGGCTTGGGACACAATTTAATGTGAAAGTGTGATTAAATGCACTTTACAACACTAAAATGAGGTCCACACAGACTAGGAAGGCACAAGAACTAATGTGAATGTGTGAGACACATTACAACACTAGTTTAACATTAAGTTTATTTTACAAGCCTTCTAGATTGATGTGGTAATGTTATTAAAGACATTTTATAATGTTTAATTAGGGAGAAATGGGTTTATTAAGTCTAGAAAAGCGTGAAATTCCTCTACAAGACTTTACAACACCTTTACAAGACATCGTTAAAATAATGTTATTCAATTTGCAAGGGTCCAAGACCTAGTGTGGATGCATAAAATGCCTCACAACACTTGAATCAAGTCCTTATTAAGTCCATTTTATCATGAATTATTCCCATGTCAAGCAAGAGGTCCTTTTTTCTATGGTATATTTAGCCCCCACTTTAGTGAGAGGATGAACTTTCTTCAAACTCACACTAAAGTAGACATTCAAGAGAGATTTGAGTGTAAAAATGCAGATGACAAAGAATGAAAAAGATCAAAGGAGGTGGCCAAGCCCCTAGGATCCAAAATCCTAAGTCAAACCATCAAGATACAAAATCATGCAATGGAAAGAAAGAAAATGAAAAGGTGGATCAAGCTTTGATCATTTGTCCAGCTAGTTGTGGATTAGATCTAGGCTTGTTTGTTTCAAAAAGAAATGCATACTCACTCTGGGGTGATGGAACTATTGGTTGTCCGCTAGGTGAGAAGTCCACAATATACTCACTCTAGGGCCACAAAACTTTTGATTGTTTGTGGGGTGAGGAATCCCAAAGGTGAGAAACATACGCTAGTTGGTATGCACTCATGAAACACATATGTTTCTATGGGGAAAGTCGTGCCTTAGAATGGGCTTCCTGCGAAAACCATACCAATGTTATACCTCCTAATAACTTTAATAAGGTGCCACAATGAAAAATATTGGTTTGAGCTCTATGAGGTAAGCAAAAATTCATATGCTTGACACTCATAGACAATGCTAATGCATAATAGTGTAATGGATTTTGCTTAGTTCGTGAAAGGTCTCATCTTAGGGGACATTGTACTTAACGTCTCCAAGAGAGGATGTGTCAAAAGAACTATCATGCTTTTGGAGAGAATTAAGCCCAATGACTCCACCAAGAAAAGGACACATCGTAAGAAGAAAGAAATCACATAATGAAATGTAAGTGGTGATGTATTCACCCACTTTAAAGCGGTTGCGGACACTAGTACTATGAGAAATTTCTTTAAAGTAGAAGGAGAACATGAGAGCTTACTCGAAAATCCCTATGCCAAGTTATATGTTTCCAATAAGCTACGTCATGAAAAAGGGTAGTATGTCACATGCAAGCCAACTTAAGGCATGTCATCCACATCACAATCTTGCTCTTATATGTTCATGAAAGGTTAACGACTAGCCGAAAGAGGCAACACTAAGTGACATACAAGGATAAGGCTATTGAACCCCCTTGCCCCCACTTAGTGCAGGACAAGAGTGAGCTGAAACGATTGATGAAGTGTAGGTGAGAATGAAAATTGGTATCAATTATAGGAATTAGGTTCCCCCACAGAGGGAAACATACCAAACTCCTAAAAATGTTGGATTTTACGACTCAAAGCTTTACATGCATTAGTGGAATGACCATGAAATCTATGATAGGTGCAGAATGAAGTCTTGTAAGAGCATTTCTTTCGAGTTCTGGGAGGGAGGGTGATCAAGTGATCTTGGAGGAGTCTTGACAAGATACCTTCTTGATCAATGGTAGAAGGTGGTCTTGTGGTTGGCGTCAAAGATACATCTTGCTTAGTAGTAAATGTCATACTTACCCATGACTTTTGAGATTGCGAGATTTTTTTCTCTCCATTATAAGAGGGTAGAAAATATAACATATTCAAGTCATGAACATTTTGTGAGCTGACATTGACATTAAGCGAAGGTGTAGTTGTGTGTTGCACATGTTTGGTAAAGGAGGATATTCAGGATGGACAATTGTTAAGGATTATTTAGGATTGTGTTGTGTGAGATTGTTCATGTTTAGGGAAGGCTTGGTGATTTCTATCAAAGGGAAATACCCAATACCATGAATTGTTTGTTGTTTGTGAGGATCGATGGGGACATAGATACCTTGTTTGCTAGCACCACATCCTTTTCCACTATGTCCAAGGTGTTTCATGAGTTCATAACCTTTTCCATAAAGCCTTTTCATTGTGGTTGGATTGGGTGGATGTTCATTATTGTGTTTGTTAAAGGATGTTGTGTATTTTGTGTCTTTGTCTAAAGTGGTTGAGGTGGATTCTTTCGAAAGGTTGTCCAAATTTTGTGTGGAAATTATTGTTGTATCGTTGGCCTTATTTGAATCTTTTTGTATGATTTTGTACTCACCCATGAAGTCATGTTTGAAATCCAAGGAACCCCAATCATCACCAAATAGCTTCGTGTGTTGTGTAAGTGATTTTTCAATGACTTCCGCTTGTGTAGGTGATGTTGATGTGTTTAAGGATTTGGCTTTGTTTTTCTCAAGTTGTAAGACACTATCAGGTTTAAGATCAACATCAAGTGTGTGGATTGTGTTGTATATTTATTTCATTTTGCGATGAAGAGTGGAAGCCACACCTTTCATGGCATGAATCCATTGTTTCCCTAAAATAAGATTGTAGGAAATTTCATAAGGCATAACATGGATTGGTGTATTCAAGGTGACCACTCCAATGGTAAGAGGCATAATGAGTACCCCTAGCGGTTTCTTTTCGACATTGTCAAATCCCTTAATAGAAAAAAAATCAGGTTGAATGGTTGATTGATCAATGCCAATCCTATCCAAAAGGCTCACACTACACACATTAAGAGAAGAACCAATATCAACAAGAGCTATCTTTATCCCTTTTTTTTGTATTGAGTGATGATCATGAAAGCATCATTTTGTTTTTGCACATCCAAAGAGGGGAGTTCACTTTGGTGGAAAACAATATCAACATTTGGTTTGTGAATCGTGGTTACTATATCATAAGGGATATGAAATTGTTGCAAGGCAACTTGAATCATGTTGTGATAGTGAGGGGAGGCTTGAATAAGGTCCTATAATGAGATTTTTTAGCAGGAGTACTCTTTAGTTGTTCATCAATATTATACTCCTTTCTACTTTGTGAAGGTAAACAAGGAGGACCTGGTAAGATGGGATTAGGAAAAGGTAAGTTTGTTGGGGTTGGTTATTGTGGTTGCAGATTATTTCAAGTGTTATATGTATGAGCAATGGTATTATAACTTGGTTGCTATGACACATTATTTTGAGGAGGGTAAAGGATAAGTTCAGGTTTATTTTGAGTTTTTTGTTTATGTGAAGGTGGGTAAATAATTAGAGGGTCGTTAGGATGTCCCATAGGGTATGTATGAGGACCATTGATCAAGGGGGATCTAATGGACACTTGCGCATTCATAACCTTAGCGGTCTTGGTTTGATGTATCTCTAATGAAGGGAAATTGAGAACCACTTGTTTAGTGAAGGAAGAAACATTATTAGTGTTGCCACATTATAGCATCATGATATTCTCCCTAGAAGGAGAGTTTTTAAGAGAACAAGTCACATGTTCTTGACAAGTAAGGCTTGGTTCTTCTACAATAACTTCATCGCCAATAGGGGAATAATCAATGATGGGATTTTCAAGAGGGGGATGATTAGGAGAATGTGTTAATTGAATGTCTATTGTATTTAAGGTCTCATTCTCTTGTTCCATGTTATCTACCCTACAAGGAGAGCTTGTAATATGTTCATCCAAGTTGGAAGTTTGTAAAGTAGCTTCATCACAAGTGAGGGAGGCATCAAGAGAAGGACCACTATGGTTTTCAAATAGATTATCCCAAATGGGAGGAGCATTAGGGAAGGGAGGGTCAATATTCTCACTACTCTTAATAGGGATGTCATCTAACACCAACCTATCCTCTTTAGGAGATGGAAAATTTTGATTGTCATGGTTCTAGAGACTAGGTAAGGTGATGTTTAAGCATGTTTCTATGATTTCATGTTTTTGTTGTCTAACATCTTCCAAAGGGGAATAAGGAGATGGAAATTCAAGAACCTCAAGACTTGTAACTTCCTTCACCAAGATACCTTCGTCACTAATAGGAGAGGTATTGGGAGAAGAACAAGTATGTGTGTTATGACTATCTACACCTCCATTCACACTAATGGGTAATGTAATGTTTTGGTCAAAGCTATGTTCCTCATAGTTGTAAGAAAAATAAAAATCATAAGATGGGATATTAGGCTTATAAAACCCATGTTTAATCAAATCAAAGACACATTTAAAGAACATGCTATGCAAAAGTAAATAAAGGGAAATGCAATGAATTATATGGAATTTTTAGATGTAAAACAAAGTTGCTAATTACAATATGCAATAGTCTGAAGAATGAAATGTGTGAAATGAAACAATGCATGAAATGAGCTATTTTATGCTAGATTTGATGAAATGCATGTTACAGAAATGCAACCAACTGATACAACTAGGAAACGGCACCAAACAGAATCCTAAAAATAGGGTTTGCAACTCTATAAAAGGCAATTTTAGGAGTCAAAAGGGACTGATTCACCCAAGGTAGTGAATGAATCCCAGTATGGTATTTTTTTATAATTTTTAGAAAATTTTGAGTGATTTTCATAGTTTCTGAGTGCTATGATGTAGAACTAAGTGAAAAATGAAGAATTTTAGAAAATGTAAATGAATTTAGATGCAATCTAAATGCACTTTTTATGAATCCAAAATTTGAAACCTAGCATGCAAATGAATTCACACAAGTTCTAATGCAAGATCAATGTAAGGCTAGATAAAGGACTCCAAATCAAACAAGAAAGTATTTGAAGAATTAGGTTCACCAAAATGTACCATAGATTTTTGGCACCCAAGATCTTTCTAGCACTCTTAGGGTTTTTCACCTAAAAGGAGAAAGAAGGGCCAAAATGCTCATGTTACATTCAAAGATTAATGCAATATGGATAGAAAATGGATGTAATATTCCAATATGAAATGTTTGAATGCAAGAAACTAATAAAAATAATTGATTAATGAATGCAAAATAAGGAAACAAAGAATGTTTGAAAACACATTGTGTAATGCAACAACACCTAGAAATGAATGCAAAACTGAACAAAAATGAACCAAACTGAAAGTGTGCACCTGGAATGTGGATGAATACTAGAAATTACATTTGAAATGTTGTTGATGCTGATTTTTAGGCCTGGAGGAACTCATTCACCATTTTGGGCAAATCAATCCCAGTTTTGCAAAATTGAACCAGAGCCCGTTTCAGACAAGAGGGTATCTAAAATGCAGAAAACCAAAAACTAACCCTAAAATAAGACTCATTCACCACTCATGGTGAATGATTCCACTTTTGAATTTCTGAATATTCAAAAGTGGAATCCGGAGCTTTTGGTCAGCACTTTGATTCTCCATAGGTGTCTGCTTCTGAAACTCTGATTTTTGAACCTGAAAGTGAGTTTGTTGTTGATATTTTGACTTGTTGAATGAAGAGAAGACTTGAGAAACCTTGCAATTTGATTCTTAATGATTTCCAAGCTTCCAAGAGACCTAAATCTTCATACACACAAGACAAGAGAGAGAGAAATGTTGAATGTTAGGGCATGGGGGTTTTCCTTGGTCAAACCCCTTTTAGGTAATTAAACCAAAATGATGAGAGAATGTAATGAAGCATGCAATAATGGAGTTGATTACCTTTCCATGAAGATTGATCTTGAATGTATGCTAAAAAACATGAGGAATCTACTCTTGAAGGTTTGAAAATTGATATCTTGGTGACTTGAAATGATAAAACCCTAAGTTGCTTGATTTGAGATGGAAGAATAATGGATGAATGAATGATAAGAGATGTGAATTAGGGTTAAAATACTTATATTTATAGGAATTTCACCTATTTTACCCGTTAATACCTCATCACAGGCCAAGATGAAGAAATAATAAACTTAAATTTCACTTTTTTCTTGCTCAAAGGTCAAAATTGGGCCAAATGGGACTCATTTGCCACCCATAGAAAATGGGTCCCACCTGGATGGGACTGATTGGCCATGGATGGTGAATGGGTACCACAGGGGCCATTTTGATAGCTAAGATGCCAGGAGATAAGGAAATAAGGTTTAAATTGCAACATTGTCAGATTGTATTTGATCAATTTAAGCCTCAGGATGCACAATATGGGTTAACAGGGGCCTATTAGTGATTATTTGAAGATCAATTAGGGATTGGGACAAAGAATTCAATGTGAAATTATGATTAAATGCACTTAACAACACTAAAATGAGGTCCACATAGCCTAGGAAGGCACAAGAACCGATATGAATGTGTGAGACAGATTACAACACTAGTTTAGCATTAAGTTTATTTTACAAGTCTTCTAGATTGATGTGATTATGTTATTAAACAAATTTTATAATGTTTAATTAGGGAGAAATGGGTTTATTAAGTCTAGAAAAGCGTGAAAGTCCTTTACAAGACTTTACAACACCTTTACAAGACATCGTTAAAATAATGTTATTCAATTGGCAAGGGTCCAAGACCTAGTGTGGATGCATAAAATGCCTCACAACACTTGAATCAAGGCCTTATTAAGTCCATTTTATCATGAATTATTCTCATTTCAAGCAAGAGGTCCTTTTTTCTATGGTACAATGGTGCACACATTAAGGTATCCTAGATAATTTTTGTGATCATTGGTGGATTGTTTTTGATAAACCACCCAAAAATAATCTTGAAGTCCCACAATATTTTCTTCGAAAACTATATGTTGAATTTATCATGGGTAAGCATTACTTTAATCTGCAAAATTTCCAAGGTGTTGGTAGAGGAATTCCTTAGGATAGACCCGGGGCAAATTGAGTAACCCCAATTATTCCCCCTCCAATACCTTAAGACCTAGAGATTGCTATAGATATAACACATCAAAGTATCTTTTGTAGGTGGAGACCACTGAGATCAGGATCACCATTTGCAATATAAACATTCATAATGTGAGAGAAGCAACACACTATCTCACCGTAAGTGAATGAATAAATTCAGATGATGAATAATGTACAATGGCCTTGCTTATAAAGGAAAGGGGAAAGCTGGTAAAAATATAACCAATAAAAACTACCAACTAATAAACTATAACACACCTAAATAATTAATATCTAATAATATTTGCCTAAGTAAAACTTAAGCATGGTAAATGGTAAAAACCATTTAATCCAACACCCCCCCTTAAGTGCAACTTAGGGATATTATTATGCAATATCAAGATGCAATATGGGTCTTGACTACACAACCATGTTAGATACCCATTTACAATGCAATCTCTCACAACCGGAGAACAAGAGAAAAACCTTGTGGGAGAAAACTCCTCTCCAAAAGAGAGAAAATAAAAAAAAGATGCATGGATGGAGGAATCAATAGCACCTCTCAAGGACTACACACATCATGTATATACAATCAATAGCCCCCCCATAAGAGGGAAAGAGAGAAACTATATAGCCCCCCCACAATGTGTAATCACTTGCAAAAATGGTAAGTTCTTGAAGACAAGACATAATCCAATGTTGACAAACAACTTGTCTCCCTTTTGGAAGAAACAAACCCAAGTAAAAATGCAGGAATGCTTCCCATTCTAAATAGGAACTAGCAAGTGAAATTCAAAAGTACGATGATAATGTCTCTGAAATTTTCTCATGTGTTGCCAAGACCTCGAAAGATGATGCCATGAACCAATTAGGAACATGCCCAATCACAATAGAAAGTGACAAACAAGGTACCATTGGAAACTAATTTTGAACATTCTCCAAAGAAAGAGATGGAGTGACAATAGTTGTACCACAACTATCATCAAATAGGAAAATTAATCCTTCAAATGTGTCTTCCAAGTCTAAAATGTGAGATTCCACGAACAGTGAACCAATGTCCAACAAATAGAAATCCCAATCAGGAAGACAATAGTAATCCTGTTGCTCAAGAATGATGGAAGTACTTAATGAAGTTGGATCAACTATCCCTGACAAAGAATTAAGAACCTCTGAAGCAACTACAACCTCATCTGGAGTCTCAAAAACCTCCAAAGGATCACAAGCATGGTTTATCTTCTCTGAAGAATAAAGAGGCACATTGGTATTGGAAAGAGGATCATCGAGATATGGTGGAGTATCATGATCTCCATGGGTAAGTGCATTGATCTGTGACACAATTTTGGCTCTTAAGATGCCACTCTTTTTTTTTTTAGAAATCAGTAAAATTTGATTTACACGAGGAAATGAAGATAGTTACGCTCAAAATTTCAAGATGCAACATGAAAAAAATTTGAAATGCTCCAAGTCTAGTTTCTATGCTACTAATTATTTTTGAAATTAATGAAGATTAAGGGTCTCAAAAAAGGAATAGGTCTTTTTTTATAAAAACAACATAGTGCCCTCCGGAGGGCTCCCCTTTATTAACTTTTTCTAGAATTTTAAAATTCAAACACCTGAAATTAGCTAACACAATGTAGTTTTATCCCTCATTCTTTTCTCAATAATTTTCTTAATGAATATATAATATTTTATGAATTTTCAAAGTGGACACATCCTGAAAAGTTGAAATTTGAGCGTGCTCCCCCCTAATTTTTTTGAAAACTAATCAAAAATTGATTTTTTTCATCATGTGTAGAATGGAGTCTAGTTTTAAAAAATGTAATGTGTTTCATGTTTAGATGAACGAGTAAAAATTTATCCTAAAACTAGTACATGTTGATTTTTGACC
>VDFB02271358.1:563835697-563917689 GCA_007258455.2 Sequoia sempervirens
TAGCTTGCCAATTCAGTAGGGTTGGCAAGGTAGGGGAAACATACATTATGTCTCATAGAAATGGGGTCCCATGATGATGTACATCACCGTGAAACCCCATTTCTCTGAGGCATACACTTCCCCTACCTTGTCATCTACTCCAAAAAGCCGAAGTTTAGTGGGATAACACCTTTTTCCATCTCAAATAAATCTATAAATCCATGGGACCCCATTTCTATGAGGCATACACTACCCCTACCTTGTCATCTACTCCAACAAGCCAAAGTTTAGTGGGATAACACCTTTTTCCATCTCAAATAAATCTATAAATCTATCCTTCTAGTCGATTGAGATAACAAATATATCTTGAGGACAAGACATAGTTTTGAAAGGAGGGATGATGTTAGTGGGAAAAAGAGTAGAGTACAAAGATAGAGTAGGAAAACCTACAGTAAACCACCATAGATAGGTTACAAAGCTCCTGGTCGAAAAGTCATCCCTTGGAACATATACATTTTATAAGGGATTCATCCCACTAGAAAAAAAATTATATAGAGTAGAATATAATGTAACAAATTAAGAAAAAACTCAAGGAATATATGAAGGAATATAAATAAGTGAGTAGGTAGAAGGAATAGAAGATTTGTAATGTACAAGACATCTAATAGAATGATGGGAATGTAATATTAGTTATATCAATATATGAAAGTTGAATAATGACCACATAATATATTATTCAAATGTGATCTAATTTTTGGTTAGAGTTATTTTTTTATCTTGTTTGATTTTGTAACCTAGATTAATCTCTAATCCCTCTCCTACTAGTGATCCTGGTGTATAGATACAACACCTAGAGAACACCCAAGGCACAAAACTATGGTTTGTGATTCCCCACTTTACTTTCTAACATAGAGCTTGGTACATTTTTCTTACTCAAAATATTTGAGATGTAAGTTCAAGCTTAGTTATTTTATTGACACCTATCTCATAATTGATTGGGTGCCAAGTTTATTTTTGGTAGCATCCACTTTGATAGTGTTTAAGGGTTCCAAATATCCCTTCTAGACATTATTTTCTCCTAATTAAAGGAATTAAATCTCTTGAAAAGGCATGGAATGAATAATATTCATTTTTTGAGTAAAGGGTCTTCCTTATAATAGGTTGTACCTTATGTCCTTGTCAATTATATGAAATATCATTGAGACCATTTTGTGTCTAGGAGAATTTGGAAGCATGATTTTCTTGACAACTATAGCATTGAGGTTATCATAAAAATTTTGGGTGTCCCTTTAGGCTATGATATTCATATTCTCATACCCCATTATAACTCTTTGAGAGTGTAATAACCATTGATGTTTACTAATCATTCTTTTTCTTCTTTTATTCTCTCCCTATTATAAATAGCACCAATTGACTAACTTATTATAAAAACTTCATTTATTAAAATGAATCAACCTAATGATTATATATCAATATCAATATAGCATACAATCTATTCAAATAAACACTTGTAATGAGATTTACCCAATTTTTGAAATTTATTGCTTCCCTCAAACATTTGTAATTTATACAATGTAATCCCTTAACAATCCAAATTACAAAAAGGCAGAAATCTTTGACGGCCTATTACCTGGATACTGTGTCAATTATGGGAATTCCATCTAAGACATCAAGATCACATAGAGCACCTCTACAATAACCTCTCTCAATTTTTGTTATCTCGAAACTATTTTTTCGTGGTATCCAATTTTGACTTCATAGAAAAAATGTCAATTGCAAGCAATCTAAAGTTGCAAAGTGGTGCAACTTTTATTCTGCAACTCATGTGACTAAATGAATTATTCCAACATGTCCAAATGGGTATGTTTACACTAGGCATGGTCCTCTTTCACACCCAGACATGCTGAATTATTCTGAGCTATGTTCAACCGACTCGATCCCTTAAGGGTTCAAAGTGCAAAAAGTGTAGCAATCTTTGATGTCATATTACTCAGAAACCGTGATGCCTGTGAACTCTTCATCTGAGCCTACGGGATTGTGTTAGGACCCTCAACAATAACCTCTCTCAGTTTTTGTTATCTCAGAGTCATTTTTTTGTGGTGTCCAGTTTTTTACTTGATGGAAAAAGTGTCAAATGCAAGTAGTGTAAAGTTGCAAAGTGGTGCAACTTTCGTTCTACAACTCATGTGAGCAATCAAACTATTCCAAAACATATGGATGGGTATGTTTATGCTAGGAATGGTCCTCTTTCACACCCAAACATGCCAAATCACTCCGAGCTACATTCAACCAGCTAAATCCTTTATGAGTCTGAAGTGCAAAATGACTACAATCTTCAACATGTTGTTACTCGGACATTGTGATGCTTAGAAACTTCTCATATGAGCCTATGGGATCATGTTGGGCCCTTCTACAATAACTTCTCTCAGGTTTTTCAATCTCAGAGGCCTTTTCTCGTGGTGAAAAATTTGTCAAATGCAAGTAGTTGAAAGTCATAAAATGGTGCAACTTTCATTCTACAATTCGTGTGACCAAATGACCTATTCTGATGCATCCATATGGGTAAATTTATGTTAGGCATGATCCTCTTTCATACCCAAACATGCGTAATTGCTCTGAACTACATTCAATAGATAGAATCCCTTAAGAGTCCAAAGAGCAAAATGACTACAAACTTCAACATGTTGTTACACAAATATCGTGATGCTTATAAAATTCTTATCTAAGGCTATGGGATCATGTTGGGCCCCTCTATAATAACCTCTCTCAGTTTTTACTATCTCGAAGGCCTTTTTTCGTGGTGGCAAATTTTCACTTGGGGAAAAAGTTGTTAAATGCAAGTAGTTGAAAGTTGCAAAATGGTGCAATTTTTTGGTCTACAACTCGTGTGACCAAACAAATTGTCTCAATGCATTTGGGTGGGTACGTTTACACTTGGCATAGTCCTTTTTCGCACCCAAACATGCTGAATTTCTCTGAGCTACATTCAACTAACAAAATCCCTTAAGAGTCTAAAGTGTAAAATGACTGCAAACTTCAGCATGTTACTTGGATACTATGACACTTAGAAACTTCCCGTCTAAGCCTATGGGATCACGTTGAGCCCCTCTACAATAACCTCATTTTTTTGCTATCTCGAAGGTCTTTTCTCGTGGTTGAAAATTTTACTTGGAGAAAAAATTATCAAATGCAAGTAGTTGAAAGTTGCTAAGTGGTGCAACTTTCATTTTGCAACTCGTGTGACCAAATAAACTATTTTGATGCATCTAGGTGGGTATGTTTACATTAGGAATAGTCCTCTTTTGCACCCAAACACAATGAATCACTTCGAGCTACATTCAATTAGTAGAATCCCTTAAGAGTCCAAAGTGGAAAATGACTGCAAACTTCATCATATTGTTACTCAGATACCATAACATTTAGAAACTTCTCATTTGAGCCTCTAGGATCACATTGGGCCCCTCTACAATAGTCTCTCTCAGTTTTCTCTATCTCAAAGGCCTTTTCTTGTGATGAAAAATTTTCACTTAAGGAAAAAATTGTCAAATGCAAGTAGTTGAAAGTTGCAAAGTCATGAAAATTTCATTCTACAACTTGTGTAACCAAACAAACTGTTCTGAAATGTTTGGGTGGGTACGTTTACTTTAGAAATGGTCATCTTTCACACAAAAACATGTTGAATTATTTTGAGCTACATTCAACTGGTAGAATCCATTGAGAGTCTAAAGTGCAAAATGGTTGCAAACTTCAACATGTTGTTACTCAGATATCGTGATACTTAGAAAATTATTTTCTAAGCCTATGGGATCACGTTGGACCATTCTACAATAACCTCTCTCAGTTTTTCTATCTATGAGCCCTTCTCCCGTGGTGAAAATTTTCACTTGGAGAAAAAGTTGTCAAATGTAAGTAATTAAAAGTTGCAAAGTAGTGCAACTTTCGTTCTGCAACTTGTGTGACCAAATGAACTATTCGGACGCATCCAGGTGGGTACATTTATATTTGGCATGGTCCTCTTTCACACTTAAACATGCTGAATCGCTCCAAGCTACATTCAACTGACAAAATCCCTTAAAAGTCCAAAGTGCAAAATAACTGCAAACTTCAGCATGTTGTTATTCAGATACTGTGATGCTTAGAAACTTGTCATATGAGCCAATGGGATCATGATGAGCCCATATACAATAACCTCTCTCAATTTTTTCTATCTTAGAGGCCTTTTCCCATGGTGGCGACTTTTCGCTTGGGGAAGAAGTTGTCAAATGCAAGTAATGCAAAGTTGAAAAGTGGTGCAATTTTTATTTTTCAATTCATGTGACCAATCAAACTATTCTGATGCATCCAAATGGGTATGTTTACACTAGGCATGATCCTCTTTTGCACCCAAACACATCAAATCACTTTGAGCTACATTTAATCGGTTGAATCCCTTAAGAGTCAAAAGTGAAAAATGGCTGAAAACTGTAACATGTTATTCAGATACCATGACACTTAGAATCTTCTTATCTAAGCCTATGGGATCACATTGAGACCCTATGCAATAACCTCTTTTGGTTTTCTCTATATTGAAGGCCTTTTCCGTGGTGGAAAATTTTCGTTTGGGAAAAAAGTTGTTAAATGTAAATAATGCAAAGTTGCAAAGTAGTGCTACTTTTGCTCTATAACTCGTGTGGCCAAATGAATTGTTCCAATGCATCTAGGTGGGTACATTTAGCTAGAAATTTTTCTCTTTCATACCCAAACACGTTGAATTTCTTTGAGTTACATTTAATCGACAAAATCTCTTAAGAGTCTGAAGTGCAAAATGACTACAAACTTTGGCATGTTACTTGGATGTCGTGATGATTAGAAACTTCTCGTCTGACCCTATGGGATCGCATTAGGCCCCTCTACAATAACTCCTCTTTTTTTGCTATCTTGGAGGTATTTTCCTGTGGTGGCGAATTTTCATTTGGGGAAAGAGTTGTCAAATGTAAGTAGTGCAAATTTGAAAAGTGGTACAACTTTCGTTCTACAACTCGTGTGACCAAACAAAATTTTTTGACGCGTCTGAATGACTACGTTTACACTAGGAATGGTCCTCTTTCACACCTAAACATGATGAATCGCTCTGAGCTACATTCAACCGGCATAATCCCTTTAGAGTCCAAAGTGCAAAATGACTATAAATTTCAACATGTTGTTACTCGGATACCATGATACTTAGAAAATTATTGTTTGATCCTATGGGATCACATTGAGCCCCTCTACAATAACCTCTCTCAGTTTTTTCTATCTTAGAGGCCTTTTCCTGTGGTGGTGAATTTTTATTTAGGGAAAAAATAGTTGAAAGTTGCAAAATGGTGCAACTTTTGTTGTGCAACTTGTGTGACCAAAAAAACTATTATGACGTGTCCGGGTGGGCATGTTTAAACTTTACATGGTCCTCTTTCACACCAAAACACATTGAATCACTCTGAGCTACATCAATCGGTAGAATCCCTTAAGAGTCCAAAATACAAAATGGCTACAAACTTCAGCATGTTGTTACTCAGATACTGTAACACTTATAAAATTTTCATCTAAACCAATGGGTTTGCAATGGGTCTCTACAATAATATCTCTTGATTTTCTCTATCTCAAAGGATTTTTACCATAGTGGCTACTTTTCAGTTGGGAAAAAAGTTGTCAAATGCAAGTAGTGTAAAGTTGTAATTTAGTGTAGCTTTCATTCTACAACTTGTATGAGTAGTCAGACTATTCCAACATGTTTGGGTGGGTATGTTTACGTTAGGAATGGTCCTCTTTCACACCCAAACACACTGAATCACTCTGAACTATATTCAACTAGTAGAATCCCTTATGGGTCCAAAGTGCAAATTTGCTGCAAACTTTAGCATGTTGTTACTTAGATAAAATGACACTTAAAAAAATTTCACCTGATCCTATGGGTTCAAATTGGGCCCCTCTACAATAACCTCTCTCAATTTTTTCTATCTAGGAGGCCTATTTCCATGGTGATGACTTTTCATTTGGAGAAAAAGTTGTCAAATGCAAGTAATGCAAAGTTGCAAAGTGATGCAACTTTCATTCTGCAACTTGTGTGACCAATCAAAATATTCTAACACATCTGAGTGGGTACATTTACGGTAGGCATGGTCCTCTTCCACACCCAAAGACATCAAATCGCTCCAACCTACATTCAACTGGTTAAATCCCCCAAAAGTCTAAAGTGCAAAATGACTGAAAACTTCAACATGTTGTTACTTAGATACCGTGACACTCAAAAACTTCTAGTGTGAGCCTATGAGAACGTGTTGGGCCCCTCTACAATAACCTCTCTTTATTTTTTCTATCTTGAAGGTCTTTTCCCATGGTGGCACATTTTTGCTTGGAAAAAAGTTGTCAAATGCAAGTAGTGCAAAGTTGCAAAGTGGTGCAACTTTCGTTCTACAACTCATGTAACCAAACGAATTGTTCAAACACATTTGAGTGGGTATATTTACACTAGTAATGGTCCTCTTTCACACCCAAATATATTGAATCACTCTGAGTTACATTCAACCAACGAAATGCCTTGAGAGTCTGAAGTGCAAAATGACTACAAACTTTAGCATGTTGTTACTTGGATGTCATAATGCTTAGAAAATTCTCGTCTGAGCCTATGGGATTGCGTTAGGCCCCTCTATAATTAAATCTCTTTGTTTTTTCTATTTTGGAGGCCTTTTTCCATGGTAGCGAATTTTCACTTGGGGAAAGAGTTGTCAAATCCAAGTAGTGCAAAGTTACAAAATGGTGCAACTTTCATTCTACAACTCATGTGACTAAACAAACTTTTTCGATGCATCTGGGTGGATACGTTTACACTAGGCATGAAATTTTTTCATACCTAAACACACTAAATCACTCTGAGCTACATTCAACCGGCATAATCCCTTAAGAGTCCAAAGTGCAAAATTACTACAAATTTCAACATATTGTTACTCAAATACCATGACATATAGAAACTTCTCGTTTAAGCCTATGAGATTGTGTTGGGCCCCTCTACAATAACCTCTTTTTTTTTTTTCTATCTTAGAGGGTTTTTCTTGTAGTGGTGAATTTTCACTTGAGGTAAAAGTTGTCAAATGTAAGTAGTTGATAGTTGCAAAGTAGTGCAACTTTTGTTCTATAACTTGTTTGACCAAATGAACTATTCTAACATGTCTTAGTGGTAATTTTACACTAGAAATGGTCTTCTTTCACACCCAAATATGCTGAATCGCTCTGAGCTACATTCAACTGGTAAAATCTCTTAAGAGCTTAAAGTGCAAAATGACTGCAAACTTTAGCATGTTATTACTCGGATACTGTGACACATAGAAATTTATCATCTAATCCTATGGGATCACATTGGGCCCATGTACAATAATCTCTCCTTATTTTTCTATCTTGGAGACCTTTTCCCATTGTAGTGAATTTTCACATGGGGAAAAAGTTGTCAAATGCAAGTAGTTAAAAGTTACAAAGTGGTGCAATTTTAATTCTGCAACTCGTGTGACCAAACGAACCATTTTGATGTATTTAAATGGGTACGTTTATACTATGCATGGTCTTCTTTCACACTTAAACATGCTGAATTGCTCCGAGCTACATTCATCCAGTAGAATCCCTTAAGAATTCAAAGTGCAAAATGACTACAAACTTCAGCATGTTTTTACTCAAATACCACATTGCTTAGAAACTTCTCATCTAAGCTAATGGGATCGCGTTGGGCCCCTCTCGAATAACCTCTCTCAATTTTCACTATCTCAGAGGCCTTTTCTTGTGGTGGAGAATTTTCACTTGGGGAAAAAATTTCAAATACTAGTTGAAAGTTGCAAAGTGGTGCAACTTTCATTCTACAACTCATGTGACCAAACAAATTTTTTTGATGCATTTGAGTGGGTAAGTTTATGCTAGATGTGTTCCTCTTTTACACTCAAAAAATTTGAATCGCTCTGAGCTACATTCAATCTGTAGAATCTATTAAGAGTCTAAAGTGCAAAATGGTTGCAAACTTTAGCATATTGTTACTCAGATACCATGATGCTTAAAAAATTATCGTTTGAGCCTATGAGATCACGTTGGGCCCCTCTACAATAAATTCTATCAGTTTTTGCTAGCCTGGAGGCCTTTTCCCGTGGTTGCAATTTTTCACTTGAAAAAAAAGTTGTCAAATGTAAGTAGTTGAAAGTTGCAAAGTGGTGCAACTTTTGTTCTAAAACTCGTGTGACCAAAAAAATTATTCTAATGCATCTAGGTGGGTAATTTTATGCTAGGAATGGTCCTTTTTTGCACCAAAATATGTTGAATCACTCTGAGCTACATTCAACTAGTGGAATCCCTTAAGAGTCCAAAGTGTAAAATAGCTGCAAACTTCAACATGTTGTTACTCAGATATCGTGACACTTAAAAAATTCTTTCCTTAGTCTATGGGATTGCATTGGGCCCCTCTACAATAATCTCTCCCAATTTCTACTATCTCAGAGGCCTTTTTCTGTAGTGGTAACTTTTTCACTTGAAATTTTTTTGTCAAATGCAAGTAATGCAAAGTGGTGCAACATTCGTTTTGTAACTCATGTGACCAATCAAAATATTCTGATGCATCTGGGTGGGTAATTTTACACTAGGTATGATCCTCTTTCACACCCAAACACGCTGAATCGCTTAACCAATATTCCATTGACAGAATCCCTTAAGAGTCTAAAGTGCAAAATGGATGCAAACTTTAACATGTTGTTACTTGGATACTGTGATGCTTAGAAACTTCTCATCTGAGCCTATGGGTTTGTATTGAACTCCTCTACAATGAATTCTCTTTGTTTTCACTATCTCAGAGTCATTTTCCCGTGGTAGCGACTTTTCACTTGGGGTAAAACTTGTCAAATACAAGTAGTGCAAAGTTGCAAAGTGGTGCAACTTTCATTCTACAACTCATGTGACCAATCAAACTGTTCTGACACATCCAGATGGGTACGTTTAAACTAGGCATGGTCTTTTTTCACACCCAAACATGTTAAATCATTTTGAGCTACATTCGATTGATTGAGTCCCTTAAGAATCTTGTTGATGACGATTTCACTCACAGAAAGCAGGTCAAATAAAATCTCCGCAGACAAGACTGCGAAGAGCCTATCCTTCTTGAAAGATATGGAACAAAGACAACCTAAAGGGAAATTCTACATTCACAAGAAAAATATTGGCTTTCGTTCAATCCCAAGTCTCCAATAACCAGGTTATGGTTGCACCAGGGTCGCTCTCGGGTAATGTTGTGATATTGTTGTTAATCTCAAAGGGACTATGGTTATTCTTTGAACATTTTTTTGATAAAATTCTAAATTGAAACGATAAGCTCAAACATCATGAAACCAAAAGATTTTCCATAATATTTAATGAAATATCACAAATTCCTTGATATCACTTAAGTAGATTTAGCATTAAGCATTCAATAACTTTATGAAAAATAAAATATTTTCAATTAAATTCCTTCCATTCATTTAATTTTTTTGGAACATTTTCAAATATTTAACATCTATTTTAAAAAAAAGTATAAAAAATACTAAAAAATTAAAATTTCTCCCGGTTATTCTCCATGGATGCCCCAAAGAATTAATCAAAACAGAGAAAACCGCTTTATATTTCACCAGACTGCTCCACAACTATGTATAAAACAGTGCAAGCTTTTGAAGAGAGAGTTTTGTTTATGGAAACTAGTAGGTTCTGTATGCACCCTTAAATGATGCAACATATAGTCCTTATTGGCCAAACTTACAAAACCAGCTACAAAAGATACTGAGATAGGTAGCTATCTATAAATCTTTGATATTAATTACTGTCTACCTGCATATAAATTTTTACATTGGAATGGTTCAAAAAATAGGAAAAAAGAACAAAACTTAGAAAAAAATTTATGTTGATTGTCTGACATCCACAAATTTTGAACTTAAGATAAAAAAGAAGCATCCTCTATCTTTTTATAGAACACAAGGCTCAAATAGGATAAAACAACTACATGAGAGAAAATCTAAGGGACCAATCTCATCAAGGCACGTGGAATATTGTGACCAATAGGAGAATTGCAATTGAATTCAATGGAAGTCAACTCCAATTACTCATTGAAGCTCTTCAGATTCTATTTTTTCATCTTCTTTCAGGATTCCTTCTGAAATCAAACAAATCTATCCAAATGAAGATATATAGGAGTTTTCCATTATAATGGAGTGACCAGGTGGAAGTCAAACTCCTATATCTTAGGTTCCTTGATTTGAACATTCCAGGAATGAATGACCCCCAGAATAGATACACTTTATTACTTCATGCTTGCACTCCAACATCCCAGTGTTCTAGTATTTGGCGCATCTTTGTAACAAACTTTATTCCAGCATGAGATTCTTAAGTGTATCATTGAACCTAGAAATAACATCAAATTTGTTCGCAAATATGGTTTTCCTGACCGTCCATACCCGATATTTGCATCACAACCAATATCTTCTGCAATCACAAATTCCATATATTAAATCCCTTTTTTAAAAAAGCATTATAACATCTCATGTAAATAAAACCATTATTCAAATGTTAGTACAAAAATCTCATAATTAACTTGTCTTTCAAAAAGCATATCATAAATCCTTGTATATATACTAGACCACTGGGATCATTAGACAAATTTAAAATTTTAACATTACATTTCACATTGCAACCTGGTACTCGGTACCTTACATTTAGCTTTACCCAGTTACTTTCTTGGACCTCAGTTATAATGGAACTCTACTATACCAAACTCCCTCTTACCAAAAAGCTTTATATCAGACTACTTCATATTGGACTGAAGTCTTTCGCTTGAACTTCACATTACCTTTTTCCTTTTTTGTGTTTCCAGTACCCGATATCCTATGCACGAAACACTTACAATATGAAGTACTTTCTTATTATCAAATATTTCTCTTCCTTTCTTCACTTACAGTGATCTTCCAATTTGTTAGCTCCTACCATAAGAGTTATATTTTTCACTTGGGTCCCCAAATATTTTTAGTCTTGGGGCATGTTGTGAGACCACACAACAACTTGCAACCAATAAAACCAAATTTAAATCAAACTTGAAATTAAATCACCAATTGTAAATTAAAACTGATACATATTTTAAAACAATAACTTTATACCTTTACCTAGATTTTGGCATAAAAAAGTAAAACTCCATTGAAAAAATTTGTGTGTGCTCTGATTAATTCCATTTTTTGGAATTTAGTAAAAAGAATCAGTTCATTAACATTTAACTACATAATATAGTAATACTCCAAAGCCAACTAGGGATAGAGCCTTGCTGCCAGTCAAGCATCCATAGCCCCGACAATGTTATCTCTATAATTCCCCCAAACATAGCTCTATTGTCGGCCAGGCATCCATAGCCCTTGGTAGAGTTATTTGGATAGCCTAAAAAGTTGATATATATATATTGATATAGCAATGATAGCTCATTTTCACTTTTGATATTGCAATAATAACTCTTTTATCAACTTGCATGCATTGAAGCACCGCTATTAGGTTGGGAATTACAGTGGTAGCGAAGGTTACTTTTTGATTTTTCATTCAATGTAAATCCCTTCATCAATTCACTACTTCCCAAAAACTTATTTAATGATTCCCTGTAGGTGTGTGTTTCCAGCTAAATTTCACTAATTTATACCAAATCCTAGCTAACTTTAGCTCGCTATATGTTAAAAAATATGCATAAATTAAAATTTAGTAATAGACAACTTAATCACCAAACTTAAATATAAATTTAGAAACATTAATTACCACCCTTCCAATTAAATTTTATGGAAACTACTAAAATTCCTTCTAACTATCTCAACTTGACGGCACTGCACTTCATTAATGAATAAAAATGTCATGATTACCTTGAAACACGATCAAATTATTTTGCATTGAATTCACACACCTTACTCAGCACATATTATCCCTTCAACTTACTCGGGTGATGACGTGTATTGCCTTGCTGACTTCATTTTCCTATATAGTTTGCACACATAACACCTCTCCATAATTAATATAACTCTTTAAAACAATTTGAAATGACCACTATTAATTTTGAAATCTTCAACTTGCTCGATTTGCAATCTCCGTACTACTCAAATTTGAAGCAATTTCACTAGATATGTATAAAAAAATTATTTGATTTAACCTTTAATTTTGAAGATTATTGTTCAGCTGCCACCTCGCATATGATTTCTCAAAAAACAATTACTCAAGAAAACTATGTACTACAAATTTCTCATGGCTTTCTATAAATTTGTGCATTTCTTCTCGAATTCTCCACACTTCTCTTTTCTTTTCCTTTTTTTATTTTTTGTAAATCTACTCTGTTCTATGTCTTTGTATTTGCTTCTTAGCCATGGATACTCCAAATTTCTTAGGTTGTTCTCGTAGACAAAATATTTTCTTAGGGAGCATCACACCACAAAAGCTTGAAAATGTCTCCATCATTAGGACTTCCAATTTCACTATGACAAACATATGCTTAGTCCTTGGGGAAAGATATGTTGCGTCCAACCGCTACTTTCATTTTTACTATGACATAGCTTCTCACTTTGTAGCATCACTTTTGGACATTGGGCTACCTGTTGAAGACGTTCACACTACTACCAACTTAATATTGAAGCCTAAATTCTTAGAGAATCTGGATACCATATTAGTTGTTGCACATCTAACTATTGGGATTCCCTTTATGGATGATATTCCTCGGTTCCTGGAACATGGGGAAGTGGTTCCACTTTGGCCCTTTCTTACTGATCTCCATATCCAAGACTTTGAAACTCACCAGGAACTCACCTACATAAGGTATTTGCCCCTAATAGAACAAGGATTTTGATATCTAATGTATATACATGATACACACACACACATATATATCACTTTTTGGTATCTTTTAAAAGCATGTTTTACTATGCATGGCTTTATTGTTTCTCCTTTTTCAGTTCAGTTTTGCAAAATGTTTGAATTTCACTCTCATGTATAAGATAAATTTAAGTAGAATTTTCTAATGCAAAGGCCAGGCAAAAGAAAAGAACAAAATGAAACAAAAAAAAGAAAAAGCACAAAGAAAAAACCCCTAAAAAAAAACTAAAAAAGCTATACTAACCCTAACTACCCTAACTCTATCATCACAAAAAGATTAACTCTAATAAAGCAATTTATTTCAATTTCTACAGCTATTTCCTCTACAATTTTAGTGCAAATTACAATAGATTTTTCTTTAAATTCTCTTATCAAAATTTTCAATATTCTACTATAACAATGGAATATCTTTAATTTTTTGCATTTAAACATCATAAATTCAAAAGTGTACTTACCCAAAATTTGGCTTAAATATATGAAGACGATCTCATTAGAGACCAATTGCATGCATTTCTTCTGATGCGACAATATTGTACCTTGTCCCATCCCTAGTCCATTTCTATGAACAACTGCATTTATTTTTTTGTTTCCTTCTCTTCTGAAAATCTTCATGTCTACAACCCTGTCTTCACTTTGCATTTTGTTAGACCAAGATATATCACTATTTATATTGCTATCAGAAAGAGAAAAAGTAAAAACTTGATATTCTGTATCTTGTATAAAATCAAGAAAATGTCTTTTTATAGCTGGTGAATTCCAAACTTGAAGCACAATACACACATTTCCCACTCGATTTTCCCGCTCTATCTCATTATCTGTGTTATCCACATATACAAGGAATGATGATTCCTCCATGTTGTTTCCTCATTTGTAATGAAATATTTCTGAATCTTGACATTCTCACCTATTCCCTTGGAAAGCGTTAATCGTAGTTTTCTAACTGTTTCAGTTTATCGGTTAATTTTTTAATATTTCCAACTCCATTAGGGAAAAACATTTTTCTCATTAACAATACTTGGGCAGGTGCATGAAGTTTGGTAGCAATTTTGTGGCCACTTTTGAAAAAAATTTGAAAACTCATAGCGCGAGCGTGTTATAACGCCATCACATTATTTCACGTTAAAAAGAAAGAAAAAAATGAAGTTATTTGCCTTGGAATACCAACCCAAAGGCTTGGAGAGCATTCCCAATGAGGCCATAGACGTGTTTTTTCAAATTCTACAAATTTTCACATAATCAGGTTTGTGCTCACCATTAGGATTGCATCTGGTTCAATATCGACAAAATTGAACACATGGGTAATGTTAGGTTCTCTCTTAGCTATCCAACGATGTAATTTTTTTCACTTTTTCACAATGTTTAGCCTTTCATCCATAATTTATTTTGTTTGTATGTCTTTTTTTTGCCAAAAAGCAATGTTTGGTTTTTTTTGTTATAAATTTACTGTTCATCAAAATTTCAAATAAATTACATTTTTTAGAAACTAGACTCCATTCTACAAATTTAAAAAAAAAGAAAAAAAATCAATTATTTTCCAAAATTTGTAGGGGGAGCATGACCAAAATTCTGCTCTTCAAGAAATGCCCACTTAGAAAATTAGTAAAAAATCAAATATTCATTAAAAAATTATCAGAAAAATTGTGCATCAACTAGATACTGTTAGCTAACTTCTAACCGTATTGATTTTAAAAATACTACAAAAAAGTTCACCATGCTAGGGTCATACAAAAGTTGCTATGTTATGTTTTTCTGACAAAAACAACACCAATTTGTGTACATCCCTCTTTTGAACCCCTTAATCTCAACCATTTTCAAAATAAATTAGTAGTTTAGAAAGTAAATTCGGAGCACTTTGATCCTTGTTTTTGTTCCATCTCAAAATTTTGAGTGTAACTATCCTCAATTTCACGTCCAAGTTCAGTATTTCTTAATTTTAGAAAAAAGTTGGCCACTTAAGCCCCCTTTTTGGAAACCATCTTGGTGCACTTACCCACCTTTCTTTTAGCAATTAAAATTTTTTATGTTAGCGAAATTGCTCCACTTATGGCCAAACCTACCATACTTAAAAAAATTTCACACTCAAGTTCATCGTGATCAGTTGTATCATGAATTCTACACTCGGTGACTCTCCCAAAAGTAAACAAACTCAAAGGATGCAGTTTCTGATTAAAGATTTTACTAAAATTTCCAATTTCCATAATAAAAACTAGCATGCATTCAATTTCTCATTTACAAGCTTTTTTCCAAACTTAGAAATAACATTTCAGAGCGCAATTCTCCAATTCCAAAGGATGAAACCTAAAATATCAAAGAAAGGCCCTCCTTCTAGCTCCAGTTCATGTTGATGACAATTTCACTTGTAGAAAACAGGTTGAATAAAATCTCCACAAACAAGACCACGAAGAGCCTATCCTTCTTGAAAGATATGCAACAAAGACAACCTAAAGAGAAACTCTGCATTCATAGGACAAAGAAATTGGCTTTCGTTCAATCCCAAGTCTTTGATAACTAGGTCATGGTCTCACTAAGGTCACTCTCAGGTAATCATCTGATATTGTTGTTAATCTCAAAGGGACTATGGTTGGTCTTTCAACATTTTTTTAATGATATTCCGAATTGAAATGATAAGCTCAAACATCATGAAACCAAAATATTTTCCATAAGATTTCATGAAATATCACAAATTCCTTGCTATCACTTAAGTAGATTTAGCATAAATCATTCAACAACTTTATGAAAAATAAAAAAAATTCAACTAAATTCCTTCCATTCATTTAATATTTTTGGAACATTTTCAAATATTAAACATCTATTCTAAAACAAAGTATAAAAAATACTGAAAAATAAAAGTTTCTCCTAGTTATTCTCCATGGATGCCCCAAAGAATTAATCAAAACAGAGCAAACTGCTTTATATTTCACTAGACTGCTTCACAACTACGTATAAAATAGTGCAAGATTATAAAGAGAGGGTTTTGTTTATGGACACTGAGTAGGTTCTGTATGCACCCTTAAATGACGCAACATATAGTCCTTATCGTCTGAACTTACAAAAGTAGCTATAAAAGATACTTAGATAGGTAGCTATCTATAAATCTTTGATATTAATTACTGTCTACCTGCATATAAAGTTTTACACTAGAATGGTTTAGAAAATAGGAAAAAAGAACGAAACTTAGAAAAAAATTTATGTTGATCCTCTAACATCCACAAATTTTGAACTTAAAATAAAAAAGAAGCATCTTCTGGTTTTTAATAGAACACAAGGCTCAAATAGGATAAAACAACTACATGAGAGAAAATCTAAGGGACTAATCTCATCAAGGCATGTGGAATATTGTGACTAATAGGAGAATTGCAATTGAAGTCAATGGAAGTCAACTCCAATTACTTATTGAAACTCTTTGGGTTCTACTTTTTCATCTTTGTTAGGATTCCTTCTAAAATCAAACAAATATATCCAAATGAAGATATATAGGAGCTTCCCATTATAACAGAGTGATTAGGTGGAAGTCGAACTCCTATATCTTAGGTTCCTCAATTTGAACATTCCAGGAATGAATGAGCCACATAATAGATACACTTTATTACTTCATGCTTGCACTCCAGCATCCCAGTGTTCCGGTATCTGGCACATCTTTAGAATGAACTTTATCCCAACATGAGCTTCTTAAGTGCATCATTGAACCTGGCAATAACATCAGATTCTTTATCAAATATGGTTTTCCTGACTATCCATACCCGAGCTTTGCATCACAATCGATATCTCCTGCAATCACAAATTCCATATATTAAATCCCTTTTTAAAAAAAACATTATAACATCTCATGTAAATAAAACCATTATTCAAATGTTAGTACAAAAATCTCATAATTAACATGTCTTTCAAAAAGCATATCACAAATTCTTGTATATATACCAGATCACCAGGATCATTAGACAAATTTAAAATTTTAACATTACATTTCACATTGCAAACTGGTACCCGATACCCAATATTCAATTTTACCCACTTACTTTTGCAGACCTTAGTTATACCAGAACTCCATTATAGCAGACTCCCTCATATTGGAAAGCTTCATATCGAACTGTTTCATACCGAACTAGAGTATTTCTCTTGAACTGTACATTACCTTTTGCCTTTTCTGTGTTTTCGGTACCCAGTACCCAGTATCTGGTGCACAAAACACTTACACTATGAAGTAATTTCTTATTACCAAAGATTTATATTCCTTTCTTCACTTCTGGTGATCTTCCAATTTGTTATCTCCTGCCATAAGAGTTATATTTTTTACTTGGGTACCCAATTCTTTTCAGTCTTGGGGCATGTTGTGAGACCACACAACAAGTCTAAAGTGCAAAATGGCTGCAAATTTTAGCATGTTGTCACTCGGATACCATGATGCTTAGAAACTTCACATCTGAGTCTATGAGATTGTGCTGGGCCCCTCTAAAATAATCTCTCTCAATTTTTGCTATTTCAGAGATTTTTCTTGTGGTGGCAACTTTTCACTTGGGGAAAAAGTTACCAAATGCAAGTAGTGCAAAGTTGCAAAGTGGTGCACCTTTCATTCTGTAACTTGTGTCACCAAAAGAATTGTTCAAACATATCTGAGTGGGCATGTTTATGCTAGGAATGGTTCTCTTTTGTGCCCAAATATGTTGAATTACTTTGATCTACATTCAACTGGTAGAATCCCTTAAGAGTCTGAAGTGTAAAATGACTGCAAACTTCAACATGTTGTTACTTGGATACCGTGACGCTTAGAAACTTCTCTTCTGAGCCAATGAGATTATGTTTGACCCCTTTATAATAATCTCTCTCAGTTTTCACTATCTTGGAGGTCTTTTCTTGTGGTGAAAAATTTTCATTTAGAAAAAAAAGTTGTCAAATGCAAGTAGTTGAAAGTTGCAAAGTGGTGCAACTTTCATTCTGCAACTCATGTGACCAAAAAAAATTCTTTGTAGGTGGGTATGTTTATGCTATACATGGTCTTCTTTCACATCCAAACATGACCAATCACTCTAAGCTACATTCAACTAAAAAAATCCCTCAAAAGTCTAAAGTGTAAAATGACTGCAAACATCAGCTTGTTGTTAATCGAATATCGTGATGCTTACAAACTTCCTGTCTAAGTCTATGGGATCGCGTAGGGCCCCTTTACAATAAATTCTCTTGATTTTCACTATCTTAGAGGCCTTTTCCTATGGTGGCGAATTTTCACTTGGAGAAAAACTTGTAAAATACAAGTAGTTGAAAGTTGCAAAGTGGTGCAACTTGCGTTCTACAACTCCTGTGACCAAAAAAATTGTTCTAATGCATCTGGGTTGGTATTTTTATGCTATGCATAGTCCTTTTTCACACCCAAACACATGAAATTTCTCTGAGCAACATTCAACTGGAAAAATCTATTAAGAGTCCAAAGTGCAAAATGACTACAAACTTTGACATGTTGTTACTCAGATAGGATGACACTTAGAAACTTCTTGTCTAAGCCTATGGGATTGCGTTGGACCCCTCTACAATAATCTATCTCAGTTTTCACTATCTTAGAGGTCTTTTTCCATGGTGGCGAATTTTTACTTGGGGAAAAAGTTGTCAAATGCAAGTAGTTAAAAGTTGCAAAGTGGTGGAACTTTCGTTCTGCAACTCATGTGACCAAACAAACTTTTTTGTTACATCTGGGTTGGTACGTTTACACTATGAATGGTTCTCTTTCTTACCCAAACATGCTGAATCACTCTGAGCTACATTCAACTGAAAAAATTCTTTAAGAGTTCAAAGTGCAAAATGACTGCAAACTTCAACATGTTGTTATTCGAATATTGTGACTCTTAGAAACTTCTCATCTAAGCCTATGGGATCACGTTGGGCCCCTCTAAAATAACCTCTATCGGTTTTCACTATTTTAGAGGCCTTTTCCTATGGTAGAAAATTTTCACTTGAGAAAAAAGTTGTCAAATGCAAGTAGTGCAAAGTTGCAAAGTGGTACAACTTTCATTTTGCAACTCATGTCACCAAACAAACTATTTTGACACATTCGTGTGGGTACGTTTATACTAGGTATTTTCCTCTTTTGCACCCAAACATGTTGAATTGCTTTGAGCTACATTCAAACTACAGAATCCCTTAATAGTCTAAAGTGCAAAATGGCTGCAAAATTTAGCATGTTGTTACTCAGATAATGTGACACTTATAAAATTTTTATCTGAGCCTATGGGATCATGTTGGGCCCATCTACAATAACCTCTCTCGATTTTCACTATCTTTGAGGTTTTTCCCTGTGGTGATGACTTCTCACTTGGGGAAAAAATTATCAAATGCAAGTAGTGCAAAGTTGCAAAGTGGTGCAACTTTCGTTTTACAATTCGTGTGAAAAATCAAACTATTTTGATGTGTCTGGGTGGGTACATTTACGCTAGTCATGGTCCTCTTTTACACCCAAACATGCTGAATCGCTTCGAACTACATTCAACCAATAGAATTCCTTGAGAGTCCAACGTGAAAAATATCTACAAACTTCAACATGTTGTTACTTGGATACTGTGATGCTTAGAAACTTCTCTTTTGAGCCTATGGGTTTGCATTGAGCCTGTCTACAATAAACTCTCTCAGTTTACGCTATCTCAGAGGCTTTTTCTCATGGTGGCGACCTTTTGCTTGGGGAAAGAGTTGTCAAATGCAAGTAGTGCAAAGTTACAAAGTGGTGCAACTTTCATTCTGCAAGACATGTGACCAATCAAACTGTTCCAATGCATCTATGTGGGTACATTTACACTAGACATGGTCATCTTTCACACCCAAACACATTGAATCGCTTCGAGCTACATTCAGTCGGCTAAATTCCTTAAGAGTCGAAAGTGTAAAATGGCTACAAACTTCATCATGTTATTACTCAGATACCGTTATGCTTGAAAATTTCTCATCTAAGCTTATGGGATCATGTTGGTACCTTCTATAATAACCTCTCTCAGTTTTCTCTATCTCAGAGGCCTTTTCCCGTGGTGGCAACTTTTTGCTTAGGGTAAAAGTTGTCAAATGCAAATAGTGCAAAGTTGCAAAGTGGTGGAAATTTCATTCTAACACTCGTGTCACCAAAAAAACTATTCCAATGCACCCAAATGGGTATTCTTACGCTAGGCATAGTCCTCTTTCGCACCCAAACACATTGAATTGCTCCAAGCTACATTCAACAGGTATAATTTCTTAAGAATCTGAAGTGGAAAATGGCTGCAAACTTTAGCATGCTATTACTCAGATACCGTGATTCTTAGAAACTTTTTATCTAAGCTTATGGGATCAAGTTGGGCCCCTCTACAATAACCTCTTTCGATTTTCACTATCTTGGAGGCCTTTTCCCATAGTGCCAAATTTTTATTTGGGCAAAATATTATCAAATGCAAGTAGTTGAAAGTTGCAAAGTGGTGCAACTTTCATTCTGCAACTCGTGTGACCAAAAAAAAATTTATGATGCATCCAAGTGGGTGTGTTTATACTAGACATGGTCATTTTTCACACCCAAACATGCTGAATCACTCCGAGCTATATTCAACCAACAAAATCTCTTAAGAGTCCAAAGTGCAAAATGACTGCAAACTTTAGCATGATGTTAATCAGATACTGTGATGCTTATAAATTTTTTCTCTAAGCCTATGGGATTGTGTTTGACCCTTCTACAATAACCTCTCCTGGTTTTCAGTATCTCGAAGGCCTTTTCATGTGGTGGTGATTTTTCACTTAGGAAAAAAATTATCAAATGCAAGTAGTTGAAAGTTGCAAAGTGGTGCAAATTTTATTCTGCAACTCGTATGACCAAACGAACTATTTTGACATGTTTAGGTGGGTACATTTATTCTAGGAATGGTCCTCTTTTGCACCCAAACATGCTAAATCGCTTCGAGCTATATTCAACTGACAAAATCCCTTAAAAGTCCAAAGTGCAAAATGGCTACAAACTCCAGTATGTTGTTACTCAGATACCATGATGCTTAGAAAATTGTCATATGATCCTATAGGATTGTGTTGGCCCCCTTTAAAATAACCTCTCTATTTTTTCTATCTCAGAAGTCTTTTCCCATGGTGGCGACTTTTCAATTGGGGAAAAAGTTGTCAAATGAAAGTAGTGCAAAGTTGGTGCAAATTTTGTTTTGCAACTTGTGTGACCAATCAAACTATTATGACATGTATAGGTGGGTAAATTTATGCTAGGAATGGTCCTCTTTCACACCCAACCACACTAAATTTCTCCAAGCTACATTTAACCGATAGAATCCCTTAAGAGTCCAAAGTGCAAAATGACTACAAACTTCAACATGTTACTTGAATACCGTGATGCTTAGAAACTCATTTTTTGAGCCTATGGGTTCATGTTGGGCCCCTCTAGAATAACCTCTTTTAGTTTTTTCTATCTTGGAGGAATTTTCTCGTGGTGGTGACTCTTCACTTGGGGAAAAAGTTGTGAAATATAAGTAGTACGAAGTTGCAAAGTGGTGCAAATTTTGTTTTGCAACTTGTGTGACCAATCGAACTATTCTGACATGTCCAGGTGGGTATGTTTACGCTATACATGGTCTTCTTTTTCACCCAAACATGCTGAATTGATCTGAGCTAGATTCAATCGATTGAATCCCTCAAAAGTCTAAAGTACAAAATGGTTGCAAACTTCAGAATGTTGTTACTCGGATATCGTGATGCTTAGAAAGTTCTCGTCTGAGCCTATGGGATCACATTATCCCCCTTTACAATAACCTTTGTCAACTTTTTCTTTCTTGGAGGCCTTTTCTTGTGGTGACAAATTTTCACTTGGGGAAAAAGCTGTCAAATGCAAATAGTGCAAAGTTGTAAAGTGGTGCAACTTTCATTTTGCAATTTGTGTGACCAAACAAACTATTCTAACGCATCCATGTGGGTAAGTTCACACTAGACATGGTCATCTTTTGCACCCAAACACAATGAATCACTCCAAGCTACATTCAACTATCAGAATCCCTTAAGAATATGAAGTGGAAAATGGTTGCAAACTTTAGTTTGTTGTTACTCGAATATCATGACACTTAGAAACTTGTCGTCTGAGCCTATGGGTTCATGTTGGGATCCTCTATAATAAACTCTCTTGGTTTTTGCTATATCAAATGAATTTTTCCATTGTGGTGACTTTTTTCTTGGGGAAAAATTTGTCAAATGCAAGTAGTTCAAAGTTGCAAAGTGGTGCAACTTTCGTTCTACAACTCGTGTAACCAAACGAACTATTCTGACATGTCCAACTAGGTATATTTATGCTAGGCATGCTCCTCTTTCACACCCAAGCATGCTTAATTGCTCTAAGCTATGTTCAACCGAATGAATCCCTTAAGAGTCTGAACTGCAATTGTTGTCACCGAATAGTGCACCCTTGCTGAGATTCAAAACTCAGCCTACTTGGACCATGTTTCTCAATGATTTGTCATGTTATTTCATGCATAGAAAATGGAAGGAGGTTTTTTAACTTATTTAAATGATGAATATGAGATAATTGTGATAACTACACATGGGTGATGCATCCAGAAATCAAGCTTATATTGTTGTTCATACACATCTAATATCTTCATAATATCATTAAAACTAACCCGTGCATTGATTTCATTTAATGAGTTATCAAGTGTTATGATATTAGTAGATGCAAACAATTTTTTTTGGTTGGATCAACAACTATCATGTGTTTTGATGTACGTTCATACAATTTCATAGAGGTATATATATATGCATGTGAAGTTTGAAACATCCACTTGTTCTATATATGAAAATGCAATGATTGGTAAGCTTTAGAATCAGAACCATTAGTTGTTGGATGCCAGCCTTAGCCATGAATTAAAAGCAATACATTTTTCTATGATATTTTTTATGGGAAGGAGCTCTTATAGTTCATTTGAAACCTTTTGGTGTTAATGTCCTTGCCACTAGAAAACAATAAAACTCAAGAAGCATGGAGGATACATGCAAATACATGAAGTATACACATGAATCATAAATAATACACATGAAAAAATGAATTATAAATTGGAAGCATGAAGAATACACCTGAATACATGCAATATACGTGAAGTATACATATGAATAAGTGAAGCATAAATGTGAATAAGTGAAGCATACATGTGAATAAGTGAGGCACAAGTAATTGAAGAATTGCAAAGGATACAAACCACCAAGAATGAAGCTTATTTACACAATACGCATGATAACATCATTCAAGAATGGCAGTAGAAAAATAATATTTTCTTTAATCAAAAATCCATAAGGCTATACAATAATATATATTGATAAAAGTATACACAATATATCCAAAAAAGCCATACAGGCTTAGTATAAAATAGCCATATGGACATAAAATGTCATGTATATATTGATAGTACAAAAAATTTGTTCCAAAATTCTACATAGGCATACAACAAACGACCCTAATACATAGCCATTTCCCTCTATGGGAAGGAAAAAGATCTTGTGCCGCCTTCAAAATTCAGTTGGATGGAGTGCCTATTAGTTCTCTTGTCTTTCAAACATGCTCACTAGTCCTCCTATTTTCACTCTGGACCTTCAACTAATACAATAAAAACTAAAGATTTTAATAAATAGAAATTGAATTATGGAATGGCATATAACAAAATATAATCACTTACCACATATATAGTCATCATGCACATTTACAACATTACCACGTCCATGATCTAGAGTGACAACCACTTGTAGCAACCATTAAAATAGAAATTAAACTACATAAAAGTATTGTGAATTTTTTTGTAATAGACCATAAAAGAGAAAATATAATGTCAAATCGACTAATCTATTGCATACCTCTAGCTATTGTTGTAGCAACTCCATGGTGCATTGTGCCACCAACATGACTAGGGTTGTCTGATGTCAACAACTACAAATGAAACAACATATCTACCAACAATATAAAGAAGTTCAAGTAGTCCCTTTATAACTGTCATAAATAAAAGAGTAAATGGTTGGCCTTAGTTGAGACTATAGTATAGTGGTTATAGATCATAGAATGGTGAAAGTACTAAGTCTATTGGGATAGTCCAAACTCTTGCAAATACCAAAGTTCAGTGCTCATTGATATTCGTATTGCATATGCTAATGAACTAATGTTAATGAGGGCATGCTGTCAACATAGTGATAATGCCACAATGAATTTCACATGAATGAAGTGAGGATTGCTATGTTACTAGTAGCTTTCAAAGGGATAATGGAACATATGATGAATTAGGATGTGTCTAGGGTTTTACTATAGCACATGCAGTTGGTTTTTGAGGTGTGCAACAATAATGGAGAAGAAAAATTTGGTCAATAATGAGTGGAAGGAAATATTTCTTCTAATGGTGTATAGGATAAAATTTGGATGGAGGTGCTATAACATAGAAGGGATAAAGAGACAAGACCAATAGGGGATAATGGAACATATAGTGAAATAATAGAGGATACAATGGGATGGGAGTTGAATGTGATAATGGAACATGGGATGGACTAGAATAGATTAATGGGATGGGCTAGGATCAGATAACAAAATATAGCATGAACTATTAGAGGTTAATAGGATGGGATTAGGAGGGAATAAAGGAACATAGGGTGAATTAGGAAAAGATAGTGGGACAAGACCAAGAGGGGATAATGGAACATAAGGTGAAATAAGAGAGGGTAATGGGATGGGAATAGAAGGGGTTAATTGAACATAGGATGGACTAGTATAGATTGATGAGATGGGCTAGGATGGGATAAAAAAATATAGGGTGGACAATCAAAGGTTAATGGGATGTGATTAGTAGGAAAAAATGCAACATAGGGTGAATTAAGAGGTGTATAGGGTTTGACTATAGTACATGAAGTGTGAACTTGACCTATGTGTAATAAGAATAGAGAAGAGTTATCACAAAAACACAACAGACAATTAGTGCTAGATTTTGTACTAGATTTTAGTTTATTTTGAGTACATGAATTGAACAATTTGGTTGGCGCTAAACTTGGCACAAATAGGCATGGTCAGCTTCGCGTAGTATTTTGTGTCAACTTTTTTGCTAGATTTGGTGCCAGATTTAGCACCAATTTTAGCACCAAAAAATTAGAGTGCCTTCGTTAGCACCCAAAATAGCGTGGGAAGTAACGACAAAAATTGCGCTTAAATGGCACCCAATTTGGCTTCCGATTTTGCTTCCATGTCTACTCCCATTTTTGCTTCTAGTTTTGCTTCCAATTTTGTGTCTAGTTTTTCTTCCAGTTTTTCCTCCAAGTTTGCTTCCAAATTTTCTTCCAATTTTGCTTCCAAGTTTGCTTTCGGTTTTGCTTCTATTTTTGCTTCCGATTTTACTTCCAGTTTTCCTTCCAATTTTGCTTCCAGTTTTTCTTCTAATTTTGCTTCTGGTTTTGCTTCCAAGTTTGCTTCCGATTTTGCTTACAGTGTTTCTTCCAATTTTGCTTCTAGTTTTGCTTCTGGTTTTGCTTCCAAGTTTGCTTCTAGTTTTGCTTCCAAGTTTGCTTATGATTTTTCTTTCGGTTTTGCTTCCAGTTTTGCTTCTAGGTTTGCTTTTGGTTTTGCTTCCAATTTTGCTTCCAGTTTTGCTTCCAGTTTTTCTTCCAGATTTGCTTCCAGATTTTCTTTCAAATGTGCTTCCAGTTTTGCTTCTAGGTTTGCTTCAAGGTTTTCTTCCGGTTTTGCTTCCAATTTTTCTTCCAAGATTGCTTATGGTTTCCTTCTAGTTTGGCTTCCATTTTTGCTTCCTTTTTTTCTTCTAAAAATGCTTCTTGTTTTGCTTCCATTTATTAATTTAATATGTTTTATTTCAATTTAATTAGTTAAATATATTGTGCCTCTTAAATAAATCATATGATTATAGAGTAAGTAATTTAATTATTTAACTCATATGATTAAATAACAATATAATTATTGTAACATGATCATCATCTATAATTAAAACAAGTGAGTCAAATATCTATAATTTAGTTGAATTTGACAACATCCATCCTAAGTAGTAAATTAAAATCATCATACTTAATAAATATTCATCCAAAAATCATCAACCACTTTTAATATATATAAATTGACAAGTCAATACTGATAAGATCATCATCATATATAACTAAAACAAGTGAAAGTCAAATATGCTAGTACATCAAAAACATGCCAAAATGATACATGTCCAATAGTCAGCATAAGTGAAAATGATACATGTACAAATGATATAAATAAAATTGATAAATTATGTAACTCAAATTGATACAAGTCAAGATGATACATGTCCAAATGATATAGTGAAAATGATACATGTCAATATGATACAACTCAACAATATAGTATTGTAGGCTGTGAAAATGATACATATGATAGTAACCATGAAAAGAGTCATCATAACAATATATCAACAATGATCCTTGATGTAGTCTATATGATCATGAATGTCACTGGTTACTATAACCAACTATCTCATCATCATCATCACCATCGTGATCATCATCATCGTCGTCGTCGTCATCGTCATCGGCCTCAGTGTCTTTTGTATCTATGTAATCATCATCCTCTGCCATGTGATCTGTACCAGAAGAACCAATATTTTGTGGATCTATATCATGTTTAGGATCATCTTGATCTTTTGGAAGACCTATGTTTTGCAAAAAAAAACATTTAAAATAAAAATTTATTATTTATTTCATGCAATAATTTATTTTTCTATTATATATCTAATATTACAACATATGAGACAAAACCATAATCATATTACATCATATCAAAGTGCACATACCATAATAAAATTTCAAAAAAGTTACAGCTAATACTGGTGAGTTGGGAGAAACTTCAACTTTAAAAAACAAAGCCAATTAGGCTGGTAGACTTGTGGATCAGGCTAGCATTTGGTGAAAGAGGAAGAAAGATGACTGAAACTTTGGAGGCCCACCATAATGGATTTCAGTATTCAACCATAAGAGTAGAAGAGAGAGCTGATATCATGTATCAAAAAATTAAGCATGCATTCTTTCAACCAGCGAAGAAGGAGATGATTGCATTGCTTCATTTTCATTTGCATAACCATATCACAATGTGGGAACCAAGAAGACCAAGGATGTTCAGTTTTAGTGGAGGTAATGCATGTGGTCCAAAATTTAGGAGGGGAAAGAAGGTCAATGTATGATCCTGATGAAATTGAGGAAGAACAATAAGAGAGGGACAAGAAAAATAAAATCAATATAGAGTTTCAAGGATTTGTCAAGCGAGTAAGAGAGCTATGGGAGTAGCCTCATCTAAAATATTTTGAACTAGAGTTTGATATACCATTTAGAGAGCTTGGTTTTCATGGAATTCCTTTCAAAGCCTCTACTTTTATTGTTCCTACGGTAAAGTGTTTGGTAGAGTTGGTGTAATTACCTTTCTTAGTAATCACTATTAGTAAGATTGAGATTATTAATGTTGAGAGAGTAGGACTGGGGAAAAAGGCATTTGATATGGCTATTTTTTCAAAGACTTCAAGTGAGATGTACTCCACATTGATGCCATTCCTCAATCTTCACTTGATGGAATCAAGGAATGGTTGAACTCCATGGATATAAAGTATTATGAAAGCATAATGAACTTGAATTGGCGACCAATTTTGAAGAGTATTAT
The DNA here is from genome assembly GCA_007258455.2 of Sequoia sempervirens. NCBI lineage: Eukaryota > Viridiplantae > Streptophyta > Pinopsida > Cupressales > Cupressaceae > Sequoia > Sequoia sempervirens. Next base: position 563,863,200 of record VDFB02271358.1, read on the forward strand.
TGATGATCCAGATAAATTTATTGAAGATGGTGTTTGAGAATTTTTGAATATGGAAGCTAGTGATTCTGATTCTGATAATTCAAAAGAGTCAAATCAAGGATATGAACCCTTTGATGTAGAAGAGGAATCATAATCAAATTTCATGTAGCCACCATCAAGAGTGTTACAAGCCAACAAGATGGAGGGAATTCTTATATAAGGATAATTTTCAATGTTGCAGGTACCAGATTTAATGCCAACTACAATGGCAACATTGAAATTCCCTAGTAGTATTTATGTTAAGGAAATTTCCTTTACATGAAAGGATTCAAAGCACATCAACCATGTGGTACAAATGATTAAATCCCAGAGATGATCTATAGCAATGAAAGAGTCTAAAAAGGTAGAGAGAGCTACATTGGTGACTTAGGAGAAACTTCAACTTTCAAAAACAAAGCCAATTAGGCTGGTAGATGTGTGGATCAGGCCAACATTTGGTGGAAGAGGATGAAAGATGACTAGAACTCTGGAGGCCCACCATAATGGATTTCAGTATTCAACCATGAGAGAAGGAGAGAGAGCTGATATCATGTATCAAAACATTAAGCATGCATTCTTCCAACCAACGGAGAAGGAGATGATTACTTTGCTTCATTTTCATTTTCACAACCATATCATGGCATGGGAACGAAGAAGACCAAGGATGTCCAGTTTTATGTGGCCCAAACTTTAGGAAGGGAGATCTTGATGTCTACCAAGAGGCATAAAGTCAGATGAATTAAGTTCACCTACATGTCTACCAAAGTTTACTTCCAATTTTTATGACTATTTTTCTTGACTGTTAGAGTTTACTTACAAATTTGAAATTTATTTCTAATCATTTTGATGAGGATATATTCAGCCAATGTGTAAGCACCTTTTGTTTGTATCACAAGCATCTATGCATTGCAATAATTTTGATTATCTATGGTCTACAACTATGTCGTCTCACTTATTGGATCTTCTATTTCAATGTTTTCTATGGCCTTCTCTGTTTGAGGTAGTACCTGAAAATCCTACCTGCTTTCCTTAGCTAAGAAGTGGATTTGAATTTGGAAATACTACACTTTAAAACTAGCTATGGTTTAAGGAGAGCTATTATACCTTTGTTGTTGACACCCTCAATCTTCAACAAGGACTTAGATGCATGGACTGAAATGCAATCTTTCAAACTTAGATTTGAATGTGCGTAATTTGATGATTATGGTTTTCACAAGCAGTTGTCTTTACATGACTATTTTGGATTTTCAATATGTGTAATAGTGACTGCATCCTTATCAAGTTTGGCTACCCTTATTCGGAATGCCTTGGCCTTTGGACTCGATACAAAGTTGTGCATTGTTATTCCATATTTGTAACATGTAGGACATTTAAGGGGTACAACATATAGAAATTCAGTACTGTCATCCAAGGAAAAATTACAGATGGTGTATCAAGAACAACATAAAATGATTTTATTGGGGTTAATGCTTTCTTCCCCCACATTGCTGATATTTTCCCCAAAACATGTTTTTTTATTATTTCAATGCATCTCAAAATTCAATGTATTGATTAACATTTGTTATGCATTTCAGTTGTTTATGTAAATGATGCATACATGTTAACTCGATCAGTGTTGTTACTTCGGTAGTTTGACTTCTATGACAACTAGCCATTAGGCCATTGTGTGTGGGAGCACGTTTGTGATTTTAGTTAGCTTTTTTGGATAGCTCTACTGGGTGTTGAGGACATTCCATTTATCTTTTGAATGTTAAGAAGTCAGAGTTTCAAGGATTTGTCAAGCGAGTAAGAGAGCTATGGGAGCAGCCTCATCTAAAATATTTTGAACCAGAGTTTGATATACCATTTAGAGAGCTTGGTTTTCATGGAGTTTCTTTCAAAGCCTCTACTTTTATTGTTTCTATGGTAAACCGTTTGGTAGAGTTGGTGGAATTACCTTTCTTAGTAATCGCTATTAGTGAGATTGAGAATTGTTAACCTTGAGAGAGTAGGACTTGGGAAAAAGGCATTTGATATGGCTATTTTTTTCAAATACTTCAAGCGGGATGTAATTTGCATGTACACCATTCCTCAATCTTCGCTTGATGGCATCAAGGAATGGCTAAAATCCATGGATATAAAGTATTATCAAAGAAAAATGAACTTGAACTAGCGTCCAATTTTGAAGACTATTATTGATGATCCAGATAAATTTATTGAAGATGGTGGTTGGGAATTTTTGAATATGGAAGCTAGTCATTCTGATTTTGATAATTCAAAAGAGTTAGATCAAGGATACAAACCATCTGATGTAGAAGAGGAATCAGAATCAGATGAGGAAGGTTCAAAAGATGAATCTCTTGTGGAGTTAGAAGAGGACGAAGAAGATGAAGAATATTTTGAAGAGGAGGAAGGTAAAATATGGGATGAATTAGAAGCTGAAGCCATAAATGCAGATAAGGAAAAAGGAGATGAGTCTGACAGTGAAGAGGAAAGGTGACAATGAAAGGTAAAAACTATACGGAAGTCTCGGGCACCTGATATTAGAGATTCAAGATAAATTCCTTCCAAGAGGCATAAAGTCATATGAATTGAGTTCATGTACATCCTTCTACTATTTATTCATGCACATAAATGGTCATCTAGTAATCATAAGATTTGAGCTCTATTTACTCATCCTACACATCAATAAACAACTCAACACAAGAGATGAAAATTGAAATATTAACACAAAAATATCCAACTAAGTTTTTCAAACTCAACTATTGATACCTCGTTATCCATCTAGATTGCAAAATCATTCCACTTTTTTTTTTGTAACATATTATTTTCAAATTGCTTTCGATGGCGGCCATATTTCTCCCCCTAACAAAACATGGCACATGGACTAGTTAAACTAATTAATATGCAATCATTTACTTTTTCCAAGGAAATAAACAAAATATATCATTTAACATATTAAATATACTTACAAATATACAGATCAAGGCCTGTAAACCTTTTTGGCCACTGTGATGCGTGACATGAAGTTTCTCAAGCCTAGCCTTGGAGGCCTTGTCTTGAAACATATACTAATTCAATTTAACTCTGCATAAATAAAATTTAAATATCATTTAATAAATTTGATATAATCTTATGAGAAAATTCAAATACCTGCGTACTCTCCTCACCAGAATTCCTCCATGCATTAGACTTCTCATATGCTTTTACAAGCTCTTTCCATACTTTCACACTTATATCAATTGGTTTTCTTTTTTGCCTTAGCTCAAGAGGGATTTTGTTTATCTTCTTTGTTTGGTTGCATCAAAATCTCTTGCAGTTTTGAGACATTCGTAGCTTTATCTTCTTTATAGACCAACCTGTGCCAAAATTAGTCTCCATGTCATGCATAACTAGTTTTTTTCAAATGCATGGGTATCTGTGAGAATGGAAAATGTAGATGGTCTTTGAACCATTGAAGGCATGATTCATTCAACCTATTCACAAAAAATTTCCTAGCATCTGTCATTCATACTTCCCTTGAAACCACCTCGTATTCTATCTTTGTATTGTAGCTACCAATGCAAGATTGATAACATGGCATGGTGGAAGAAGTCTATGTCCCAAGAGTGGTTGGGACATTGGAAGTCTCTGCTCCCTGTTCCACATTCGTAGAGTTTACTGTCACTGATTTCCTCCTAGATCTTTTGCTCGATCCAGGACTAGTTGGGGAATCAAATGATTCCCTTTGACACGATTGATTTGTTTGCAATGTTTGAGGGGCATTAGCAGATTTTTTTTCTATGTATCTGGAAAGTGTTGTCCAGTCCACATTAACCAATTTTTTCACTGCCTCTACCCCCAATATGGAAGCCAATTCCTCTTTATCTTTGTCAGTCTCATGCCTATATATATATATATATTTAAATTATATTTCTTCTTTTAAATTTAGAAATAAAAAATTAAAAAAGTAAAATTCAAAGAAACAATGGAAACATTTACAAATCTATTAATTGACAATGACTTACCTCATTGTGGCCAGAGTCTACTAACAATGCTCCCTTCCTTCTATTGCTTGACATTTTGAGGAGGCCTAGGGAAAATTATTTTCGTCTAGTCTGTGGAGGCAAACAAAGTATACATTGTCAGGTATGAAAATTTTCATCTAGTTTGTGGTATGAAAGTTTTTTTTGTGGGAAAATATGTTCGTTGGGTTTTCTTAGTGTTGATAACCTAGGGAAAATATGTTTGTTGGGTTTTCTTAGTGTTGATAACCTTATCATGAAAAATATTTCATAATGCAATCTTGCACAAATTCTTCATGGCATCGGTGACTATGGTGCAACTGGGAAAATCCAAGCAGTTTCTACATTTATTTTCAGTAGTTGCTCAGTAGTGACCAATCCAATTCCAAGATTTTCCAAGCAGTTCACTATTTCCTTGATACCCAAGTTAGGGAAAGAATACAGAGGCATCCTAGCTTTGTCCTATAATATTTTGAGCCAAATCTCAAATAGGTAGGGTAATTTTTTTTGTTGGTTTCTTAAAGGTTTTACAATTTATAATGATGGGACAATTTAGAGGTTGCCTAGACAGGTTAGGCCATGAACCAGTAAACAATCATGAATTCAAATACAATACAAATAGTAGTAAACAATCACAAATTCAACCAAGAAAAAAAATTGTAACCTTACCTATGGTGTCGCAAACTAAATTGAGTTTCTCATCAGTTGCTAGTAGCGCCCTGCTCTCTTCCTTCGCGTGGTGTTTCTCCCTTTTTTGTCATCTGATTTCTTCCTTCATGCAAGAAATTTTTAATTTTTTGATTTTGATTCAGTAGTTGACATTAGTTAATGCCAACTTTAGTGCCAAATTTTGGCCGTTAATGTAATCTGTTTGAGGCGCCTAAGGCGGCACCAAGTGCGCCTAATTGGGAGCCTATCATTGTTGTATAGTGACTATTTTCATTACTGTGTATCACAAGATCCAGAGTGTTGGAAATAATTCCAACTCCTACCTTATTTTTGTGACCATTGTTGTCCCATGGCTCCTTCAACAACTCGGTGGGGTAGAGCAATTTTTACCATGGTCCCGCAAGGTGCTTCATCCTTCTCGGTGGTAGTGCGGTGAAAGCTTCTATGGCGGCATGTGAGTCTTCCTTCTATTCCTAGTGGTGTTGCGGTGACTCCCGCAAGTCTTCTACCATTGGCTTGCAGTAGTACGGTGACCAACACTGTCCCATGACTCCTTCATCAGCTCAGTGCGGTAGAGTGGTTTTTACTATGGTCCCACAAGTTGCTTCTTCCTTCTTGGCAGTAGTGCAGTGAAAGCTTCTGTGGAAACATTTTTATTCACAGATGAGGCCATGGAGAGAGGATGTGGACAACATAGAAATAATAAATCGTTGAGAGGAAAGTGGGTGGAAATAAATGAGATAATGGAATCTACAAATACAATAGAGGTAAGAAGAGTAAGCAACCTCAACCAAAGGAGGAAGCTGTTTATGAATTCACAAATGCTACAACATAGAGGAGATATCAATATGTCAAATATATGACTAAAGTGAGTTTTTGTGTTGGATAGCATACTCGTTGAAATGATATAATTGGTGTACTAAAAATTATTTACTATGTTGTGTATTATAGGGGTGAGATGAGGCCATGGCAACAAATTGTGTCATATCAAATTAGGTACTCAAATTTTGACTTAACTTAGGAAAAAATGATTTGATGGAATTTTTTGATACATCCATTTTTTTTCACAGTATTATTGAAATTTATAATGTATTATCTAATCTTGACATAAATTAATGCATGTTGTTGATTATTTTAGATGGAGATTGGAGAAAATGCAGAGCCTGAGCATTCAACTAGCAAAAGAAGAAGATATGTATGTGGATGTGGACCTAAAATTGTTAAATCACATAGAAGATAGTGGGTGGAAGAGGATATGAAAATGGATACTGTAGACACAACGAATGATTGCACTGAAGAAGAGGTAGGTCAGGACTATAGTACATGGGATGAATACTTTGAGAAAATTGTTGTTTGTGGATGTTTTGTATGTCATGGAAAGAAACAATTCAAACGAGTGATTGTACAAAGACATTACATATATGATGAGCTTCTAGTTGGTAGTATGCCTCATACAATCAATTAAAACCAAAGAATAATAAATGAGTGTGGATTGATGTTTTATAAACTATATTGTCAAAATTCTATTTTATTTAAATTATTGTATAAAAAAGGTAGTCTATAAAATAACGTTTCATTATTCAATTGATGTATATATGTTTATACAATTTATATTTATATTTTTTAAGCCATATTTGATTATATTTCTTTGAATTGATACATTTATGATTTATCCAATTGTTGCCAAACATTAAATAATGCTTGCGTTTGTTGATAGGTAGAAGATTTTGATGAAACACATTAAACTAATACCCAAGATCTAGCTGGGTTATTAAGATTTGGATGGGATGATCCAAACCATCCTTTAAACCATACCAAGGCAAGAAGAGCAAGATTGAAGAGAACACTACCACTTGAGAAATTTGAAGAGCTGATGAGAGTCGCATACATTGATGACATGCCACCTAGCCTTAATGATGATTATGATAGTGAAAATGCAGTGCATGAAGAAGGATTAAATGAAATTCTTACAGGTTTCTTTTGGGATGGAAACAATGATGACAATAATGATGATATGGTTGATAGTAATGATGATAATAGGGGTAATTACCACCAATGTAATGTTGATAATAACAACATCAAAGACTCCATCAAGCAAGCAACGAAGACACTTGTATTCAAATTAGGTGCAAGTAGATCCTAAAAACTATCATGCACATTAATATTATTAGAAATCAAGTCACTATTTGGTTGGTCAAACAAAGGATTCACTACCCTACTGAAGTGAGTTGAAATCTATTTCTTACTTTGCATTGTCAATTGGTGTACATAATTCGTAAACATTCAATTGATTTAATCTCATATCAAACATGTTCATCATAAGTCAAACATTCAATTGATTTAATCTCTGGCAATCTTACAAGGCACTAAAAACTAAAATATTCCCTAAAGAGAATATGTTGCCACCAACTTGTAGAGAGGCGTGTCTATTGTTGGTTGAGTTGGGGATTGAATATAAGAAAATTCATTCATGTAAAAATGATTGCATTTTATATAGAGATGAATATCAAAACAAGGTAGAATTCTCTGTATGCAAAGAAAAGAGATATCATACAGATGTACAAGGTCCTACAATTCCAAAGAAGGTTTTACGTCACATGCCAATTATACCTAGACTTCAACGAATGTTTTGTTGCAATTCACTAACACAATTAATGGACTAGCATAAAAAGAACAAGAGTAAAGATGGATTCATGCGAATTTCGGCCGACTCCAAAGCAATGAAACACATAGAGGAAAAATGGCCAACAAAATTCAAAGATGAACCCCATAGTATCAGATTTTCTCTTGCAATTGATGGAGTGTGCACATTCTCTTTCCTAAGCTCAAATTATAGTTTTTGGCTAGTCGGATTGATAGTATACAATATTCCCCCATGGATAAGTGTTAGAAAGGAGCACCTTATGATGACTCTCATTGTTCCAGGAAAACATCAAGTTAAACACATGGATGTTTATCTTGTGCCTTTTATTGATGAGATGCAACTACAATGGAAAGGCATAAGCATGTATGACATAGCACATCCTCCATCAAATAGGTCCTTCATGCTACATGGTGTGCTATGTTGGACTATTCATGATTTCCCAGGACTTGGTGTTTGTTCTGGTAAGATAAAATATTTATGTATTTACACTCATAATTTATTTTCATCCCAACTTTCACACTTAGTTTTATACTTTTTTTTTATGTTATTAACATTACTTATTGAATTGCAAGGCTTCAAACAAAGGGGATATTTGGATGTCCAAGATGTGCAACAAAAATTCAAGGGCAGTATTCTAAAGATCTACATAAATTTATTTATGCAAACAACAGGATTTTTCTACCACTAGATCATAGGTTTAGAAATCTCCTAAAGAATCAATTTGATGGAGAAGTTGAAAATAGAGGCCCTCCCATGATTATGGGTCTAGGTGATTGGATTAAGAAGTATGAAGATGCTGAATTGAACGCTTGGGAGGATATTTTTTATCGAGCTTATTCAATTGAAGAACCAAAACAAGTTGTAGTTAATATGCGAGAAGGAATGAAAATGAAATCCATATTTTATGAGCTCCCTTACTGGAAGGATCTATTAATATCTCACCTATTAGATCCTATGCCCATCTTGAAAAATATCCCAAATTCTATATTTTGAGATGTATCAGGAAAAGAGGACACCTTGTCTTCGAGGAGAGATATTGCTCTTTCGCATACCAAATTTGATAGAAAACATTTGTGGACAAATAGGGAAAATGAAACATATGCAAAAGCTCCGTGGATTTTGAAAAAAAAAGAGCTAGACCAACTAAAAAATGTCATCCATTCAATAAGGACACCTACTGGCTATGGTTCATCATTGGCTAAAGCTTTTACAGTTGATGGACATATCACTAGATTTAAAATGCATGAGTTTCATAATTTAATGAAGGTATTATATATCAACATTTAACATTTATTGGTAACATTGATTAAGCACTAAATTTATTTTGATATTTTGTTGTGTGAGAAAAAATTACTAATGACCTTTTCATAAATGTGTTTGATAGCATATCATGCCATTGGAAATTAGGGGGGATTCCTGTCTTACAGTTGACTTAGGGAATGCCATAAGTCGATTGTAAATATTTACAAGGTATGTGGTTATATGAAATGTTCATGTGCAAGAGACATAGAGATATTATATTGCATTTTAATTTATGACTAAAGGTTCATACTACTTTACTAGTCTTATATTAATTGGGTGACCTCCAAGGAGATCCATGAATCTGAAGTGCCAAAGTGGAAGAAGGAAATTACAGAAATTGTATGTGTATTTGAGAAGGAGCTCCCTACAAGTTTCATGGACCTACAAGTCTGTTTACTTATACACCTAGTTGATGACATTGAATTGGTGGGTGTCATATCAATGAGGTGGATGTTTTTCTTTGAGAGGTATATGAAAACTCTTAAAATATATGTCCAACAAAAGGCACATCCAGAGGGTTGCATGGCTGAAGGGTATGTATTGAATGACACATTTTTCTCCCTATGTGAATTCCTTGGTAAGGATTTTGAAGATGGCCCACACATTTGGGATGAAGAACGAGCATCATATATTATTGATGGAGAAAAACCACTATCTAATGGTGTTGAAGTAGAAATTAGTAAGTAAATTCATGATCAGTGTGGTTGTTTTTCTTGCAATCATTAATTTACTCTGTAATTTATTTGTCAAATTAACAACATAAAATTTGGATTTTGAAATAAACATGTTGACATGTAATAGGTGTAGACGAAAGTTCTATACTCAACAAGTTAATTTTGTACCACATGGACTTTATAAACAAATGGATTGATCTGTATGATAAAAAGAGAGAGTTGTTAGAAGAAAGGAGACAGTTTAATAGATCAAACCCAAGGAATACTCCACTTCCCACTCATCTTCTTGGGGAATGGGGAAAAGATTTCACACTAGAATGGGTTACTGAAAAAAATCAAAATCAAATAGAAGATCTAGGTACTAATTCAAACATAATAGAAGATGAAATCAACATGTCTAGAGGATGTGAAAGAAAAGTACAGTTAGAATTTTACAAAATGTTGTTTCCTTACAGTTTTGACAGTATTAACTATTTTAATATTTTTCATTATATTTGTTTTCACTAAAATAAATGGTCTTTCATAGGCGAGGAAATATCCAACAATGTGGGTATATGGTCAACATTATCGTGTATAAAGTGTAGATGTAAAGAGACGATCCTTCGATTGTGGCATCATGGTTGACTTCAAGCAATCCAGTCAATCAAACTCAAAAGATAAGAATATAATTGAAGGGAATCTACAATATGTTGGGAAAATAAAAGAAATTATTGAGTTGGATTACCGCTCTTTTAAATGTTGTATTTTTAAGTGTAGATGGCATGAAGCATTTGAGAGGACAGAAAGACATGATACCCATAGTGGATTGTTTTCTATAGATTCCTCATCGTTCCTACCAGAGGATAAGGAGCCTTATGTTCTACCAAGTCATTGTGAGAAGGTATTTCTTTAACTCAAACAAGAAGCAGTAGTGATCATTAATCTATTAATTAATAGCTTATTGTGAATATATACATGTGTTTATTAATCAATAAAATTGTTATAACCTATGCCTAATATATGTATGTTGTTTATGTGCAGGTGTTTTTCTATGAAGAAATTTTGGACCCAAAATGGATATTTGTCATACATTATGATTCAATATTAAGGCATGTTTTTGACGACGCATTAGTGGATACTGAGAAAAACAATGATGACCAAAAAAATGAGAGAGAGGGATTAGAGAACATCAAAGAAATTGACATCCATGATCATGTTGAAGATGGTTATGTTCAGGCACAAGAAGACAACAATCCAGAGTTAGGTGATGTTATGGAAGACAACAATATGGATGGTATAGAAAACTAATGATCCAAATACATTTGGTAACAATATAGATGGTCTACAGTCAAATTTCAATGATGATGAAGATGATGCAAGTTAAGATGAGGATGATGATAACATTAAATACTTGAAAGAACATATGAACATTGACAATGATACATTGGATGACATTATAGCAGACAATAATGTTAATGACCAAGACTTCTAAATTTTCAGAATTATTTGCAATCCATGTTTAAAAAAGGATGATTCTTATGGCCTAAACTTTGAAATGCTTCAGTAATATTATGTTGTACTTCGACAATTGAAAACCTATTTTATTCTCCTAGCAAGATTTTTTACTTTCCATTATAATTCTAGACCAAACAACATTTGTGGGGATGGCCTTTTACACCAATCTTGATTTGTATGAAGTTTGCGAACCTGTTGTCAAGTAGTAAATTCCTTTCATAAACAGGAAATGTAAAGGATTCATTTAAGAAAAGATAAGTGGTCTCTTTCTGAGGGTAATCCACATGCAAAAAGTAAAAAGCACATAAAAAAACAATTGTATAGTAGAAAATCATATTCAATCAATTATGTCTTATTTTGCTTGCACACTTATCTAAAAGACATAGGGTATTCACCATACATTTCCCTTGACAAGAAAACATGTGCTTTCATTTATTTTTACTGTATATCTCAGAAGTGAAATTGTTGTTACATAATGATGCACTAAGAAAATAATATATACAAAAATGCAAAGAAAATGTTTAAAATTTAACATGCAACCTACTGTGTTGTGCTGAAAGGAATCAAGATTAACTGGGACAAGAAATAAAAATAAAATTTTGATGATTGTACTTAAAAGTGAATAGGATATGAAAAGTGCAGACAATGGTGGTGCTGAAATTGAAAAACTTGATTTTGATGACATTATTGTTTTATGTCATTAGAGATAAAGAGCACATATAATTTTATATACATAGCAAATGAAGATTTGAAACTAGCTAGTAAACTAAAAATGTAAACACTGTAAGATTTTTCCGTAAACAATAATTCACATAGTCACAAAAAAGGGTGAAGTATTTTTTATTCAAACTCTGTTTTCTTTAATAGACATAACAATAAAAGAATATTTACAAGTACAAGGTATATACACTTTTTCATAGAAAATAAGGAATGTTTCATAGAATATACAAGTACAAGAATATATACAAGAATATTTACAAGTACAAGAATATATACACTATTTCATAGACTTCTAAATTTTTAGAGTTATTTGCAATCTGTTGGGTCTCAAAAATGCAGGTTTTTAGACCATAAGAGGGTGCCAATCTCTAAGAGGACTTTAATCCTTAATATGAACCAATTAAAGTAAATTATTTGAAAAGACTTTAATTCACACCTAACCAAAAACCAATCAAAGCATCCACACAGTAACAACAAATGTGCCCTGATAAATCTTGTAGATTTAAACAACTTGAAAAGACCACTTTGGAGACAACAAAGCAATAAATAAGCATGAAAATTGACACAACAATTGAACATTGAAAATTGATTACAAGTTATAATGCATCTGCTCCATTATATTGCTCAAAATATAAACATACATAACATGAGTTATTTTGATATGAATAAGTGGATGAGATGGTCTAATATCTATTCTAATGGATTGAAATGATGATAATATGATGATAAAAATCAGAACTTGGTTTCCCTATTTATACAGGAAGCAAAAAGCTTCGGGTTTATTCACAAAATTTACATCATTTCTTAACTAAAGCATAATTAACATAACATAGAAACTTAAAAATAGTTTATTGTTGGATGCACCACAGTCCGTTAATCATAAGCAAGCGCTTCTGACCACCTAAGGTTTGTTCAAGGCTCAAGCACCATGTTAATGTGTCCACAACAACCAAACTCTGACTACCTCCTCATACAGCTCGTGCAAGGAACAAATTAACCTTTGACATGTGATCAATGTATTTCTCCTAGGCATAAGTGTTTGCATTATGTAGAGTGTATGTCATTGCATTCTCCAATCCAACAATCCTCTCAAGCTGCTTAAGTATTTTACTGAGTACCTCATCCTCATCATTGATGTCATCAAGGATGCCTGGAAAATATTTTGATATCTCACTTTTCTAAGTTTTTTTATCCTTCAAATCTATTTCTTCAAAGAAATCTAGCATGGCCATACATAGTGGCTAGCTGAAGTCATTCAATTCTTGTGTCAAGATATTCTAGAAATTTTCATGTGTATTCATGAGGCTCTGATATTCTTGGAGCAAAGCATTATTATCTCCATCTTTTTCCTTGATATGGGATTCCATTTCCTTCATCCTATCAAGCAGTCTGCCATGCTCCACGAGGGCCTTGTATGTTCCACGATGAGCATGCCAAAAACAATTTGCATGTTGACACATATCTTTGAATTTTGTACAAATTATCCCTGATGCTACTTCAAAAGTAGTAGCCTTCAATTTTATTTTTAGTTCTTCTTATTCCTTTTGAGCCTTTTCAAATTCATGCTTCCATTGAGCAGTCTCAAACATGGCCTCTAACAATTTTCTTTCATGTTTAATTAAAGGAGAGTAAAGCCTTGGAGAAGCAAGTGGCCTATCTTTGTAGTTGGTTAATTCTTGTTTCAACCTATCATTTTCCTCTATCAGCCACTGGTTATCTCTTACTAGCTTTTGGATCTGGGCTTTGATGAATTTGGCTACATTCACATTCAAGTCAGCAGTCTCCAAGGGATTTGTCTCCCCTACTCTTTGCACCAGGAGATGTCCAAAAATCTGATCATGGTCAATGAGAGAAGGCTTCTTTCCTGGGGGTTAAAGAGCCCAAATTTGCAAAGTGGTATTATCAAGATTGTACTCTGACCCTGTATAGACCCTATTACCTACTTCATCTGTTATTTGCAAAGTTTAATTCTTTCTCTTCAAAAAATTTTCAAACACAATGGTTGAACTAATATCCCACCTAGGAAGGAGCATAACTCTAGCTTCTTAAAATAATTCTCTTCCTCTCTCAACAGTCATGTTTCTCATTTCCCTATCAACTTCATGTTGCAAATATTTCAAGGCATAAGCCTCTTTCTCAGCGTTAATGTCATTTAACCTTTCTCTTATTAGTCTTCCTTTATACTCATATATAAAGGACTTAAATTTAGGGGTCTACACAAAAGTATCATTTGCAACAAATTCCTAACTTGCACGATGCATCACATCATTTGATAGCTCATCAGAGGCTTCAAAGGTGATCAAAATTCTTTCCAATGGAATCTCATATTAGGGTATAATAGGAGCATTAAACTATGATACTTCTTCTTCCTCCTCAGTGTTATCTTCTTCCGTGGATGGGGAACCAACTGAAAAGCTCACTTCAGGAGTAGGATGAGGTGATAAGTGATCTAGTGGTGTGATATTTTCTACTTTCCTCCTAGGACCGATGCCCCTTCCTCTTTCAAATTCCACAAGTGGCACATCTCTTATCAATTCTTCTTCATGGAGGATTAACTATTCAATTCTTTCTATGGGATCCTATACCTCAAGGAAAGCCCCTACGTAGCCTGGGTTATTATTCACCTTCCAAGCCTCAGCCATCATAACCCTACTGTAGGCATCCATTCTCATCATGTTTTTTTTTTTCTTCACAATTTCTGATGACATCTTCTAAAAGGAAACTATGCTCATACCCTTTCAATTTTTGCAAAAAAATTTGCATCACAAATGAAGTGTTTGGGATCAAAATTTTCCCTTTTGTTGCCAATTGGCAAGCCATAATAATCTATTTTACCACTAACCAAGTCATAGCCTGAATTAGAGATAATAGTGAAATCACCAAAGCATAAAGTGGAAGGCATGAAATTCTGCCTCCCGTAGCTATTTAAATGCATGAAAGATGAAAATGACAATTTCCTTATGATCTCTAAATAAGCAACTTTTTCTGGCATAGTCTTAGGCAACAAATAAGGTGCAACTTAAAATCCATAAACCCTAATAATAGTACAATCCACAAACATGTACCAGTCCCCCCAATTATGATTTATCCTTGCTTCATGACCCATATATTTTGGTCGAAGAAATCTTAAGATATCTAGGGAGAGGTTGTAGTCACATTTGTGGCCTAGCATCTTGTATAGTGGTTTGAAAAAATATTCCTCAAAATATAGGTAGTGGGACCTCCCACACCTATTGTCCCACATAGATGTCGAAATTTGTACAAGCCTTGAATTTCCATCATTATCTAAGTCTTTTATTCTTAATTCCTCACCCCATATCCCCATCACCTGCCCTTCATATGATATCATGTGCATGAAAAGAGAATAGTGCTTGAAATTAATGGCTTCACTATTATTCTTAATGATATTGAGGGCATTATTGATGGCCTTCGATAAATACTCTGCATAATCATAGGGTCAGGAATTATGGCTCTGGATGTTTGTGGCTAAAACCATGGGAGCAATTTTCATGTTCTCAGGAACATCAATTCCCAATACTTGACTAGCTGAGTAATAAGTGTATTGAAAGTATTCTTCAAACAAAGCCGCAAAGAATGGGGGCTTATCTTCACTAGAGAACCTCATAGTTTGGTACCCACACCTTTAACCCCATGTAGAGGAAATTTACACCTCTTGTAACTTGTGTCCATGGTGTGGTATTCCTCCAACAAGGCTCTAATTCATAATTTTGTTTTTAGGGAAGTGTCTAGCTGAAAAATCATGGAAATATAATCTAGATTTATGACCATGAACTGTGACCCATCAGGCAAATGAATTTCTCTCATCTTCAGATTGTAATTATTTTCCAACACCTTGATTAACTCTACATTCACAAAGACATTGGGTACTACAAGTTTACCCAAATTCAAATTCCATGGGTTTGACACTGGGCTATGCTAGAATTTCTTCATATAATGATAAATCAAGAGGTCGTAACCCCTACACAAAGTCCATACATCTCCCAATTTTTCTTGTTTATCTTCTAATGTCACACACGATGGGTTAAGCTATGCTATTCTTCTAGATTTTGGCCTAGACCCAGGACACTGATCGATTAAGTCTTGATTCAATTGCCTAGCTTCAGTTTTCTTTCTTTTTGCTTTTTGTTTTCCTAGGGTTTTTTCCATCTCAACCCTACTCATGCAATGCTTTCATCTACTTACTGAGAAAATACTTTGAGTTGAGTCTAGACCACTTACTTGGATAAATGCTACAAATTTATAGCTTCCTACCACTGTCCAACTTGGTTCTCCAAATCCTTAAATTACAATTCACAGTGATTTCAACTTCTTTGAGGTCGTATTTATCAAATTTCAGGAAACTTCATCTAGCGCTGGTTCATAGATGGTGCTCACGCCACCTTTATGATCAAGTTCTTCAAATTAATAGTGTTAGTCTCATTGATATTTTCATTAGTCACATCAATCAGACTAATTATCATTTCATAACTGTCAAAGAGACTTTTAATTAAAATTCCTGTTGTTTCTTCGATATGTCGGTATGACGGTGTTTTCCCTTCCCTTTTATTGTTTACCGCACTACCACCTTGCTCAAGGCTTCTTGTTGTAGGTTTGCGGTGTATACCACTCTACCGCATATGTTGCTCACCTTCCTAACAGTATAGTGGTGTATGCTTTTGATCATTACTCGAAGAGTGTCGATGAGACAATCTTATTTCTCTTTCTGATATCTCAATGTCTCATCAACATTAGATCTTATGTTCCTCTGATTTTGGTTGGTGGTGTTGATGAGACAAGTTAATGTCTCTTGCCAATATTCCACTGTCTCATCAAAAATTACTTTGTTATATCCAAGAGTTGTGTTTCGCCGAGCACTTGTAGATATACGTTGTCGATGTGACATAAGTGATTATCTCCTTGATATTCCTGTATCCTGTTGACATTTCATTTTTTTACATCGTCGATGAGACATATAAATAAGTCTCTTCGACAAAGGGGTTTCTCATCTAAATTTCTGATTTGTGCTTTGTGCTAATGTTAGGGAGACTTTGGAGGGACTCTCATCGACATGGTGTTGTCTTGGCGATATGCTATGAGAAATCATAGGAGTATTTCAAAGGAGGAATACACTTTGATGTTGTGATCAAGGGTTTTATTTGGAAGCTCATGTGAGGGATTTTATTAAATTTAAGTTATTATGACAGGAATTCTATGCATATGGTGGATGTAAGAGATGAGTGAAAATGAAAGTATGTAAAAATAATTAGGATGGAATTTTGGCTACAACTCAATCCATGTTTAAAAAAGGATGATTCTTATAGCCTAAACTTTGAAATGCTTCAGTAATATTATTTGTGTCAATACAAATTACCTATTGCAATATCCTTAAATTGTTCAATCTTTGGTATGAATTGCTGGTAGAAAAAATCGGGATTACTTGGATGCTTCTTCCATTCATTTTGTATCAACATATGTTCGTGAAGACACAAACGTTAATAGCTCAATCAGGTAGATATTTTGTGATTTTCAAATGAAGAGTAAGGTACATTTTTTATTTTTGCTACATTACATTCATGTGCATAAAAAAAATCACAAGATTACATTACCAGATTGAACTTATGCAGATGCATATAATATAGGAATGATTGCACAATTCTTTCAAAAATGTAGTCTTTATTGATAATGTAAATGTATGTTGTTCCACACAAGTTTTGGAACTGACTATTTGAATGCATATAATCAAAAACTATATATTTATAGATACAAAAGAGAAAAATGCACATAAAGAGAAAGGGGACCTATCTTTGCCTCAATGATGAATCTCGGTTGCTTTTTTCTACATCATCTTCAATCTTCCTGCTTTTCTAAGCCTCTAAGTTGATGTCTTCCTTTTTGCTCCTAGGTTTCCTACATTTGAGTGAGAAGAGTGTTGTTAGAGCAATGAAGGATCACTAGTCAAAATATATGCATACATCTATAAACATATAATTTGATCATCATGTGCATTCAAATAACTTGCATACCATAGATGTCTAGGAAAACAAGAAAGTTATCAAACATATCTATCATATGCTCAGTTTTATCTAACATGTTTTCTCATTGTACAGGTATAGATAAAATTAGGTTATTGTTTGTTTATCTAGTTACAACATGTGGGGTGAAATGTGGCTCCCACAAGGGCTGAGCCCAACTTGTTGCCCTATTGTTTCATTTGAGAAGGATAATCACAAGTAAACTATCCATGAAGCATTAATATCAATCTTTGCAAGGATACTGGAGTATGTTGGTAAGGGGTAGTCTCCTTATTGATAAAGATTTACCCTTATTAATAAGAAAATTCCACTATCAACATAGCCATGATTTTGACAAAACTGATCATCAAGGATTCCAAGATAGTTTTCATTAATAGTCTGGTTAAAAGTAAGCAGCCCCAAGCATCATAATAGTCACAAGAATTGAACATGAGGGGAAGTCATGTAGATTAAAAGCTTACACAATAGTCATCACTTGCAAAGACAAAGACAACATGTTTCCACATAAAAAATTAAATAAAATGCATGAAAGGTACAATGTTGAAGTCCATAATAGTGAATGTTGCTTAAGGGGGATTGAAGGACAACATTTTGTATCAAGGAGAACAAGGTAACCTCAAACTCTATTGTACTTGAGTATGACAGTACCTGAGCTTCTAGTGTTTCTAGATGGAACCTATAGCGGAAAAGTGTAGTCTCCATCTGAAGGAACCATCTTCGGAGCTCTTCCTTGAAATGAGGGTTGAAAACATTAGAAGAAAAGAAATACCATAATTCTAAAGTAACAATTTGTATCAAGACAAATGTCAGAAAGTATAATTAAAAAGACAAAGATCCTTACAATTGGACCTCAAATTGGACCAAAAATATTTATGATTTTATCTTTAGAATGTAGGAACTTTCTCTGTCGGAGCTTCACGACCTGAAATTGGATCTCAAATTGGACCGATAAAATTTATGATTTTATCTTTAGAATATAGGAACTTTCTCTGTTCGATATTCATGACCTCAAATTAGATCAGAAGCTGGATAAGCAGATTTAAGATGTTATCTTTAGAATGTAAAAACTTTCTCTATCGGATATTAAGGATCTCAGGTTGGATCAGAAATTGGATAAGCAGATTTATGATTTATCTTTAGAATGTAGGAACTTCCTCTATCGGATATTTGGAAATTCCTACACACAAGTTCTGCTTCGGAGTGAAAACACCTGGAAGTGTTTCACACCGGCTCAAGATACAATCCAACTTGGTTATGACACCGATAGCAATCCAATTTTGCATGAACCATCCATACTCGAACGTTGCATCACAATATATTCTTCCTACACATAAAAATGCCACATATTAACCCCTTCTAAATAAAACTCAAATACCATGAAACAATGAGTCCCCTATATTAGTAAGTATGTAGTCTATAGGGCATAGTTTGATTTTATACAAGGATGCTCATGAAATGAATCTTCAACTGATAGTGAGTGAGTTGTTTGAGATTGCAGCTGATGGTGCAATACCCAGTCTTAAAGGCAGTTAGCAAAATAGTAAATGTACAAGAAAATCAAATTGTAAACAACAAACAATTCAGAATGTTATCTTGCATAATGCCTTAAGTTTGAAGACAAAAATATCATCGTATCTTGATGAAAGTAGTGACCTTAATGGTCAATCACTGGCAACCATGATTTTAAAACATGTTATTGTGCTTATGGAGGTAGCATTTTAAGCAAGCTAGTGAGTGATGGTTTGGAACAATGGCAGATATGAAGGACTTCCTTTATATGCATTCTATGTAGTCTAGCTTAAGACAAGGTTCTTAGAAGAGATTGAAGGTGGATTATGGAACTCAAGGGTTAACATGATAAATATTAAAGCAAAGACTGAGATCTATTTAAAAGCCACTATCATGAAGATATTAAAGATGTCAAATGCAAAACAATAGCAGCTGGAGTAATGAACGCACTGTAAAAGAGGATAGTGTGCTAGGGAAGTCTTAGGAGATCTGAACATTATCTAATCACAGGAAAATACATCAATTATTTATTTTTTAAAATTAAAATAAATTATTCTAAACCCTATATAGGACACATTGATACTTCAAAAGCATTTGATTTATTTTTTTAAATTAAAAGAAATCATTCTAAACCCTATATAGGATACATTGATACTTCAAAAGCATCTAAGGAATTTGAGATTATGCAAACATATTTCAATTAAATGCCTGGATTACAAATAGTAGCACAAACATTGTAACCCTTGTTGATCAGAGTAGGAATGAGATAAACAACAATGAATCCTATGCATCCTATTATGCACATCTCCTTACCTTTCTCTGTCATTCTTTACTGAAATACTTCTCCATTTTGGCGGGCTATGCCTGAAAATAAGATTTTGATGAAAATTTTACAGTATGTTATTAGAGTTTTAGAGTATTTTGGCGAGCTATATTCTTGATTCCTTAAATGATTTATTCAAATGGATTGTGACTGACGTGATTTTTTGCATTTAGTGTTATAAATTGTAATGATGCCACAATTACTGTACTACTATCGTCTTTTATTATATCCACTGCGGTATGGAAGTATTTTTCCCTTCCCTTCTTTTGTTTACCACACTACTGCCTTGCTCAAGGCTTCTTGCTATGGGGTTGCGGTTTATACTGCTCTACTGCATATGTTGTACACCTTCCTGTGGTCTAGCACTGTATGGTTTTGATCATTACTTGAAGAGTGTCAATGAGACAATCTTATTTGTCTTACCGATATCTCAATGTCTCATCGACATTCCTTCATTATATCCAAGATTTGTGTTTAACCGAGCACTTGTAGATATACCTTGTCGATGTGACATAAGTGATTCTCTCCTCGATATATTGTATCTTGTTGACATTTCACTATTTTACATCGTCGATGAGACATATAAATAAGTCTCTTGACATAGGGGTGTCTAACCAACACTAAACCCGAAGCTAAACTCGAAGCTAAAGTTAGAACTAAAAGTGGTGCTAAAATCGAAGCTAAACTTGGAGCCAAAGGCGGCTAACGGCGGTGCCACACTCGAAGCTAATATTGGCGCTAAAGGCAGCACTAATTTTGGCACATTAGTGCTAAATTAGCATCGACTTGTCCTGATCGGTGCAAATAAACACCAAAAATAGTGCCATCTCGATAAATAGCATCGACATTTTCAAAAAATTGGCAAAAAATACATTAAAACAGTGGGTGGAAGCAAAAAAAGGAGCAAAAAATTCAGCAAATCATAAGGATTTGTTGTAGTGTATCTAGGAGGAAACATGGATAAAGATGGTATAACACAGAATGGATAAAGGAACATAGGGTGGGACATAGGGGATCATGGAACATCTAGGGTGAAATAGTAATGGGTACAATAAGATGGGAGTAGAAGGGCATAATGACACATAGGATGGACTAGAAGATATAAGTAGGATAGGCTAGGAGGGGATCATGGAAAATAGGGTGAAATTTTAAATGTTAATGGGATGGGATTAGGAAGGAATAAAGGAAAAAAAAGTGAATTAGGAAAACATAATGTGACACATTTTGGTATTCCGAATAAATAGATCAAATGAATCCTATAGACTAGTCATTTTCTAATGATCAAATTCGATGGTGGATTTGGCCAACTGACAAGAAATGGAATTAAAACACATTTTTCATACTCTTCAAGCTCTGTAGGACCTAGGGTGGTAACCCTTTAGCAACACCTAAGGATTTAGACACATAATTGAAAGGATATTGCTTAACAGATAATGCTCTCACATAATTATGCTAAGAAACATAAAATATCACTCAACATTGGCTAAGACATTGAATGAATTTCATTAACCAGCATGGAGAACATGGTACACATAACTCAGAAAACAAAATTGAAATGGTTTTTTATTTAAGGAATTGGGACCAAACGAAAAACAAGAGAAGCATAATAATTGACCAATGCCATGAAGAAGGCTATAAAGTCATACAACCAACACTTCATCCTACAATGTTGAGCATGTTCTGAAGATCTTTGCAATTGTTATCACATTATGATAACAAGACCACTGAAGCTTTATTTGGTAACCGTTCTTAAAATTCCATCTGGAAACACAACACTCCTGTCACATTTGTTGAAGCAATTACACTATTCCTTGAACAATAGGCAATAATAAATGCAGTTTTCATTCATTAAATCAATTACATAATTCACATAACAAAAGGCAATAACTATTGCAACTCAAATAGAACAAATGTGCATGAAAAGACTCAGATAATCTTTGATTATTGAATTTAAAAGAGCATTACATCTTAGCCATGGAGACAATTATCAGATAAAAAATATCAATGAGACTCAATTCATAATACTAACACCTCAGATTAATTGACTGACAGTTATAATTCACCCTAGCATTATAAACTACCCAGAGATTTTGCCTGCCTTGTAGAGCTTTCAGAAAGTGGAACCCATACAAATGAGAGAAGAAGAGAATAAAAGGAAACAAAAGTAGCTCCAAAATTGATCCGAAGATGACATCTGCAATCTTCATCCACCATTGATCAGCAACAAACTGAAAAGCATCTCTCCTCTCTCTCATCTTTGCAACAACAAATTTTTCCTCCATTTTGTTATGCCCCTTTCGGGAAGACACTATTCATCTATGAAAAATATTTACCCTACAGTTGAAAGCACTTTGCTTTTCCAGTAAAAGCTCTATTTATTTCTTTGTTCCCATTGTCATATTTCATCTTCAGCTAATAAAATCATTATTCATAAAATGAATAATAAATTCACTTTATAAACTACCTCCTGTGCCACTTTTATCTTTTCACTTTGCATTGCCATATTAATCTCCAGTATTTAACATTTCTCTTGGCCAGGAAAAGTAAAATATTTTTCCCCGTGTTTATGTATTTTCACTTTACATTTAAAATACCTTTTCTTTTAAAATTCTAACCCACATTCTTTTAAAATGGTAAAGATCCGGATAAAACATTTTTTGGGTAAAATAGATATTACCTGTGTGCTATACCTTTACCATATCACTTAAAATACTTGTATTTTAAATGAAATGATGTTTCTTTAAATATTTTATCCTCAAGCTTTGATATTTCAAACCTTGGCATTTCAAACTCACGCAGGCCCACCAAATGTTATCTCCAGCCCATAGTGCATCTCCTATTCAAAGGAAAAATGGGATCAATTACTCGGAATGGGTGATGAACACCATCGCTCATCGCTAGTTAAATGGGAAAATGGGAAGACCAACATGCAATGGGCGATGGCAGTAAAATTCCCTAATCTTCATCTTTGTGCCCTAATTTGTCTTGTTTGCAGCTTTGCCTAGCTATGGTGGCATCATCCTGTGTATCCATCACGCAATGTTGGAGTTGTACTTGGAAATCATGAGGTTCAAACCATCACACACCATGTTGCTGCATTCAATGAATTTTATCATAGTGAACAACTTCTCTATCCTTTATCATCTGAGACTTTATTTCACATTCACCTTTGCCAGAGCATTTAGTAAAATGCTTGATGAGCTTCAAATCACCCTTGGGAGACGTCTCCATTGGTTTTTTATTAATATGAAAACCAGTCCCAGTTTTACTCGTGGCCTCTTCAACAAATCCATTTACATATGCCCTACAATCTAGGCGCTATTTCCCTTGTCATTCTTCACTTGAGCCCTTCATATATTGTTGGTGCATTTGAATCCATACTAGGTACATCCCCAAGCAACTTTAATACACTTTTTCTACAAGTGTGTTCACTCCACTATACGGTTTTCAGGTCTCCAAAATACGTTTCCTCATTTTTGAACCCTTCTCTTATTGTACCCAAAGTTTATCATTATCCCTTTGGGTCCATTGATATAGGGATCTCAACATTCAATTGTCTTGTGTAACCTTTAAAAATCCCTCTGCTCTAACACATTTTCTAGGTATACATGAAACTTTTTGATGAATTTGTTTCTATCCTAAATTCCTCTCCAGCAATACAACCTTCCAAGATACATTGTGAGCAAGTTTAAAACAATTCTTCCTGCTTCAAACTACTCATTGTGCATGTTCAATGTCTTCATGTCTAGTGCCCTTGTATTGGTGAAGATTTGAAGTTAAGATCTTCCTTTGTTTGCAAGTGCAAACCTATTTGGTTTCTTAGTCAAACCACCCTTCTTCATTTGCATGTTGTGCAACACTTTAAGATGTCTCTCTTATTTACTTTGGAGTGCATCCAAGTCAAGTCTAAATTTAACATGTCCTCACTTGAAACCTCAAATAAAAAACTTCCCTTCTAATCAATTCAAAGCAAATTTGAAGTTCACAATGCATGGGATATGTGTTG
The DNA here is from genome assembly GCA_007258455.2 of Sequoia sempervirens. Lineage (NCBI taxonomy): Eukaryota > Viridiplantae > Streptophyta > Pinopsida > Cupressales > Cupressaceae > Sequoia > Sequoia sempervirens. The sequence goes on from VDFB02271358.1 coordinate 563,887,074, forward strand.
AACTTGGGCCTTCATTAGCTGCCACATAATCTTTATCAACTTTAATTCAAATTCATGTGATGGGCATCACAAATTTGAAAAAATTAGCCTCTTAACAAAGTTCCTTTAATATGAAAATAACATTGCATATTGTCCTCTTGGCATGAAAGAGAAACTAGAGACAATATTTATGTAATTGAAAACACTGTTGCCATCTTTCACCATTTCACAAACTAGGTTCTCCTCACCTTTAATTCCACAAATGTGCAGAGCATGTCGGGTCCCATGTGGGCCTGACTAATTTTTTTTTGTTTTCAAACAAGTTTTATGCTTAAATTGATTTGGCATTACTCCTACATGGTTCTAGCGATAAAATTGAAACTGGGTTGCCATTAAAATTTGTCTTTTGGCAAATTTGAACTATGAGAAAAACTAGCCAAGTGGGCTCTAGAATCGCCCTAGGAAACTAGTCAAACAACCTACCAAAACCATGAAAACTTGCAGGAATGCAAAAATTTGACCCAAGAATGGAATGCAAAAAATAGTTCGAAAAAACGAGTCACGAGGTCAAAGTTATTCAATTGCAAAGTTTCGCTATCAGACTTTTCTATAAATGCAGCTATTCAGAACAAATGAAAACTCACCAAATCACCAATTTGAAAAAATATCAAATCAACTTCTGAGAGGCTTCCACTGGAGCATTAGATCATCTAGGTACACTGAGCATGTGTACAAGAGATCTTAGCTTAAATATCCATTCATTAAAAGATATCAAAGGTCAAAGTTGACCTCCTTGAAAGGTTTCTGAAAATGCAAGTACAAAACTGAACAAATTGCATTTGGTTTTGGCCTGGTAAAAATAACAAATCAGCTCAAGAGACTCTGAAACCTGACATGGGAGCTCATGAATGTATGGGGAATGGAGAGAAACAATAATTTTGGCTTGATAGTCATCTAGTTGCAAAATGCAAGCTCGAATAGGAGGCTACTTTGCAAAACTGAAAGTTTGCAAACAACAGAAAAGTGCCAAAACCCTCCAGCTTCGCCTTTCAAAACCCTATCAAAAATCATCGTGGGAAGCGAAAAATTGACATGCATGTTCACATATGTCACATGAGTGTTTCCTCAAATGGGTTTTGCACAAAAATCAACAGGCTCCGAATTATGACCCTCCAAAGTAGTCATTTGGGCAGATTTTTTAGGTGCACTTTTGAGAGTGCAGAGGCAAAATTTTCAATATGGGCACTTCAAATTTGCAAAATTTGAAAATTCCAATAGTGGCTCTGACTGGGGATGTATGACCCCTGGGGGCATAGCAAGATTCTAGATCTCTAGGGAGTAGACCAAATACTGAGTCTATTGAGTACTCTCAAACTACTCATTTATTCAACCTTCTTTTTCCACCTCATTTGATGACCCCATGCCACCAAATGAAAAGAGCAGTCAATTCTTACCTCTGTCAAACACCAATCAGATAAAGGATCTGATTTCTCTCAACCCATGTTGGTCTCTGTCACACCATAACAGCATGAGTGACTGTATTTGTGCAAACAAGAGTATTAATTTGTCTTTGTGTAAGTGGAAACTTGCTCCCTGCTTAACTCTATCATCAGGTGGCAACCAAATCACATAGACCATATCACTACCAACTTCTCCATTTTCTGATTTTATATCAAATGGAAAGATTTGAGGATAGGGATCAAGACCACATGAAAATATAGTCATATCATATCCACCAACCCCTTCATAATGATCATGCCTAGAAGAGATATCATGGCTGAAAAATAACATGCAATCCTCTTATGTGTTGAGCAAAGATTGCTCATTCATTTGTGATTCCTTCAATTGAATTGCATCTCAAGTCAGTTTTTTATCACACTTATTTTGCACATCAAATTGAAAACTTTCATAAAAAACTTCTTGTGCACTATGCAAATCATCTTGGAATATGTCAAAAGTAAAACATGCATATTCTGGGGCATCCTTATATGGATCATTACAAGATGGGCACATTTCTTGACATTTAGGTTCAAGTATATCAAGACATACCTTGTTGTCATGGAAATAGGGATCATACACATCATTGACATCCAAGAAATGAGTAAATGCATTCATCTCAGGTTCAAAAACATATTCTGATGCATTCCTCACATCATCATTCAACTCAATGCAAAATGCCTCAGGAGTAGGCTCAAGCAATTCAACATCAACAAGGACAGCAGAAAGACACCCTTGTGCATTGGAAACTTCATGTGCAATATTAGTTGATATGTGTGTTGACTCATATGTGAAAGGATCATTTCTATTTGAAATCTCCTCATTAGCAATAGAACAAAAATCTCCATTTCCTTTCATATAAATGCTTTTCACATGGGATGAAAACATGTCCATGTGCACACTATTGAGATAAGGAGCATTAAATAAGAAACAATTGTATTCAACTTCAGACTCACTAACATGAAATTTACCTTGATTTTCACTTCCTATCTGCTCCATACATGGATCAAGAACCTTTATAGTGTCAACACAATCTGAAACTGTATTGTTATATAAATCATCAAGCTCCTCAACATTATACATGGGTAACAATGTTGATTCATGATCCATATACTTGTCATAGTGTGCTACTTGATCAGCCCCAATTGAATCCCCTACTTTACCATCATGTACATCATCATCCTCTTCATGTATCACAAACAATTCCATCTTTGCTTCATATAAACAATCATGAAGAGTAGAGGCATAAGCACACTCATCAACATCTTCATCATATTCAACATTATGTTTTGAATCAACATATTGAACACACATTTCCTTATCTTCAAACTTTGTATCACTTGCACAATGAACATGCTTCATCGATAGAAAACTTGGAATACATTTGAGGTATTCACCACATGCAATTTGTTCCTTCATTTGTGGACAAGTGACATCATGAGAATTTATATTATTGCATTCTTCAGGTGAAGAATATGCTTCCATATCATCCTCAGAAAAGCAATCACAATCTACAGAGAAGAAATCAGAAATATCAACCTTATCATGATTCTCATCAAAAGAAAGATCATCACAACACAAACCATGTTCAAAATCTTCAGAATGAATGCTTGAGGTTGCACTTTCAGGATCATAATCGTTGGTTTGTAATGAAATATCAGCAACACATGCATTGCAATTGTTGATCACATTGTGACATGGAGTAGCACCTTGTATCTCATTTACTTCTCCATCATCTAAGATATCACAAGAGAATACTTCTTCTTCCTTATTTACTTTGTTTTCATCCCGTGTATCTTCATATTCCTCATTGTTGCAAGGATCTACACATGTGTTGATTGTAAGTTGATTACAATGTTCATCCTCTAACATATTCTTTTCACTTGTTTTCATTATTATTTGATTTTTCTCAAGAGGAGAGTTGCTACCTCCATTTTGAGAATCCATATTTTGTGCATAATGACACTTGTCTGATTTTACAATCTTTATCCAATCAGGAACTTGATCAAAGTTGCGGGGCTTCAATTCCTCTGGAAAAGTACTCAGCCCAAATTCATAAATCTCACAAAACAAATCAATGCACACAGAATCTTCAGGTCTGAAATCTTTGGGGACTTCTATCAAAGCATCCAAAAATATCAAAACTATTTTATATGGTGATTCTTCCTTATGTCTTTTTATATCATACAATCCTTGAACAACAAATTGTTGATCAACATTGCTCAAATCTTGCTGACATTCAACTTGGAGCTCACTATGATCCATGCACTGTGGTGATGGAGAAATCATATCAGAAGAGGCATTGTCATCTTTAAAATCATTTCCATTATCAGATCCTTGATTTCTATATGCATGAGGTGTGTTGGGATAATCGACGCTTGCAACCATATGTCCTTTCATCATTGATTTTTCAAATTGTTCTCAATATCCATGGCATTTTGATATGCCTGATGTAAGGTAGAAGGCTCTTTATCTCTCAACAAGAAGCCCATATTTTTGTCAAATGCTCCAAGATACATAGCCAAACATTCAACATCATTTGGCCTTATATTTTCTGGAATTTCCCTTATTTCCTTTGTAAACCAAAGATTGAAAATAGGAACCGACTCATCTTTTTTTTTTATAAATTTCCATAAAGTTTTTCCTTAACACACTTGGATTTACCCTTTCACTAAATTTTTCAACAAAGGTTGTCATAAAATGATTCCATGAAGCTATAAAACATGCTGGAAAATATGAGAACCAATCCCTACCATCATCCTTCAAGGATTGAACAAAAAGCTTCATGACAACATCCTCATGGTTTACTTTATGATCCCCCATCACATCTAAGAATGTTTACAAATGTTTAGAGGCTGATTCTAAACTTTTCCCTATGAATTTGGGCAAATACTTCCTAAAAATTTTAGGAATCAGGTTTGGGAAACCTTTAATGCCACTAAAATCTAATGGCATATACCTTTCAATAACAAAATCCCTTTGAGGGCATGATAAAGAATTTTTGACTTGCATACTTTTACTTTCCATTTCACAGGGAAATCCTCTAAAAGGTAGAATTCAAAAATATGACATACTTCTCAAATAATTATAGACATTACACATTAGAAGTATGAAAAGAACTACCATTATTCCCTTTCTCAATGCAACACCATCTAATAGGGAACTGTTTATGATCTCAAGTCTTGAAAATTTCTCATTAACTTCTTTCAAATATAATAATGCTTTCTCTAAAGCTATGAGAATACCTGGAAACTTTGTAGCAGCTGTTAACCTTTCTTCCTAGTTCTACAAATTATGCAAATCTAGAAATCTTCTTCACAATTCAACTAGTTCTTTAGACAAATTCACCACCTCTTGTCATAGAGGAATAAACTTCAAGCAGTTAATCACATTTTGGGCTTTCTCTAACAACAGAGTCACTCATAAATCCTTTGATCTTTGCTGCAACAAAATCTTTTCTAGGTCCAAGAACTTTGCAATTTAACTGAACAAAGATATTTAGATACACCAAATGCTTGAATTCTTCAATATTTGAACCCAATTCATATTAACAAATAATATGACTTTGTGAATTATTAGTCTGTGTGCTTGGAGATTCAAATTTTCTCCCCAACAGAGTCACCATTCTATTGGTATTCCAAATCAACAAATCAAATGAATCCTATAGACTAGCCATTTTCTAATGATCAAATTCGATGGTGGATTTGGCCAACTGACAAGAAATGGAATTAAAACACATTTTTCATACTCTTCAAGCTATGTAGGACCTAGGGTGGTAACCCTTTAGCAACACCTAAGGATTTAGACACATAATTGACAGGATATTGCTTAACAGATAATGCTCTCATAGAATTATGCTAAGAAACATAAAATATCACTCAACATTGGCTAAGACATTGAATGAATTTCATTAACTAGCAAGGAGAACATGGCACACATAACTTAGAAAACAAAATTGAAATGGTTTTTTATTTAAGGAATTGGGACCAAACGAAAAACAAGACAAGCATAATAATTGACCAATGCCATGAAGAAGGCTATGAAGTCATACAACCAACACTTCATCCTACAATGTTGAGCATGTTCTGAAGATCTTTGCAATTGTTATCACATTATGACAACAAGACCACTAAAGCTTTATTTGGTAACCATTCTTACAAATCCATCTAGAAACACAACACTCCTATCACATTTGTTGAAGCAATTACACTATTCCTTGAACAATAGGCAATAATAAATGCAACTGTTAGTCATTAAAGCAATTACATCATTCACAGAATAGAAGGAAACAACTATTGCGACTCAAATGTAGCAAATGTGCATGAAAAGACTCAGATAATCTTTGATTATTGAATTTAAAAGAGCATTACATTTTAGCAATGGAGACAATTATCAGATAAAATATATCAGTGAGACTTAATTCAAAATACTAACACCTCAGATGAATTGACTAATAGTTATAATTCACCCTAGCATTATAAACTACCCAGAGCTTCTACCTGCCTTGCAGAGCTTTCAAAAAGTGGAACCCATACAAATGAGAGAAGAAGAGAATAAAAGGAAACAAAAGCAGCTCCAAAATTGATCCAAAGATGTAGTCTACAATCTTCATCCACTATTGATCAGCAACAAACTGAAAATAATCTCTCCTCTCTCTCCCCTTTGCAACAAAAAATTTTGCCTCCATTTTGTTCTTCCTCCTCCTATTTAAGACACTATTCATCTGTGAAAAATATTTACCTTGCAGGTGAAAGCACTTTGCTTTTCTAGTAAAAGCTCTGTTTATTTCTTTGTTCCTGCTGTCATATTTCACCTTTAGCCAATAAAATCATTATTCATAAAATGAATAATAAATTCACTTTATAAACCACCTCTCATGCCACTTTTATCTTTTCACTTTACATTGCCATATTAATCTCCAGTATTTAACTTTGCTCTTGGCTAGGAAAAATAAAATATTTCACCCCGTGTTTATGTATTTTCACTTTACATTTAAAATACCTTTTCTTTTAAAATTATAACCTGCATTCTCTTAAAATGGTAAAGATCTGGATAAAACATTTTCTTGGGTAAAATAGATATTACCTATGTGTTATACCTTTACCATCTCATTTAAAATACTTGTATTTTAAATGAAATGAAGATTCTTTAAATATTTTATCCACAAGCTTCGATATTTCAAAGCTTGGAATTTCAAACTCGTGCAAGCCCACCAAATGTTATCTCTAGCCCATAGTGCATCTCCTATTCAAAGGGAAAATGGGAGCAATTACTCGCGATGGGCGATGAACACCATCGCTCATTTCTAGTTAAATGGGAAAATGGGAAGAGTAATGTGCGATGGGTGATTGTAGTAAAATTCCATAATCTTCATATTTGTTCCCTAATTTGTCTTGTTTGCAGCTTTGCCTAGCTATGGTGGCATTATCATGTGTATCCATCAAACAATGTTGGAGCTACACTTCACAGTATGAGGTTCGAACCATCATACACCATGTTGTTGCATTCAATGAATTTTATCACAGTGAACAGCCTCACTATCCTTTATCTTCTAAGACTTTATTTCACATTCACCTTTTCCAGAGCATTTAGTAAAATGCTTGATGATCTTCGAATCACCCTTGGGAGGTGTCTCTATTGGTTTTTGTTTAATATGAAAACCAGTCCAAGTTTTAGCCATGGCCTCTTCAACAAATCCATTTACATACGCCCTACAATCTGGGCACCATTTCCCTTTTCATTCTTCACTTGAGCCCTTCGTATATTGTTGACCACGTTTGAATCCATACTAGGTACATCCCCAAGCAACTTTAATACACTTTTTCTATAGGTGCGTTCACTCCACCATATGATTTTTAGGTCTCCAGAATACATTTCCTCATTTTTGAACCCTTCTCTTACTGCACCCAAAGTCTATCATTATCCCTTTAGGTCTATCGATATAGGGATCTCAACATTTAATTGTCTTGTGTAACCTTTAAAAATCCCTCTACTTTGACACATTTGCCAGGTATACATGAATTTTTTTGATGAATTTGTTTCTATCCTAAATGCCTTTCCAACAATACAGCCTTCCAAGAAACATTGTGAGAAATTTTAAAACAATTCTTCTTGCTTTGAACTACTAGATGTGCATTTTTAATGTCTTCATGTCTAGCACCCTTGTATTGGTGAAGAGTTGAAGTTAAGATCTTCCTTTGTTTGCAAGTGCAAACCAATTCGGTTTCTTAGTCAAACCACCCTTCTTCATTTCCATGTTGTGCAACACTTTAAGATGTTTCTCTTATTTACTTTGGAGTGCATCCAAGTCAAGTCTAAATTTAACTTGTTCTCACTTGAAACCTCAAATAAAAAACTTCCCTTCTAATCAATTCCAAGGAAAGTTGGAGTTCACAATGCATGGGATATGCTGAACTTGGGCCTTCATGAGCTGCCACATACTCTTTATCAACTTTAATTCAAAGTCATGTGATAGGCATCACAAATTTGAAAAATTTAGCCTCTTAACAAAGTTCCTTTAATATGAAAATAACATTTTATATTGTCCTCTTGGCATGAAAGAGAAACTGGAGATAATAGTTATGTAACTGAAAAGACTGTTTCCATCTTTCACCATTCCACAAACCAAGTTCTCCTCACCTTTAATTCCATAAATGTGTAGAGAATGTTGGGTCCCATGTGGGACCGACTAAAAAAATTTCATTTTCAAACAAGTTTTATGCTTGAATTGATCTGACACTGCTCCTACATGCTTTTGGTGAGAAAATTCAAACTGGGTTGTCATTAAAATTTGTCTTCTAGCACATTTGAACTATGAGCAAAACTGGCCAAGTGGGCTCTGGAATGACCTTGGGAAACTGGTCAAATGACCTCCCGAAACCATGAAAACTTGCAAGCATGTAGACATTTGGCTTGAGAATGGAGTGCAAAAGATGGTTTGGAAAAATGAGTCATTAGGTGAAATTTATTCAATTAAAAAGTTTCTTTTTCAAACTTTTCTGCAAATGTAGCTATTTAGATGAAATGAAAACTCACCAAATCACCAATTTGAAAAAATATCAAATCAACTTCTAAGAGGCTGCCACTAGAGGCATTAGATCATCTAAGTACACTAAGCATGTGTGCAAGAGAGATTAGCTTCAATCATCATTCATCAAAAGATATTGAAGGTCAAAGTTGACCTACTCGAAAGGTTTATAAAAAAAGCAAGTGCAAAACTGAACAAATTGCATTTGGTTTTGGCCTGGTAAAAATAACAAATTAGCTAATGAGACTCTGAAACCTGACATGGGAGCTCATGAATGTATGGGGAATGGAGAGAAACAATTTTTTTGACTTGATAGTCATCCAGTTGCAAAATGCAAGCTCGAACAGGAGGCTACTTTGTAAAACTGAAAGTTTGCAAACAATAGAAAAGTGCCAAAACCCTCCAGCTTCGCCTTTCAAAACCTTGTCAAAACTCATCGTGGGAAGCAGAAAATTTGCATGCATGTTCACATATGTCACATGAGTGTGTTCTCAAATGGTTTTTTCACATAAATCAATAGGCTCTGAATTATGACCCTCCAAAGTAGTCATTTCAGCTGATTTTTCAGGTGCACTTCTGAGAGTGCAGAGGCAAAATTTTCAATATGGAACTTCAAATTTGAAAAATTTGAAAGTCCCAACAACACGAGCAAGAAATACACATGCAATGTTTGTGTTCCTCATCAATTTTTTAGATTTGTATATGCAAAATTATGAAAACTAGCTAGCATTATTTTACAACACCATTAATGAATAAAGGCTACCTGAGTGTAAGTTGTTTGAGGAAATGAATTGCGAGGTGTGGAGGTTGAAGGTCCACCAGAAAACTGCTTGAAATCCAAAGCATGTTATGAGATAAACATTCAAATATAACATTCAATTGTTCAAATGCAATAATAATATCTTTAATACTAGTTGCATACCTGTGGACTCAACGTCGAGAATGAATAAGGGTATGTAGGAATGGAGTACGTCTCATGAACACTTCGACCCTGAAATTTCATCATATCAAAATTCTACTAATTTAGTTATTCTTACATTTCAAAATATAATTTAATAAACAAAATTAAATGAACTTGTTGAATTTTACCTAAGTATCAATGTTGTATGTATTATTCAACAATTCATTTGTCATAGCCATCACATCTGCAACTGATGTAGGCTGTGTAGTTTCATCCTGAGCACTCTAATAATCGTACGTGCAAAATAGCACCACAAGCACCACAATGGTGGGGTGGAGCTCGTGGCCTACACGTCTCCTCCACATCAAGCTCTACTAGAGGCCTCACACACTATACAATGGTCTGGGTGAGCAAGCTAATAGACCAGTGTGTCCACCTCTATACTGTCCTTAACAATGGAAGGAACGGTGACATGCTCCACCATGGGTTTGGCCAAGGGTCTCGTGCCAACTATGGATTACGCGTGCCAGTCTATCATGTGTGGAGCCCCTACCTCTACCTAAAAGTCTAAGATGTCAAAATAATTTGGCATTTTATTGAGGACAAACTCACAATAGAGTTTCCTCAAAAATTATTGTGGTACCTCATGGTCATTGCATGGAGGTTGGTCAAATACCATCCACCACCGCTCCTAAATTTTATTTTTAATTAATTCATGGTGGCACTATGGATGGGGAACCTCCTGCATGCATGAGACAAAGGTGTGTTGGTTCTTGGGTTGTAAATAGTGTTCTTGGGTGCGTAAATAGGCTTGATTTGTGCTTTGGAGGGTGCAATTTCACCTTATCAGGCCCTCCGCATTTTGCCGTTTGATTTGAGGTGCAACTTTTGACCATTCAAGAGGTGCGATTGAATTGGCATCTACAACTTTGAAGTTTGAAAGGCCGATCATCAACTAGGGTCATCTCGATAGTTGCAGAGAAGAGGCATTGATGCTGCATGATGATGGCATTCCTATCATTGCTAAGAAAATTTCCACTTTGGTGAAGGCTGCAAATGTTCAAATTGAATCCTATTGATTTGGTTTATTTTCCAAGTTGTTGGAGATCAAATTTAGGTGCTTTTCCTGAAGTCTTCCCCTAATAATTTATTTAGGGTTTCTGTGTTTTTTGTTATTTCCTTGTCGACAGTGAGTTTTGGGGTTGTGTTTTTCCTCAAAGGGAAAGATTTATCCCACATTGGTGGAGTGATGGATTTTTTTACTATTTAAATAGCCTCTTATTCCATTTGATTGTTATGAGCTAGTCTCACAGGTTGCAAAAGGGTTGTCTTTCGTGTGTGGTGATTAGTGATTAGTATGCTTATGATTTGTGCTTGAAAGTGTTTTCTTGCTTGGTACTAGCTTGGAGATTAGGCAATGGGCCCCACCAATTTTTCCACCTACTTAGTTTGAAGTGCCTTTTTTCATTTTTTGTATAACTTTTGATCTAGATGGAAAAATTTTGCAAACGAAATATTGTCGAAAAGTTGGTGATGTGCATTTTCTAGTGGTATAGGTGATTTTAAGATTTTTTTTATTTGGATGCATTTATTGGTTGTTGAAGTTAGATATCCATTGTTCACTCCCGAGCTCATAAATTTTGCTTTGTTCCTCCATTTTTCGTGATTCTTATGATGTTGGAAAGGTCTCTTTGAGCTCTTCAGAGTTACTCATGCACTTTTTCTAGATTTAGCCCCTGGTATAATTAATTTAGATTTTTATGTTTTAACACTGGTTAATTACTTGGTTATTTTGGCACCTGGAATCTTTTTGGTTGCATGGGATGGTTTCATTTGGGTTGCTTTATATGTTTTTATAACATTTTTTACTTTGTGAACATTTTGAGCATCATTTGTAAGCACTCATATCTAAATGCACTAAGATAAAGGGCCACACTATTATACATGTATTTTGGGGATTTTGCACATAAGGTCGTGCCACATTGTACTTGCACTGTGTTATTAAGTGTCATGGTGGGTTGTGTAGTGCCTTTTTTATTTTCCATCGCACCTAAATGTCAAGTGAGTGTACCTCCAAGACAACAACAAATCCATGTGATTCTTGCCTCTTGCATGTGTGCCTTGTTTTTGCACAACCTTTTCAGTTGCAAGTACTTTCTTGTGCACTTTCAGATGTTGTTTCTTCTCCTTCATGCACTACATGGTGATACAAAAATTTTAAGTGGATCTACCATGCCTCTCTCAAGTCAGCATTATGGTGGGGGTATTATACTGTTTGTGGCAATGCTTCCTTGGTTTCGCTTTGGAGTGAGCTAGTATCTAGTATTTGTTCCTATGTACTAGGTGGATGCAACAGATGGTTACCCATGCATTTCAGTGAGATGGAGCATTTACCATACATAGACACTCTTGCATTCTTGTTTTGTGGGGCAACCTTTCATCCTCAATTGATCATTGTTCTTCAGACTATTGGCACTTGTATTTTCAACTTACATTGGTTGAGTAGTGTTGTTGGGTCACTCATGCAAATTCATGTGCCATTTGCATTTTCGATTGACAAATGTTTTCCTTTGTTTTCCATCTAATCATTGTTCGAGTAGTGTCATTGGGGTCACTTATGCAAATTGTTTTCTTTTTTATCTTGATCATCCTATTTTTAGAGGAGGTTCTTCAGTTATAGCACTATTGCAGTCATCTTTTGATAGTTGTTTGTAGCTTCTTCCTACTTCACTAATGTTCTTCATGTTCCTATTCCTTGGGACATTGTTTTGGAGGCTTCTTAGTCCATCTTGTTTTTCTTTTCTCTTTTGGAGAGGGGATTTTTCCCACAGGTTTTTTCTCCTTTTCTCTAGTTGTGAGAGATTTATTTTTTACAATATAGTTGTAAATGGGTGCCTAACATGGTTGTGTAGTCGAGACCCTTATTGCATCTTCATTTTTCATAATAAACTCCCTAAGTTGCACTTATGGGGGGGTGTTATGGTAAATAGGATATTTACCATGCTTAAGATTTACTTAGGCAAATATTATTAGATAGTGATTATTTAGGTGCATAGTTAGGTGCATATAGGTTTATCAGCTATTTCTTTTACCAACTTGCATCTTTCCTTTATAATCAAGGTTTGTACATTATTCCATCATCTCAATGCATTATTTTTCAATCCTTGTGAAATAGCATCTCATGTGTTGCTTCTCTCATTCATGCAAGTTTCTCTTGGTTTGTAGATGCTCCTGGGTGCCTTTATTTAACACATAAGGGCACTCAAATGAACAATTGAATCCAAAAGGTCATCATCATTTATATGCTCAAAAATAACTCTAAAGAATTGAGCCCTATATCCTTTCCAAATAATATACCCACTACATGTGCCTGGAATAAGAAATTCATTATACAAATATGGCAATAGATTAAGCTCACTAAGATGAGTGAGAATAAAATCAGCCCATTGCCTATAGTTTCATTTCTCCAAAGAAACCATTATAAATGATAATTTCAAAATTTTCAAAGATAGTGCTTTCACAAGTATAAAAACTTCCAAAAAATAATTATAAGATTAAAAAAATTGATTTGATGCAAAAGATGTACCATTCAAACACCATGATCTTTAAGGCACAAGAATCCACATAATTTCCAAGCACAAACAACAAGAGAGACATTGTACACTATCATGTGAGGCTTGATCACAATTGATATGTGATGTAACAAGCTATATCAATAGCCAAGAAACATAACACCACCAATGTCAGACTAAAGTCCCTATGAACTGCTTTAAATCTACAACATGAGCCCTCCTTCAAATGCTATGTAGAAGATTAGAACCCTAAAATGAAATATTTCCATTGGAACTTTATAAAGTATAAAGTTTGATGCACCAACATACTATGGCTTCTGATTTCCAAAACGATGCCAAACGAGCAACAAGCTCTTTGTTGCACTTTCAAATAGGTGCTTCCATCCACCTTTTATGTCACCTTGGGTTTAACTACCCTTACATGAAAATCGAAGCCTCTCCATCAGAAACGCCCAGCCTGCAATGAAAATAGACCTCAAGATGGGATACACAATTTGCAAAGAAGTGATTGGGTCTCCAAGTCACAAAGAGTCTTCCCTTCACATCTAGTCTCTAGTCAATATTCACCAAAATGCTACCTCATAGAGGCCTCTTCAACAGAAAATCACACCCCCAAGAATAGATCTTAGAGGTGAGACTTTCCCAAATCATACAACCTCAAGCAAATTAATTCATTGCAATAGAGAAATTATTCACGGGTTCAAAGGGATGAAATACAAATGCCTCAAATGCAAGATATCACCCTACAATGGACAAATTAAGCCTTCAAACTAGTCATTTGTGGCCTACAAAATGGGATTAGTGGCCACAGAGGAGATTTTCCTCTACATAAGGTGACCAATAAAAGAAAAAAAATGCTCCACGTGCACATGGAGAAGAAAGATCATAGGGGTCCTTTCAAACACCCTTGTATTAGAAGGTTTCAACCTCTGCTCAAAGGTTCGTGGCTTCCAAACAGTGATTCATCGCCTCAATGCAATATCACAAACTCTTAATTGACTCATCATCCTCTAATTTCAAATCGACAAAATTTCAAATTGCTACAACAAGAATTGGCCACAGGATGAAATTCAAAGCCACCTAATCGTTCTTTGGAATGAAACTATACCTTTCATATTTAAAATAAATTGCATTGGGCCAAAGATGAACATTCTTCTAAATGTATTCCAACACCAGTTTGGAAAAAAATTGATTATCAATTTGTATCTCAAAAAACTTTTGATGAAAACTCTCAAGGGAAGGAGGGAAAAATGGGCAGCTCTGATACCATGTAGGTGGAGACCACCGAGCCTAGGATCACCATCTGCAATATGAACCTTCACAATGTGAGAGAAGCAACACGCTATTTCACCATAAGTGAATGAATAAATTGAGATGATTCAAATAATGTATAATGGCCTTGCTTATAAAGGCAAGGGGAAAGCCGGTAAAAATATAACCAACAAAAAATACCAACTTATAAACTATAATGCACCTAAATAATTAATATCTAATAATATTTTCCTAATTAAATACAAAACTTAATCATTGTAAATGGTAAAAATCATTTACTCCAACATCTTGGTTGTACATGCTTTGACTAGCCATTTGATCACACAGAGCTCATAGTTAATGTAGTTGCATGATACTGATACACTTGTTGAATTAGTTGCTATTGATATACCCTCCTCTTCTCCACATATTTGGCTAGACAATCTATTTTGAGATACTCAACATAATCAAATAGATCATTGAGAGTTTATAGGAGGACTTAAAGCTGGAAATAGTCAACTATATGACTCTCATAGATGGGCATTCAACTAATTAATGGTTACAATCAATGAAAAATTGATTAGCCTTTCTTCTTGTAGTAAAAACTACAATATTTGCAAGGATATGTTGATATTGAGCCAATAAAGACCTCTTGAATAAAGTTTCTACTTGAGGAATCTAGAGTTTTCTTCATAATGGCAAAGTTCTTTCTAGGAAAAAATCAAAATTTTCAAGGTAGTGTCACTTCAATGAAAGCGATAAAGGATAGTTATGCATTAGGTAATAGTGGAACATTGTCTTCATTAGGTCCCATGAATCATTCTTGTTCAATTGAAGAAACTATAGAGCCCTCTCCAAGTGAGTGTGCACCATATGGACAATACTATTAATCTCTTGGAGCTCATTACAAATTGGAAATTAAGGAATAGATTGATTGGCCTGCACATATGCTATAAAAGCTAGCCTTGTAGTCACTATAGAAGACTTTTAGGTCAATTCCATGAATCCTATGTGACACAAGGCCTTATATTGATAGGGAAGAATGGGAAAGAAGGATTGGATCCATAATCGGTTATTAACTTGAATTAATATCAATGATTTGTGAATGTCACAAGGATGCAACCATTGGTCAATTGTCAGTAAGTAATGGAAATCTTGCTACCAACATTGCTCAAGAGGTATGATAAAGACTTGGGGCTTTATCAATAGTTAGAAAAATAAGCAAAGTGAGTTCACTTCATCATGATCTTATTTCCAAAGTGTTGATGGTACCAAGAAATTTCTAAGTGATTAATAGTACCACAATCCTACAACCATGATGTAAAGCTTGCACAAACCTATTGGGAAATCAAATTTAAGTTATGCATGAAATGAATTTCAAGAGAAGGTAGAGTTTACAAGAAGCTGAAATAGGGGACTCTATAACCAAAATAGGATGAATAAGATCATGAAACCTAAAACCAAAGATGTAGCTATTGCAAAATTGTCAATATATCTAGAATTGTTAGGATCCAATTACTACTGACATAGATTTGTACATCATTAAAGATTATTATTTGAAGTCGATATCATGAAGTTTTAATTGTTAATTTTATTTAAAGGAATTTGATGCTTCATTATTTTGGATTACATGATATTGGCATAGCTCTAGCATGGATAAATTCCAACAAGGAAGGTAGTTAAGGTAAAAAAAAAAGGAATCAAAAGATGAAGAAGATTGTGCAAACTTAGAAAATATATGCAATTTTATTCAAATATGCATGTAGAATTTGGTTTTCAAAATGAGAAAGAGTGTGATTGCATTAAAAAACTTTAGCCTTCAATACCGAGACATGATATATAGAAGGGCATACAACAATATTTTTGGGATTACATCATGACTGGTTAACAATCATAACTAAAACAAAAGAAGGATAATTTCTATATTATTTTTATATCCATGTTATAACATATACCTAGATATGATCATATTGTTGATCTAAAATGATCCTAGACAAAGTGAGATATCCATCTCCACATTCTATAGCTCTAGAACAAGAACTATACTCTCATCTTCTAGTTCTATCATATATTCATTTGAGCTGCTCTCACTAGAAGACCTTGTGAGCATTAATGGTTGTGTAATTTGTATTCCTTCACTTGTATTTCCATGTGGGACTACATAATCCTAGTTCCCTACATTTTAAATAGATATCCTAATGAATAATAATAAAATCGATTATTTCATCAAAATATTGTAGAGATTAGG
This sequence comes from Sequoia sempervirens, assembly GCA_007258455.2. Lineage (NCBI taxonomy): Eukaryota > Viridiplantae > Streptophyta > Pinopsida > Cupressales > Cupressaceae > Sequoia > Sequoia sempervirens. Next base: position 563,903,549 of record VDFB02271358.1, read on the forward strand.
TGGTCTGTTAAGAAAATTATGGCCCACATGAGCCCCACAATTTCATTATATTCTAATTCAAGTTTTCACGCATTATTTGACTTTATATGGTGGACATTACATATATTACAATTTTCTCATTCATTAGGTTGCACATATAAGAAGGGCTATTACAAATATATAATAGCTTCCCATGAATTTACTTTCAAAGTGGTACATTGAAATTTCATATATAAACACACACAGAGGTTGAGTTTCTAACATAACAAGAAATCATTCTTCTAAATTCTTCTTCTAAGGAGTTTTTGAAAAGAATAGTGTTGGAATAACGAAAGCAACAACCATTAAAGCTATCAAAATCATAGAAATAGAAAACCCTTTGAAATCATCATACATTATTTAACAAAAATAGTCACAAAACCACTACAAATTTGCCATCATCATTGATAAAGCTTTTACATCTGTAATTTAAGAAAAAAACGAAACCCTTCAAAATCATCATACATTATTAACAAAAATAGCCAGCTATGAAGTGTAGGTCTAATTCATCTAAAACGTTGAGGCCAGTGAACAATGGTGTATTGCAATATATGTCATTCTGATATGTAAATTATTGTTGTAAAATGCAACACCAATGAAAAACCAAGTGGATGCGGTGCCCAACAACTATAGGCCATGATGCTTTACGAAGTCCCTTGGAAAATAACCCAAATTGTTGCTCTAGCTCTCGATCCTTAAAACATTGTCTCCATCCTCTTCAATATCCACATGAAGAACTTGAGACATATCTGTTGCAACTTTCTTGGCATTTTTAGCCACAAGCATCGTGTAATGAGCTATCTCCAACATTTTCATTCGCAAATAAAATGTTAAGCTTGTAGAGACTGTTCCAGACATTAGGATTATCCTCCACACACAGCCCTACTATCACATGGATGGAATTGGGTGTCTCGATCATTATAATTGTGCTTCACACAAGTATTCCAACACCTTGCATGGCGAAAACAACGACGATAAACGCTCCCCTGGTCTTTGTATTTGTGAATTCACCCACGATTATTGCCAAGACTCATGGGTAGTCAAAAAGGCAACACAAAACAATTAGCAAAATCAATGAAGGCGACCATAAGATGATAAAAAAACCACAATTTGTAATCCATACCTCACCCTCCGCAAATCAAAATGAATCAACGACTTTGTGTAGGGCGGACACTTGGTGGAGAAAGCTTGTTGAGAGGGGGGAGCAGCCTAGGGTAGAGCAAAGCCAAATTTTTACAGTGGAGAGACGTAAATTAGACATTGGTATAAGGTCTTTATGAGTAGTTTACGGTTAGATTTTATTTTTTCTTTGATTCTTAAGCTGTGGGGTAAGGGCCCACACCCGTGTATATAACAATCAATAAATAAAATACAATTACAGAGAGTTTTCCTATCAAGACTGAGAGGGCAGAAGAAATTCAGAAGAATCAAAAGAGGACAAAGAGTCCCAAAAAGACAGTAAATCAGCTCTAGACAGAGACGATGAGCTAATACATACACAAATCTGAAGGCAAGAGCTCCCAAAGGAAACATTAAGATTTTTTTGTGTTTCAAGAGAAGAGAGCATCCATGGTCCACGGGGTGCCCCTCTTGACAGCTTCCATGCCTTCCATTTGAAATTTTTCAGCATCAGTCTTTCTACCCTTCCTTCTCTTCGAGCCACAATCCGGTTTAAACTTGCTGCATGCAGTCTGAGAGATCCCAAGTTTACGGGGCGGTTCCAAGAACACATCGTCCTCAAAACAGCCATGGTTGGGGTTGTCCAGATCATCCATAAAAGAATACGTATCATCAGACTCGGAGCCATCAATGTCTGTACTGGGAGAAGCATGAGGAAGATTTTCTTGGACAACAGTAACAGCAAGAGAAGAAGGCTCAGTAGGAAGGCCAGGATCCAACCTTGGAACCTGATTAGAAGCCTAAAACTTATCTTGATTAGATGCATATATTATTAATAATATATAATTTAGTAATAGTTGTTGGATTTAAATTATTTAATAATAGGGCATTTTTATAATGAGTTTAAGCTTTTATGTATTCAAATTTTGGGAGAATATGTTCAATTATTGGTGAAGTGAAATCGAGGATGGGGTGTGCTAATACATTATGATGGATAAAGGGTTAAAAAGTAATGTTTTAGACACCTTTTATGACACGCATATATGAGACATCAAAATTGATAATGGCGTCTTCAAACTTTAGATTTAAACTAATGAAGTTAAAAAAAATTAGAATTGTTCAACATTAGCACACAAGATTTTGAATTGTGCGAAGTTAGAATGCATGACGATTGGGTTCTCTCCCCTAGACCATCGAATTCCGGACATGAGAGGAATGTTTGGATAGGAAAAGGTCTCACTTAAGTTTAGAGAATATAAAGACACGAGTGCAGTTGCTAGTATCATTGACAAGTGGATGTCATCATCAAAACATGTGGCGCTAGGGATGGAAAAACGTGGAAAATGGATAAGAGCTTTGAACGAAAAGTGTCCAGTCGTACTACCTAGTCAATCGCCCAATCGTTTAACACGCTTAACAATCAATTAATCAAGCTACTCATACTTTCTTGGTCAACCACGAACAAGTGAGATGACTCAGAAGAAATTACAGTCATAAACCAGTACGAGGCAAACTGTTTGGGATAAACCAGTACACATAAGCTGATAAATAACAACGATGATGATGTAACGCTGACGACTATAATACCATTTTCAGCTGATTGGTCCGTTTCAAAATTTACCCAGCATTTGCGTTTTTTTTTGAACAGTCAGCTTTGCGACTGCGAGTAAATCATGAGAAATGTTTATATTTGGGTCCAATGAAAATTTCCACGTTTTGGCCGCGGGATTTGACGTCGGCGCCTTTTACTTTTCGAAATGAAATTTGAATCTCAGGTCAAACAATTTGCTTTCAACTTTAATCTGTTTGGGTTTATTGGAATATTGAAGTTTACACTGTAATAAGGTAATTTTAGTGATTTATTTTATTATTAAAATATTTATTTAGTTTGGAGTTTGTTTTTAAGTAGATAATATAAAATATTATTGTTATTATTTTTTAGACTGGAGGAATTGGTGTGGTATCTGTCTCTCTATAAACTGCAGTGCGTTGGTAAACTTTATTCAGGTGATCGGTGACACTAGCACGACACACCCTTCGGTACCACGGTTTTGGAGGAGACTAGATCTCATGACCTCTTGCCTACAAGATGCGTTAGCCAATCGAGCTAGACCCCGTCCCCAAGATTTCTGAATTTGATTATTTCAATTTTTTCAAAATAAATTTTGAATTTCTAAATTTGATGATAAATTATTTTTACATAATCAAAACTAAAAATCTTGGCAAACTGATATAATATAATGTTTTTAATATTAAGTTAATATTATTTTATTTATCATTCCATATTTTTATTACTATAATAGAAAATAACTTAGATTTACGTACGCGGTTTCATTTAGCAGGTGTGTGAAGTACGTGCTTCCAAATAGCCAACTCAGTATGAAGCCCCACCAGCTACTGTTGCTCACGTTTGCTTCGCAACTTCCAAATATAGTTAACAATTTCTGTCTGCTATATATATCTCAGCGAGATCAAATTTATCTCCACTGTATGTATCTTAGCGAGATCGCATCTGCTCTTGTACTAAGAAATAGGCTTTCTCCGGAGCAAACATGGAAATGATTCGATTTTTGATTTTTTGCTTGTTCTTTAACATTGTCTCGAGGAGTGATGGGTTGGACAGGACTGACTTTCCCCCGAATTTCATGTTTGGAACTGCTTCCTCTGCCTATCAGGTTTCTTCATCTTCACATGTTGCGTTCTCAATATGCTCATTTATTGTGCAATATCTTAAGCCTTTTTTAATGTTGTTTTATTGCTGGAACAGTATGAAGGTGCTTGGAGAGAAGGAGGTAAAGGTCTCAGCAACTGGGATGCCTTCACACATTCACCAGGTCTGCTCTCTATACTATTTGTCCAATATATTTAAGTAGGCATTTATAACTATCCATTAACATTATTTTGGTGCTGTTAATCAACTTGAACTGTACAGGACGTGTAAAAGATGGAAGCAACGGAGACATAGCGGATGATCAATATCACCATTATCTGGTACCCAATCATCATCTATTCAATCTACTTGTAATATTAAATTCTCTCAGCTGTATGTTTAGTGACCATGACTGTAAAAACAGGAAGATATCGAGCTCATGGCATCACTTGGGCTAGATGTATATAGATTCTCCATATCCTGGTCTCGAATCTTCCCAGGTACATTGCTTTTCGTTTCTCCACTTCAAAGTTTGATGATTAGAGGTTTGAACAATGAAAATAGAATTTCAAAGTTCACTTGCTTTGTTTACAGATGGTAAAGGTAAAATAAACCAGGCTGGGATTGAGTATTACAATAATTTTATCAATGCCCTTCTTCGAAAGGGTATTCAACCATTCGTCACATTATTCCATTTTGACCTTCCAAAAGAACTTCAAGACTCCTACGGCGGATGGCTCAGTCCACAGATAGTGTATGCAATCAGCAACATTTCTATCCCTTCTGTTTTCAACATTTAAACAGTAAAACAAATTCGTACAAGGCTGAAAGTCGCTTACATATATTGACTTGTTTGTGTGCAGAATTGACTTCGAAGCCTACGCAGATATTTGTTTCAAAGCCTTTGGTGACCGGGTTAAGTATTGGGCTACCATGAACGAGCCAAATATGTTTGTTCCATTGGGTTACACCGCTGGAGTATTTCCTCCTACAAGGTGTTCTCTGCCTTTCGGAAATTGTGTTTCCGGGAATTCCCTTTCTGAGCCATATGTTGCCGCACACAATGTTTTGCTCTCCCATGCCGCTGCAGTGAACACATATAGAACCAAATATCAGGTATTTTTTGTCAATTTCGTCTGCCATATATAAATTAGTTTGTTAATTGTTCTTGCAACTTAATTCCTCCTTGCACATCTGCTATAACATTCAGAAAATTCAAGGGGGATCTATTGGATTTGTGATTAGCGCACCTTGGTATGAACCCTTGGAAGACAATCCTGAGGACAGAGCAGCTGTCGACAGAATTCTAGCATTCAATATTCGATGGTAGGTATTCGAAACAATGCTTCTAATTCAAGTTGGGATTCGTGTCTACTCATTCGGTATTGCATACAATGCTTTTTATTCAGATTAGAATTAAATGGGTGGCATTGGGCAATCGAGGTACTGTTCCCAATTGATAAGCATGGAAAACTCTTAAATCAACTGCAGGTTTCTGGATCCAGTTGTTCTGGGGAATTATCCAAGTGAAATGCGTGAACGACTGGGATTACGCCTACCAACTATTAATGCAGAAATTTCTGGGAAGCTTGCAGGATCGTTCGATTTCATCGGAATAAACCAGTACACAACCTTGTATGCAAGCAGTAGGCCTGCTCCTTCCCTTGACTTCGGTACACTTTCTTATCCGGACTCCATGGTTTATTTGACCGGCGAAAGACAAGGAATTCCTATTGGAGAACGAGTAAGAAGTCCACAATTCTCTCTCTCAGCTCGTGGTCTGTCTATGTTTGGCCAAACGTTTGATTTGAATTTTTTACTTGTCTTCAGACAGGAATGGACGGTTTATATGTTGTGCCTCGAGGAATTCAGAAGATGGTGGAATATATAACAGAAATCTACAGCAAGCCTCCAATTATCATCACAGAAAACGGTAAACTATTCCGTCTATCCATCTTTTCAAAATTTGAATGCAAGAGCCAGCTTATATGCTCCCACAACAGACAGTGTCTAAAAGATAAAGATATCCTTTAATCTTATCTTCCAATGGTTGAATAGGCTATGCAGAATCGAAAGATTCTTCAGCGACTTTACAAGAAGCTTTGGAAGACGTGAGGAGAATAAATTTTCACAATGATTATTTGAATTACTTGGCAAAGGCAATCAGGTATTTGTCGTAAAGAGTATTTTACCTTATATTATTATTTTTTAATAATATGTGATGTTTATTGAATGTATTTTTGTTTTTAGCAGGAATGGATCAGATGTGCGTGGATACTTCATTTGGTCTCTTCTAGACAATTTTGAGTGGCGATTCGGCTACACATTGAGATTTGGCTTATATTACGTGGATAAGCATTCTGAGACTAGATATCCGAAGGTATCAGCTGAATGGGTAAAGAAGTTTCTTGGGAAGGACGCAAGGAACACAATTTAACCACAACCACATCATCCAGCTACAAAGGAAGAAGAAAAATATGGAAATAGAAAACAAATAATGACGGAAAAGACGTAAATGAAATGTAATGTATAATAATTTCACCCAATTTGAGCAACTCCGCCTAAGTCAAAGAACCAAAAAGTCAGTATATAGGCAAACTTCGTTGGAGGATCCAAAAACTAAAAAGACGTCAGTAGATAGAATAGGGATGGGTGATTGTGAGTTCGATGACCGGTTACTGGGAAGCGGCAAGAGGTCCCACTGAAATAATGATTGATTCATTGTACATTAAAAAACAAAATGTCATTTTGATTTGGTAACTATTAAATTCAGAGATGTTGTGACGGAATAGATCATTGGCCTAAATTTAAAGATGTGCAATATATGTTAAAGTATTTAAAGGAGTTATTAAATGATTGGTATATTGAGTTTTTATAGTTTTTGTGTGTGTATATATATATATATATAATACAATTTGAAGACTTTTATACATTTGTGTGTATTAATCATTTCATAGTAATTTTAAGTATTTTTTATAAGGAATAAGTGATTATAAAGATATTTTAATTATTATTATTGATGATTATATTTAAAGATACAAATATCACAATTAATATTAATCATAATATTATCATAATCTATTTTGATATAATTATAATGTGTTGTGTACTATACAAATGATGGATATATAAGCAACCAAAACAATCAAAATATATACAATAATAATATGAGAATATATGAATGCTATCAATATACATTCTAAGAAATCATAATAATAATATTATTTTGCACAAATACGTTTACAAATACTATACCACTAGCAGTTTCATGTAGTAATACGCAACAATGAGCTGAGAGGCGAAGAGCGACATGAAAGGAAAGTGATGTGTAGACAATGAGACTACAAGAACATTAGAGTGTGAATGGCATGAGTGGGCACAGTAGCTATGAAAGTTATATGCAACATTGGGCATATGTCGTAGCAGATGCAGACAATATAGTTACATATTAGGGAATCCAACGAACAATACAACTCTATGAAGTCAAACATGCAGAATTCTCAAGGAAGCACAGTGGGGCTCGTATACCCATTATTTTGCATTATCAAAGCATGCTTTAAAAAATAGAGTACATCATCTATAACAATCTTACGGTTAATGAGGTCACAATAAGATTCACTTTTTTGGAGATAACCATTAAATGTTGAGAATTATCAATGAGTTTATCAGATTGGGCTTCATACATAGTACGCACGAGAAAATGAATATCATCTTTATGATTAGATGTCATAACTCCACCTATATAACAAAGTAATATGCAATGCATGTCTATAAGGCCCCACCATGCATGTGATTAATACAATCCTAGATTGTTATATAATTTTCTTAAATAGATGGCTAGATATATTATAGGTGATAATTAAAGTGATTGAGTGGCAACAATATTGTATCTCATTTTTACCTTATAGTTTATCTTCATTATTTTATTTGAAATTATAATGGGAACCGAAGGAGGGTGTTAACCCTAATGGGTTAAAAGGAGGATATGTATATAAAGGATAAAGTGTGTAAGTAATAGTTGGTGAAAAAGTAACTTTGTTGAATATATATATATACACACATATAGAGGTGTAAGTGTTGGTTAAAGAAAAATTCTATTAACATTCAATTAATTATTTCGTGATAACATCATTATTATTGGTAAGTAGTTTGGTGGAGTAAATAATAATATTATGTAGTTAAGTTGTTAATTAAACAAAAATATTATTATTAAATTTGAAAAGATTTCATTAAATAATACCAATATCATTAAGTTTTATTAGTATATCAAAATATAATATTATTATGGATAAGGTTCAATGTCTAAATTGATGACATTACTAATGTGTATTTAGTTGGGAAATAATAATGTTGGCATAGTATTAGTTGAATTCATGATTGTATAAGCCCACCCCATAATTTAGCCAATGCATCAATTCTTTATGATACAAACTAAGGATCTTTACGTAGCTAGTAACAAAGTACCCCAGATGAATTATATTTAAAACAATCTAAAAATAATACCAATATCATTAAGTTTTATTAGTTAATCAAAATATAATATTGTTATGGATAAGGTTGAATGTCTAAATAATTGATGACATTACTAATGTGTATTTAGTTGGGAATAATAATGGTGGCATACTATTAGTTGAATTCATGATTATATAAGGCCACCCCATAATTTAGCCACTACATCAATTCTTTATGATACAAACTAAGGATCTTTTCGTAGCTAGCAACAAAGTACCGTAGATGAATTATGGTTAAAACAATTTAATTATTTGTGTGATGTAGAGTATAAGCAAGAGAACGATAATCAAAAATTCCCAATGGAATCTAACATAAAGTGTATAAGATCAACTATTTTACTCCATTGTAACCATTAGCTTAAACATATGAATGTTTTCTAAATCCTACGTCAGAAAGTTATCGATTTGTACATAAAAAATATAAAGTAAAACTAAACACAATGAGGCCTACTCTCCACCCTACCATATTGGGTCATGGAGCCTCATGGACTCTCACCAAGCCCCCGAGCAAGAATATAGATTGGCCACCACTGTGATTAGTGGTGAAATGAATATTGTGTATTACAATCAATATAGAGTACATTAGGATCTGATTGTCTATTTGACCATTGATGTTGATTTTACAGTCACTGTCATTATTCGGGAAGGTTGTTTGTAACATATTAGTTCATCAAATACTGCATTATGGTTGGAGCATGGTTTGCAAGAATTAAAAAAAAGTGTGAAATTTAGTGTGGTGATTATGCAAAAACACAATGAACTACATAACATTAACTTTTTTTTCTCCATTACAACAATCGCAACAGGAAGCTAAAACTCACAGCTACAGCCCTATGCAAAATTTTTACTGCAAGGGCCAAACCATATACAACTTATTTGTATACAAAGTGTGAATTTTAGTACAGTGATCATGTCTAATTCATACACAATGTCTAAATTAGGATATATCAAAGTTCTATATTTTTTAATACATATCTTGCTTTGTACTTGCAATAGGATGAATGAAGCAATTATAATTTAGCCATACCTAGTGCATGTGACATAATGCAGTATGTACAAAACAAAACAAGGGCCAATTTCCACCCTACCATATTGGCCCATGGAGTGTTGTGCACTCTCAACAAACTACTGATCAAGAAAATAAATTCTCCATCACTGTGATCAATGGTGAAAGCAATGTTTTAGCCGCCAATGACTTAATAGAAGATCTAATGGCATCAAAAGAGTTGCAAAGCACGGCTATTTAGGTTGTGGCTAGCTACAAACATGAAAGCATTATCTAAAGTTTAGTGTAATAAACACACACCATTGGTAGACAATAAATAAATTAGAAAATATAAAAACTTATACAATTAATTACAAACATGATGCAATGCAGTTGTAGTAGAACACAATAAGTAAATAAAATCTAGGCATACCTTATGTACAAAATGGATTGAAATATGGACACACAAAAGCAAGTCTGCTCTCCACCTTGCCATATTGGGTCATGGAGCATCATCAACTATTCTCCCTTGGGAAAGAGAGTTCAAGAAGTGGGATGTTGATTCATAGCCACACTTACAATCGCTTTATCTTCACATTTGGTTGAACTTCATTTGCAAAGTTCGTCCAGCTGTTTAGCATATAAACTGGAATATCAACACCCAAGTTCTTGAACTATCTCTCCTAAGGGAGAAGCATGTTTTTTGGAGCAACTGTGAATATGAAAAGATTGTAAAACTAGCTAAGAGCAATTAGATGATCAACGAGAAAATTTAAAAATTCAACCACAAAACGCAAAGCATAAAGGGAGAGCAAGAGAGAATTGACAACAACTCAACAAAACCCTATCAAAAATTGAAACAACATAGCCTTCTCAAAAAAACCTTCTCAATAATGGAGCGATATAGCTTAGGAAAGAGAACAATAATCAACAATGCCCAATGGAATCTAACATAGAGTGTATAAGATCAACTATTTTACTATGTTGTAACCATAAAACCTAAAACATATGAATTTTTTATGAATCCTATGTCAGAAAGATAGCAATTTCTACAAAAAAAATATAAAATAAAACTCAACACAATAATACCTACTCTCCACCCTACCATATTGGGTCATGGAGCCTCATGGACTCTCACCAAACCCTTGATCAAGAATATACATTTCCCAACTCTGATCAATGGTGAAATGAATATTGCTAATTACAATCAATATAGAGTACATTAGGATTTGATTGTGTAATTGACCATTGTTACTAATTTTGCAGCTACTATCATTATTCTGAAAGGTTATTTGTAATACATTAGTCCATCAAATATCACATTATGGTTGGAATATGGTTTGCAAGAATAACAAAAAAGTGTGAAGTTTAGTATGTTGATTATGCAAAAATAGAATGAACTGCATAAAATTAACTATTTTATTCCATTACAACCATCATGACAGAAAGCTAAAAACTCATAACCACATTCCTATGCAAAACTTTTGTACTATAAAGGCCAAACCTTATGTATGCAATGGATTGAAGTCTGGACACACAAAAGGAGCCATGCTTTCCACCCTACCATATTGGATCATGAAGCATCATCGGCTATCACTAGACCCCTGCAATTACTTACCATAAAGTAGAGCAACTTTTCATGATCATGCTAATGAACAGTATTGTTGGAGATGGTCAGCTTGTTTAATTTATAGTGCACTCTAATTGGTGCTATGTATGTTGCAGTATCTAGCAAAATAGAAATGCAGGTGTACACATAATCACAAAAAATACAGTTCAAGTGAGAAATTCAATTGCACACATAGAAAATATAAAATGGAAGAGAACAAAATGAGGAATGCTCTCTAATATTGGGTGGCCACTACTGTGATGAATGGTGAAATCAATGTTCCCATTTTCTTAGCCATTCTTATAATCACTTCATCTTCACAGTTGGTTGAACTTCATTCACAAAGCTCATTCATCTATTTAGCATACATATACTAGAATATCAACATCCCACTTCTTGAACTCTCTCTCCTAAGGGAGAAGCATGTTTTTTGGAGCAACTGTGAATATGAAGAGATTATAGAATTGGCTAAGAGCAACCAGATGATGGGGGAAAAAAAAAAATATGCACCTCTTCCTTTTTCCTTCAATTACATCTCTTCCTGCTTGCTTTCTCTTCCATTTGTTCTTTCATCACCACCTACAAAAAATGAATACAAATTTATCAGAACCCACACCTTTTGCAACCATCAATGCATGCAAAAAACACAAGATAACATCCAACCACCTTCACAGAGATTCCACAACCGACGAACGCACTTGCGCCTTCACAGAAGCTTTCCATCCTCACTCACAGCTACCTTCAACAACAATATAAACCCAAAGAATGACACCCAACAATATATTATTGATAACTGCATAGACATTCATTTTGTTTGCTGAGGACTTTAAAACAGATGTTACTTACACCATCACCACTACGTGAAAACCATACAACAATTAATGTTGATGTCATTTTGCTGGCCTCCTCTATAGTTGTGCCTGCTAATGCCATTTCACTAGCCTTCTCTATCGTTGCACCAAACACTTTTAAAAAAACATTCTGCCACCTTTAACACGACACTGAAGACCTAAAAACCGAGAAGGCTATCGAAAATTCCGAGCAAAGTTATAACCCATCCAACACCTTCTCAAAAATGGAACAATATAGCTTAAGCAAGAGAAAAATTATCAACAATGGCCAATGGAAGCTAACATAAATTGTATAAGATCAACTATTTTACTACTTTGTAACCATAACCTAAAACATGATTTTTTTGTGAATCCTATGCGAGAAAGATAGCAATTTGTACATAAAAACTATAAAATAAAACTCAACATAATAAGGCCTTCTCTCCACCCTACCATATTGGGTCATGGAGCCTCATGGACTCTCACCAAACCCCTGAGCAAGAATATACATTGCCCACCACTATGATCAGTGGTGAAATGAATATTGCTTATTACAATCAATATAGGGTACATTAGGATATGGTTGTCTATTTGACCATTGATATTGATTTTGCAATCACTATCATTATTTTGAAAGGTTTTTTGTAACACATTAGTTCATCAAATACCACATTATGGCTAGAATATGGTCTGCAAGAATAACAAAAAAGTGCGAATTTTAGTGTGGTGATTATGCAAAAACATAATGAACTACATAACATTAACTATTTTATTCCATTACAACCATCGCGGCGGAAAACTAAAACTCACAACTACAGTCCTATGCAAAAAATTTAGTGTAAAGCTCAAACCATATACAACCTATGTGTATACAAAGTGTGAATTTTAGTGCAGCACTTGATCACACTTTATTGATAGGCAATGTGTAAATCAAAATATATCAAAGTTCTATATTTTATAATACATAATTTGATCTCTACTTGAAATGGGATGAATGGGGTAATCATAATTTAGCCATACTTGGTGTGTGTGGCAGAATGCAGTATGCATAAAGCAAAACAAGGCCCGATTTCCACCCTACCATATTGGCTCATGGAGCGTCGTGTGCTCTCACCAAACCCCCGAGCAAAAAAATAAACTGCCCACCACTATGATCAATGGTGAGAGCAATGTTTCGACCGCCAATGACTTAATACAAGGGGTAAGTGCACCAAGATGGTTCCCAAAAAGGGGGCTTAAGTGGCCACTTTTTTTCTAAAATCGAGAAATATTGACCTTGGACGTGAAATTGAGGATAGCTACACTCAAAATTTTGAGATGGAACAAAAACAAGGATCAAAGTGCTATGAGTCTACTTTCTAAAATACTAATTTATTTTGAAAATGGTTGAGATTAAGGGGTTCAAAATAGGGATGTACAAAAATTGTTGTTGTTTTTGTCAAAAAAACATAACATAACAACTCTTGTATGACCCTAGCACGGTGAACTTTTTTGTAGTATTTTTAAAATCACTATGGTAAAAAGTTAGCTAACAGTATCTAGTTGATGCACAATTTTTCTGATTATTTTTTAATGAATATTTGATTTTTTACTAATTTTCTAAGTGGGAACTTCCTAAAAAGCAGAATTTTGGCCGTGCTCCCCCTACAAATGTTGGAAAGTAATAGATTTTTTTTAATTTTTATTTTTAAAATTTGTAGAATGGAGTCTAGTTTCTAAAAATGTAATTTATTTGAAATTTTGATGAACGGTTAATTTATAATGAAAAAAACACCAAACATTGCTTTTTGACAAAAAACAGACATGCAAACAAAAGAAATTATGGATGAAAGGCTAACATTGTCAGAAAGTGAAAAAAATTACATCGTTGGAAAGCTAAGAGAGAACTTAACATTACCCATGTGTTCGATTTTGTCAATATTGAACTAGATGCAATCTTGACGTTGAGCACGAACCCAATTATGTGAAAAATGTAGAATTTGCAAAAAACACATCTTTGGTCATTGGGAATGCCCTCCAAGCCTTTGGGTTGGTATTCCAAGGAAAATACCAAAGCTAAGGCTTAGGGATTCCCAAAGAAAAATATAACGTGCTCGCGTTCTGTGTTAGTTTTGGCATTTTTTGCTTCTCTGGGGAACATGTCTAGCAACACATAACGCGCTCGCATTATGTCTTCCTTTAGTTAAATGCCACTTTATTGATTTTTTGTTGATATGTTTGTATGTATATGTATGTTGGTGTATCATGTATGTATGTATGCCTATATGTATGTGTTTATGCTTGTGGGAGAGAGGGTGAGAGAGGGTGGGAGTGGGAGAGAGTGTGGGAGAGTGGGAGAGAGGCTGGGAGAGTGTGAGAGAGAGTGGGAGAGTGTGGGAGAGAGTGAGAGAGAGTGGGAGAGTGGGAGAGGGTGGTAGAG
>VDFB02271358.1:563917789-563954453 GCA_007258455.2 Sequoia sempervirens
GATCTATTTAAAAGCCACTATCATGAAGATATTAAAGATGTCAAATGCAAAACAATAGCAGCTGGAGTAATGAACGCACTGTAAAAGAGGATAGTGTGCTAGGGAAGTCTTAGGAGATCTGAACATTATCTAATCACAGGAAAATACATCAATTATTTATTTTTTAAAATTAAAATAAATTATTCTAAACCCTATATAGGACACATTGATACTTCAAAAGCATTTGATTTATTTTTTTAAATTAAAAGAAATCATTCTAAACCCTATATAGGATACATTGATACTTCAAAAGCATCTAAGGAATTTGAGATTATGCAAACATATTTCAATTAAATGCCTGGATTACAAATAGTAGCACAAACATTGTAACCCTTGTTGATCAGAGTAGGAATGAGATAAACAACAATGAATCCTATGCATCCTATTATGCACATCTCCTTACCTTTCTCTGTCATTCTTTACTGAAATACTTCTCCATTTTGGCGGGCTATGCCTGAAAATAAGATTTTGATGAAAATTTTACAGTATGTTATTAGAGTTTTAGAGTATTTTGGCGAGCTATATTCTTGATTCCTTAAATGATTTATTCAAATGGATTGTGACTGACGTGATTTTTTGCATTTAGTGTTATAAATTGTAATGATGCCACAATTACTGTACTACTATCGTCTTTTATTATATCCACTGCGGTATGGAAGTATTTTTCCCTTCCCTTCTTTTGTTTACCACACTACTGCCTTGCTCAAGGCTTCTTGCTATGGGGTTGCGGTTTATACTGCTCTACTGCATATGTTGTACACCTTCCTGTGGTCTAGCACTGTATGGTTTTGATCATTACTTGAAGAGTGTCAATGAGACAATCTTATTTGTCTTACCGATATCTCAATGTCTCATCGACATTCCTTCATTATATCCAAGATTTGTGTTTAACCGAGCACTTGTAGATATACCTTATCGATGTGACGTAAGTGATTCTCTCCTTAATATGCCCATATCTTGTTGACATTTCACTATTTTACATCGTCAATGAGACATATAAATAAGTCTCTTCAACATAGGGGTGTCTAAGTTGACACTAAACCCGAAGAAAAACTCAAAGCTAAAGTTAGAATTAAAAGTGGTTCTAAAATCAAAGCTAAACTCAGAGCTAAAGGCGGCGCCACACTCGAAGCTAATATCGGCGCTAAAGGCAGCGCTAATTTTGGCACAAATTAGTGTTGAAACTAGCATCGAATTGTCCTAATCAGTGCAAATAAACACCAAAAATAATGCCATCTTGATAAATAGCACCGACCTTTTCAAACAATTGGAAAAAAATACATTTAAACAGTGGGTGGAAGCAAAAATAGGAGCAAAAAATGGAGCAAATCATAAGGATTTGTTGTAGTGTATCTAGGAGGAAACATGGATAAAGATGGTATAACACAGAATGGATAAAGGAACATAGGGTGGAACATAGGGGATCATGGAAATAATGGGAAATAACAAGATGGGGGGGAAGGGTATAATGACACATGGATGGAAGATATGGGGACCATGGAAGGGAATGGGATGGGATTAGGAAGGAATAAAGGAAAAAAAAGTGAATTAGGAAAACATAATGTGACACATTTTGGTATTCCGAATAAATAGATCAAATGAATCCTATAGACTAGTCATTTTCTAATGATCAAATTCGATGGTGGATTTGGCCAACTGACAAGAAATGGAATTAAAACACATTTTTCATACTCTTCAAGCTCTGTAGGACCTAGGGTGGTAACCCTTTAGCAACACCTAAGGATTTAGACACATAATTGAAAGGATATTGCTTAACAGATAATGCTCTCACATAATTATGCTAAGAAACATAAAATATCACTCAACATTGGCTAAGACATTGAATGAATTTCATTAACCAGCATGGAGAACATGGTACACATAACTCAGAAAACAAAATTGAAATGGTTTTTTATTTAAGGAATTGGGACCAAACGAAAAACAAGAGAAGCATAATAATTGACCAATGCCATGAAGAAGGCTATAAAGTCATACAACCAACACTTCATCCTACAATGTTGAGCATGTTCTGAAGATCTTTGCAATTGTTATCACATTATGATAACAAGACCACTGAAGCTTTATTTGGTAACCGTTCTTAAAATTCCATCTGGAAACACAACACTCCTGTCACATTTGTTGAAGCAATTACACTATTCCTTGAACAATAGGCAATAATAAATGCAGTTTTCATTCATTAAATCAATTACATAATTCACATAACAAAAGGCAATAACTATTGCAACTCAAATAGAACAAATGTGCATGAAAAGACTCAGATAATCTTTGATTATTGAATTTAAAAGAGCATTACATCTTAGCCATGGAGACAATTATCAGATAAAAAATATCAATGAGACTCAATTCATAATACTAACACCTCAGATTAATTGACTGACAGTTATAATTCACCCTAGCATTATAAACTACCCAGAGATTTTGCCTGCCTTGTAGAGCTTTCAGAAAGTGGAACCCATACAAATGAGAGAAGAAGAGAATAAAAGGAAACAAAAGTAGCTCCAAAATTGATCCGAAGATGACATCTGCAATCTTCATCCACCATTGATCAGCAACAAACTGAAAAGCATCTCTCCTCTCTCTCATCTTTGCAACAACAAATTTTTCCTCCATTTTGTTATGCCCCTTTCGGGAAGACACTATTCATCTATGAAAAATATTTACCCTACAGTTGAAAGCACTTTGCTTTTCCAGTAAAAGCTCTATTTATTTCTTTGTTCCCATTGTCATATTTCATCTTCAGCTAATAAAATCATTATTCATAAAATGAATAATAAATTCACTTTATAAACTACCTCCTGTGCCACTTTTATCTTTTCACTTTGCATTGCCATATTAATCTCCAGTATTTAACATTTCTCTTGGCCAGGAAAAGTAAAATATTTTTCCCCGTGTTTATGTATTTTCACTTTACATTTAAAATACCTTTTCTTTTAAAATTCTAACCCACATTCTTTTAAAATGGTAAAGATCCGGATAAAACATTTTTTGGGTAAAATAGATATTACCTGTGTGCTATACCTTTACCATATCACTTAAAATACTTGTATTTTAAATGAAATGATGTTTCTTTAAATATTTTATCCTCAAGCTTTGATATTTCAAACCTTGGCATTTCAAACTCACGCAGGCCCACCAAATGTTATCTCCAGCCCATAGTGCATCTCCTATTCAAAGGAAAAATGGGATCAATTACTCGGAATGGGTGATGAACACCATCGCTCATCGCTAGTTAAATGGGAAAATGGGAAGACCAACATGCAATGGGCGATGGCAGTAAAATTCCCTAATCTTCATCTTTGTGCCCTAATTTGTCTTGTTTGCAGCTTTGCCTAGCTATGGTGGCATCATCCTGTGTATCCATCACGCAATGTTGGAGTTGTACTTGGAAATCATGAGGTTCAAACCATCACACACCATGTTGCTGCATTCAATGAATTTTATCATAGTGAACAACTTCTCTATCCTTTATCATCTGAGACTTTATTTCACATTCACCTTTGCCAGAGCATTTAGTAAAATGCTTGATGAGCTTCAAATCACCCTTGGGAGACGTCTCCATTGGTTTTTTATTAATATGAAAACCAGTCCCAGTTTTACTCGTGGCCTCTTCAACAAATCCATTTACATATGCCCTACAATCTAGGCGCTATTTCCCTTGTCATTCTTCACTTGAGCCCTTCATATATTGTTGGTGCATTTGAATCCATACTAGGTACATCCCCAAGCAACTTTAATACACTTTTTCTACAAGTGTGTTCACTCCACTATACGGTTTTCAGGTCTCCAAAATACGTTTCCTCATTTTTGAACCCTTCTCTTATTGTACCCAAAGTTTATCATTATCCCTTTGGGTCCATTGATATAGGGATCTCAACATTCAATTGTCTTGTGTAACCTTTAAAAATCCCTCTGCTCTAACACATTTTCTAGGTATACATGAAACTTTTTGATGAATTTGTTTCTATCCTAAATTCCTCTCCAGCAATACAACCTTCCAAGATACATTGTGAGCAAGTTTAAAACAATTCTTCCTGCTTCAAACTACTCATTGTGCATGTTCAATGTCTTCATGTCTAGTGCCCTTGTATTGGTGAAGATTTGAAGTTAAGATCTTCCTTTGTTTGCAAGTGCAAACCTATTTGGTTTCTTAGTCAAACCACCCTTCTTCATTTGCATGTTGTGCAACACTTTAAGATGTCTCTCTTATTTACTTTGGAGTGCATCCAAGTCAAGTCTAAATTTAACATGTCCTCACTTGAAACCTCAAATAAAAAACTTCCCTTCTAATCAATTCAAAGCAAATTTGAAGTTCACAATGCATGGGATATGTGTTGAACTTGGGCCTTCATTAGCTGCCACATAATCTTTATCAACTTTAATTCAAATTCATGTGATGGGCATCACAAATTTGAAAAAATTAGCCTCTTAACAAAGTTCCTTTAATATGAAAATAACATTGCATATTGTCCTCTTGGCATGAAAGAGAAACTAGAGACAATATTTATGTAATTGAAAACACTGTTGCCATCTTTCACCATTTCACAAACTAGGTTCTCCTCACCTTTAATTCCACAAATGTGCAGAGCATGTCGGGTCCCATGTGGGCCTGACTAATTTTTTTTTGTTTTCAAACAAGTTTTATGCTTAAATTGATTTGGCATTACTCCTACATGGTTCTAGCGATAAAATTGAAACTGGGTTGCCATTAAAATTTGTCTTTTGGCAAATTTGAACTATGAGAAAAACTAGCCAAGTGGGCTCTAGAATCGCCCTAGGAAACTAGTCAAACAACCTACCAAAACCATGAAAACTTGCAGGAATGCAAAAATTTGACCCAAGAATGGAATGCAAAAAATAGTTCGAAAAAACGAGTCACGAGGTCAAAGTTATTCAATTGCAAAGTTTCGCTATCAGACTTTTCTATAAATGCAGCTATTCAGAACAAATGAAAACTCACCAAATCACCAATTTGAAAAAATATCAAATCAACTTCTGAGAGGCTTCCACTGGAGCATTAGATCATCTAGGTACACTGAGCATGTGTACAAGAGATCTTAGCTTAAATATCCATTCATTAAAAGATATCAAAGGTCAAAGTTGACCTCCTTGAAAGGTTTCTGAAAATGCAAGTACAAAACTGAACAAATTGCATTTGGTTTTGGCCTGGTAAAAATAACAAATCAGCTCAAGAGACTCTGAAACCTGACATGGGAGCTCATGAATGTATGGGGAATGGAGAGAAACAATAATTTTGGCTTGATAGTCATCTAGTTGCAAAATGCAAGCTCGAATAGGAGGCTACTTTGCAAAACTGAAAGTTTGCAAACAACAGAAAAGTGCCAAAACCCTCCAGCTTCGCCTTTCAAAACCCTATCAAAAATCATCGTGGGAAGCGAAAAATTGACATGCATGTTCACATATGTCACATGAGTGTTTCCTCAAATGGGTTTTGCACAAAAATCAACAGGCTCCGAATTATGACCCTCCAAAGTAGTCATTTGGGCAGATTTTTTAGGTGCACTTTTGAGAGTGCAGAGGCAAAATTTTCAATATGGGCACTTCAAATTTGCAAAATTTGAAAATTCCAATAGTGGCTCTGACTGGGGATGTATGACCCCTGGGGGCATAGCAAGATTCTAGATCTCTAGGGAGTAGACCAAATACTGAGTCTATTGAGTACTCTCAAACTACTCATTTATTCAACCTTCTTTTTCCACCTCATTTGATGACCCCATGCCACCAAATGAAAAGAGCAGTCAATTCTTACCTCTGTCAAACACCAATCAGATAAAGGATCTGATTTCTCTCAACCCATGTTGGTCTCTGTCACACCATAACAGCATGAGTGACTGTATTTGTGCAAACAAGAGTATTAATTTGTCTTTGTGTAAGTGGAAACTTGCTCCCTGCTTAACTCTATCATCAGGTGGCAACCAAATCACATAGACCATATCACTACCAACTTCTCCATTTTCTGATTTTATATCAAATGGAAAGATTTGAGGATAGGGATCAAGACCACATGAAAATATAGTCATATCATATCCACCAACCCCTTCATAATGATCATGCCTAGAAGAGATATCATGGCTGAAAAATAACATGCAATCCTCTTATGTGTTGAGCAAAGATTGCTCATTCATTTGTGATTCCTTCAATTGAATTGCATCTCAAGTCAGTTTTTTATCACACTTATTTTGCACATCAAATTGAAAACTTTCATAAAAAACTTCTTGTGCACTATGCAAATCATCTTGGAATATGTCAAAAGTAAAACATGCATATTCTGGGGCATCCTTATATGGATCATTACAAGATGGGCACATTTCTTGACATTTAGGTTCAAGTATATCAAGACATACCTTGTTGTCATGGAAATAGGGATCATACACATCATTGACATCCAAGAAATGAGTAAATGCATTCATCTCAGGTTCAAAAACATATTCTGATGCATTCCTCACATCATCATTCAACTCAATGCAAAATGCCTCAGGAGTAGGCTCAAGCAATTCAACATCAACAAGGACAGCAGAAAGACACCCTTGTGCATTGGAAACTTCATGTGCAATATTAGTTGATATGTGTGTTGACTCATATGTGAAAGGATCATTTCTATTTGAAATCTCCTCATTAGCAATAGAACAAAAATCTCCATTTCCTTTCATATAAATGCTTTTCACATGGGATGAAAACATGTCCATGTGCACACTATTGAGATAAGGAGCATTAAATAAGAAACAATTGTATTCAACTTCAGACTCACTAACATGAAATTTACCTTGATTTTCACTTCCTATCTGCTCCATACATGGATCAAGAACCTTTATAGTGTCAACACAATCTGAAACTGTATTGTTATATAAATCATCAAGCTCCTCAACATTATACATGGGTAACAATGTTGATTCATGATCCATATACTTGTCATAGTGTGCTACTTGATCAGCCCCAATTGAATCCCCTACTTTACCATCATGTACATCATCATCCTCTTCATGTATCACAAACAATTCCATCTTTGCTTCATATAAACAATCATGAAGAGTAGAGGCATAAGCACACTCATCAACATCTTCATCATATTCAACATTATGTTTTGAATCAACATATTGAACACACATTTCCTTATCTTCAAACTTTGTATCACTTGCACAATGAACATGCTTCATCGATAGAAAACTTGGAATACATTTGAGGTATTCACCACATGCAATTTGTTCCTTCATTTGTGGACAAGTGACATCATGAGAATTTATATTATTGCATTCTTCAGGTGAAGAATATGCTTCCATATCATCCTCAGAAAAGCAATCACAATCTACAGAGAAGAAATCAGAAATATCAACCTTATCATGATTCTCATCAAAAGAAAGATCATCACAACACAAACCATGTTCAAAATCTTCAGAATGAATGCTTGAGGTTGCACTTTCAGGATCATAATCGTTGGTTTGTAATGAAATATCAGCAACACATGCATTGCAATTGTTGATCACATTGTGACATGGAGTAGCACCTTGTATCTCATTTACTTCTCCATCATCTAAGATATCACAAGAGAATACTTCTTCTTCCTTATTTACTTTGTTTTCATCCCGTGTATCTTCATATTCCTCATTGTTGCAAGGATCTACACATGTGTTGATTGTAAGTTGATTACAATGTTCATCCTCTAACATATTCTTTTCACTTGTTTTCATTATTATTTGATTTTTCTCAAGAGGAGAGTTGCTACCTCCATTTTGAGAATCCATATTTTGTGCATAATGACACTTGTCTGATTTTACAATCTTTATCCAATCAGGAACTTGATCAAAGTTGCGGGGCTTCAATTCCTCTGGAAAAGTACTCAGCCCAAATTCATAAATCTCACAAAACAAATCAATGCACACAGAATCTTCAGGTCTGAAATCTTTGGGGACTTCTATCAAAGCATCCAAAAATATCAAAACTATTTTATATGGTGATTCTTCCTTATGTCTTTTTATATCATACAATCCTTGAACAACAAATTGTTGATCAACATTGCTCAAATCTTGCTGACATTCAACTTGGAGCTCACTATGATCCATGCACTGTGGTGATGGAGAAATCATATCAGAAGAGGCATTGTCATCTTTAAAATCATTTCCATTATCAGATCCTTGATTTCTATATGCATGAGGTGTGTTGGGATAATCGACGCTTGCAACCATATGTCCTTTCATCATTGATTTTTCAAATTGTTCTCAATATCCATGGCATTTTGATATGCCTGATGTAAGGTAGAAGGCTCTTTATCTCTCAACAAGAAGCCCATATTTTTGTCAAATGCTCCAAGATACATAGCCAAACATTCAACATCATTTGGCCTTATATTTTCTGGAATTTCCCTTATTTCCTTTGTAAACCAAAGATTGAAAATAGGAACCGACTCATCTTTTTTTTTTATAAATTTCCATAAAGTTTTTCCTTAACACACTTGGATTTACCCTTTCACTAAATTTTTCAACAAAGGTTGTCATAAAATGATTCCATGAAGCTATAAAACATGCTGGAAAATATGAGAACCAATCCCTACCATCATCCTTCAAGGATTGAACAAAAAGCTTCATGACAACATCCTCATGGTTTACTTTATGATCCCCCATCACATCTAAGAATGTTTACAAATGTTTAGAGGCTGATTCTAAACTTTTCCCTATGAATTTGGGCAAATACTTCCTAAAAATTTTAGGAATCAGGTTTGGGAAACCTTTAATGCCACTAAAATCTAATGGCATATACCTTTCAATAACAAAATCCCTTTGAGGGCATGATAAAGAATTTTTGACTTGCATACTTTTACTTTCCATTTCACAGGGAAATCCTCTAAAAGGTAGAATTCAAAAATATGACATACTTCTCAAATAATTATAGACATTACACATTAGAAGTATGAAAAGAACTACCATTATTCCCTTTCTCAATGCAACACCATCTAATAGGGAACTGTTTATGATCTCAAGTCTTGAAAATTTCTCATTAACTTCTTTCAAATATAATAATGCTTTCTCTAAAGCTATGAGAATACCTGGAAACTTTGTAGCAGCTGTTAACCTTTCTTCCTAGTTCTACAAATTATGCAAATCTAGAAATCTTCTTCACAATTCAACTAGTTCTTTAGACAAATTCACCACCTCTTGTCATAGAGGAATAAACTTCAAGCAGTTAATCACATTTTGGGCTTTCTCTAACAACAGAGTCACTCATAAATCCTTTGATCTTTGCTGCAACAAAATCTTTTCTAGGTCCAAGAACTTTGCAATTTAACTGAACAAAGATATTTAGATACACCAAATGCTTGAATTCTTCAATATTTGAACCCAATTCATATTAACAAATAATATGACTTTGTGAATTATTAGTCTGTGTGCTTGGAGATTCAAATTTTCTCCCCAACAGAGTCACCATTCTATTGGTATTCCAAATCAACAAATCAAATGAATCCTATAGACTAGCCATTTTCTAATGATCAAATTCGATGGTGGATTTGGCCAACTGACAAGAAATGGAATTAAAACACATTTTTCATACTCTTCAAGCTATGTAGGACCTAGGGTGGTAACCCTTTAGCAACACCTAAGGATTTAGACACATAATTGACAGGATATTGCTTAACAGATAATGCTCTCATAGAATTATGCTAAGAAACATAAAATATCACTCAACATTGGCTAAGACATTGAATGAATTTCATTAACTAGCAAGGAGAACATGGCACACATAACTTAGAAAACAAAATTGAAATGGTTTTTTATTTAAGGAATTGGGACCAAACGAAAAACAAGACAAGCATAATAATTGACCAATGCCATGAAGAAGGCTATGAAGTCATACAACCAACACTTCATCCTACAATGTTGAGCATGTTCTGAAGATCTTTGCAATTGTTATCACATTATGACAACAAGACCACTAAAGCTTTATTTGGTAACCATTCTTACAAATCCATCTAGAAACACAACACTCCTATCACATTTGTTGAAGCAATTACACTATTCCTTGAACAATAGGCAATAATAAATGCAACTGTTAGTCATTAAAGCAATTACATCATTCACAGAATAGAAGGAAACAACTATTGCGACTCAAATGTAGCAAATGTGCATGAAAAGACTCAGATAATCTTTGATTATTGAATTTAAAAGAGCATTACATTTTAGCAATGGAGACAATTATCAGATAAAATATATCAGTGAGACTTAATTCAAAATACTAACACCTCAGATGAATTGACTAATAGTTATAATTCACCCTAGCATTATAAACTACCCAGAGCTTCTACCTGCCTTGCAGAGCTTTCAAAAAGTGGAACCCATACAAATGAGAGAAGAAGAGAATAAAAGGAAACAAAAGCAGCTCCAAAATTGATCCAAAGATGTAGTCTACAATCTTCATCCACTATTGATCAGCAACAAACTGAAAATAATCTCTCCTCTCTCTCCCCTTTGCAACAAAAAATTTTGCCTCCATTTTGTTCTTCCTCCTCCTATTTAAGACACTATTCATCTGTGAAAAATATTTACCTTGCAGGTGAAAGCACTTTGCTTTTCTAGTAAAAGCTCTGTTTATTTCTTTGTTCCTGCTGTCATATTTCACCTTTAGCCAATAAAATCATTATTCATAAAATGAATAATAAATTCACTTTATAAACCACCTCTCATGCCACTTTTATCTTTTCACTTTACATTGCCATATTAATCTCCAGTATTTAACTTTGCTCTTGGCTAGGAAAAATAAAATATTTCACCCCGTGTTTATGTATTTTCACTTTACATTTAAAATACCTTTTCTTTTAAAATTATAACCTGCATTCTCTTAAAATGGTAAAGATCTGGATAAAACATTTTCTTGGGTAAAATAGATATTACCTATGTGTTATACCTTTACCATCTCATTTAAAATACTTGTATTTTAAATGAAATGAAGATTCTTTAAATATTTTATCCACAAGCTTCGATATTTCAAAGCTTGGAATTTCAAACTCGTGCAAGCCCACCAAATGTTATCTCTAGCCCATAGTGCATCTCCTATTCAAAGGGAAAATGGGAGCAATTACTCGCGATGGGCGATGAACACCATCGCTCATTTCTAGTTAAATGGGAAAATGGGAAGAGTAATGTGCGATGGGTGATTGTAGTAAAATTCCATAATCTTCATATTTGTTCCCTAATTTGTCTTGTTTGCAGCTTTGCCTAGCTATGGTGGCATTATCATGTGTATCCATCAAACAATGTTGGAGCTACACTTCACAGTATGAGGTTCGAACCATCATACACCATGTTGTTGCATTCAATGAATTTTATCACAGTGAACAGCCTCACTATCCTTTATCTTCTAAGACTTTATTTCACATTCACCTTTTCCAGAGCATTTAGTAAAATGCTTGATGATCTTCGAATCACCCTTGGGAGGTGTCTCTATTGGTTTTTGTTTAATATGAAAACCAGTCCAAGTTTTAGCCATGGCCTCTTCAACAAATCCATTTACATACGCCCTACAATCTGGGCACCATTTCCCTTTTCATTCTTCACTTGAGCCCTTCGTATATTGTTGACCACGTTTGAATCCATACTAGGTACATCCCCAAGCAACTTTAATACACTTTTTCTATAGGTGCGTTCACTCCACCATATGATTTTTAGGTCTCCAGAATACATTTCCTCATTTTTGAACCCTTCTCTTACTGCACCCAAAGTCTATCATTATCCCTTTAGGTCTATCGATATAGGGATCTCAACATTTAATTGTCTTGTGTAACCTTTAAAAATCCCTCTACTTTGACACATTTGCCAGGTATACATGAATTTTTTTGATGAATTTGTTTCTATCCTAAATGCCTTTCCAACAATACAGCCTTCCAAGAAACATTGTGAGAAATTTTAAAACAATTCTTCTTGCTTTGAACTACTAGATGTGCATTTTTAATGTCTTCATGTCTAGCACCCTTGTATTGGTGAAGAGTTGAAGTTAAGATCTTCCTTTGTTTGCAAGTGCAAACCAATTCGGTTTCTTAGTCAAACCACCCTTCTTCATTTCCATGTTGTGCAACACTTTAAGATGTTTCTCTTATTTACTTTGGAGTGCATCCAAGTCAAGTCTAAATTTAACTTGTTCTCACTTGAAACCTCAAATAAAAAACTTCCCTTCTAATCAATTCCAAGGAAAGTTGGAGTTCACAATGCATGGGATATGCTGAACTTGGGCCTTCATGAGCTGCCACATACTCTTTATCAACTTTAATTCAAAGTCATGTGATAGGCATCACAAATTTGAAAAATTTAGCCTCTTAACAAAGTTCCTTTAATATGAAAATAACATTTTATATTGTCCTCTTGGCATGAAAGAGAAACTGGAGATAATAGTTATGTAACTGAAAAGACTGTTTCCATCTTTCACCATTCCACAAACCAAGTTCTCCTCACCTTTAATTCCATAAATGTGTAGAGAATGTTGGGTCCCATGTGGGACCGACTAAAAAAATTTCATTTTCAAACAAGTTTTATGCTTGAATTGATCTGACACTGCTCCTACATGCTTTTGGTGAGAAAATTCAAACTGGGTTGTCATTAAAATTTGTCTTCTAGCACATTTGAACTATGAGCAAAACTGGCCAAGTGGGCTCTGGAATGACCTTGGGAAACTGGTCAAATGACCTCCCGAAACCATGAAAACTTGCAAGCATGTAGACATTTGGCTTGAGAATGGAGTGCAAAAGATGGTTTGGAAAAATGAGTCATTAGGTGAAATTTATTCAATTAAAAAGTTTCTTTTTCAAACTTTTCTGCAAATGTAGCTATTTAGATGAAATGAAAACTCACCAAATCACCAATTTGAAAAAATATCAAATCAACTTCTAAGAGGCTGCCACTAGAGGCATTAGATCATCTAAGTACACTAAGCATGTGTGCAAGAGAGATTAGCTTCAATCATCATTCATCAAAAGATATTGAAGGTCAAAGTTGACCTACTCGAAAGGTTTATAAAAAAAGCAAGTGCAAAACTGAACAAATTGCATTTGGTTTTGGCCTGGTAAAAATAACAAATTAGCTAATGAGACTCTGAAACCTGACATGGGAGCTCATGAATGTATGGGGAATGGAGAGAAACAATTTTTTTGACTTGATAGTCATCCAGTTGCAAAATGCAAGCTCGAACAGGAGGCTACTTTGTAAAACTGAAAGTTTGCAAACAATAGAAAAGTGCCAAAACCCTCCAGCTTCGCCTTTCAAAACCTTGTCAAAACTCATCGTGGGAAGCAGAAAATTTGCATGCATGTTCACATATGTCACATGAGTGTGTTCTCAAATGGTTTTTTCACATAAATCAATAGGCTCTGAATTATGACCCTCCAAAGTAGTCATTTCAGCTGATTTTTCAGGTGCACTTCTGAGAGTGCAGAGGCAAAATTTTCAATATGGAACTTCAAATTTGAAAAATTTGAAAGTCCCAACAACACGAGCAAGAAATACACATGCAATGTTTGTGTTCCTCATCAATTTTTTAGATTTGTATATGCAAAATTATGAAAACTAGCTAGCATTATTTTACAACACCATTAATGAATAAAGGCTACCTGAGTGTAAGTTGTTTGAGGAAATGAATTGCGAGGTGTGGAGGTTGAAGGTCCACTAGGAAACTGTTTGAAATCCAAAGCATGTTATGAGATAAATATTCAAATATAACATTCAATTGTTCAAATGCAATAATAATATCTTTAATACTAGTTGCACACATGTGGACTCAATGTCAAGAATGAATAAGGGTCTATAGAAATGGAGTGCGTCTTATGAACACTCTGACCCTGAAATTTCATCATATCAAAATTCTACTAATTTAGTTATTCTTAAATTTCAAAATATAATTTAATAAACAAAATTAAATGAACTTGTTGAATTTTACCTGAGTATCAATGTTGTATGTATTATTCAACAATTCATTTGTCATAGCCATCACATCTGCAATTGATGTAGGCTATGTAGTTTCATCCCGAGCACTCTGATAATCGTACGTGCAAATCGCACCACAAGCACCACAATGGTGGGGTGGAGCTCGTCGCCTATACATCTCCTCCACATCAAGCTCTACTAGAGGCCTCACACACTGTATAATGGTCTGGGTGAGCGAGGTAATAGACTCCAGTGTGTCCACCTCTACATTGTCCTTAATAATGGAAGGAACCGCGACATGCTCCACCATGGGTTTGGCCAAGGGTCTCAGTGTCAACTGTGGATTACGTCATGCAACAGGTCTATCATGTGTGGAGCCCCCACCTCTACCCTAAAAGTCTAAGATATCAAAATAATTTGGCATCTTATTGAGGACAAACTCACAATAGAGTTTCCTCAAAAATTATTGTGGTACCTCATGGTCATTGCATGGAGGTTGGTCAAATACCATCCACCACTGCTCCTAAATTTTATTTTTAATTAATTCATGGTGGCACTAATGGATGGGGAACCTCCTGCATGCATGAGACAAAGGTGTGTTGGTTCTTGGGTCTGTAAATAGGGCACATAAGTTAGCTTTGCTAATTTTTTGTTTTTTCACATCTGCATATGACAAACCGCTAGCATAAAATTGTCTCATCTCATGCCTCTTATTTGACAAAAAATTAATTTTCTTACTCATTTCTCCTACATGAGATACAACTGACTTCAATGATTCGTCAATCCCTCTCCTATAAGGGTGGGTTTCGGCATGCTTGGCTAATCCTCCAATTAATTGTTCAATGTCTCTTTTATTGTTTTCAATTTAAGTTAGAATATTTTCTTGTGTTCCTTGAGGATGCCCATGAATTGATGGAGGAGTTTCAAATTGTTCTTGTATAGGAGGCTCTTCGTGAGGGGGTGATTGTGAATTCTCAATGTTTGGAGGTGGAGATTCATTCCCTAAGAATTAGAACAATTTTTTTATTAAGAAAACCTATTTCAATCTACATTCTAAATCAAATTTGAAATAAAAACAATAAAAATGCATACCTCTTCACAATCTTTGACCTCTTTGACATGTTGGCAACATCCTCGTGAAGAGTTGCAAGATAAGAGTGCAAAAAATGGAAGAGATTTGGTGAGCGTGAGTTGTAGAGCTAAAAACCACCAAACCAAGCCATGGATGAATAGAAAAATGAAGACAGATTTATGCATTTTCTATTTTAATAATGCTTTTCTATTTGGCACTCACCAAATTTAGCGTGTGCCAAATGGCCTATTTTGACTTTTTTCTCATTTTTTTCCAATTTGGCATCAAAATTGTGTCACAGATTGGTGCACTTACCCCCATATGATTCTCAAATGTAAGTCCAAAGAGCATAATGTTAGGGTAAATAGGATATTTACCATGCTTGATTTTTATTAGGAAAATATTATTAGATAGTGATTATTTAGGTGCATAGTCAGGTGCATATAGTTTTGTCAGTTATTTATTTTATTGACTTGCATCTTTCCTTTATAATCAAGGTTTGTACATTATTCCATCATCTCAATGCATTATTTTTCACTCCTAGTGAAATAGCATCTCCTGTGTTGCTTCTCTCGTTCGTGAAGGTTTCTCTTAGTTTGTAGATGCTCTTGGGTGCTTTTCTTTAACATGGTATCAAAGCCTATCTTCTGCAACCACCTTCCATTGAGAGTTTTCATCGGGAATTTTTGAGATCCAAATTAATATTCAATTTTTTAATTTGGCATTAAGTTTTTTGTTGAGGCATGATTTGTCTCATTTATTTTCATTTCTTTGTTGATTGGAGGTCGTGTTTCATTGAATAGTCTATTTTGGAGGCAACGATTCAAAGTTGATTGGCTGCATTTTTTTTGCTGGGCGTGATTTGAAGATTGGCAGGCGTTAATTTCCTACTAAGAGGAGGTGTTCATCATTTGTCACCATGACTTGTGAATTGAAGGTCCATTTTTTTCTGTAGAGTCATTTCTCATTTTTTCTAGGTGTGATTCCTATTGAAACGAGAATTATTTTCCTGCAACAGTTGAAAGGGTCAATTTTATTTACTAAAAGAAGCATGATTTCTAGCTGGAGGCATTGTTTTTTCTATTGGAGGCTTTCCCACTGGTGATTGAAGTAACAGAAAAGGTGATTTTTTGTTTGAAGAGGTGTTCCTTTTCCCTAGTGGCCATAGAGTGCCCACAAATTTAATTTGTGGGCAACGATTTCCTATTTTGAAGAGGCAACATTCCAGTGTTCATGATTCATCCCCAAGCCCAGTGAATTTTTGGCCATTTCCTCATTTGGAAGGCCCAATTTTTTGGCAAGAGGGCACGTTTTGTTTGGAGGTGGCAAATTTTCTATCATTTTTGAAATCTCTATTTGACCATGGTTTGTTGTCTCGAAATCACTATGCAGAGCTCAAATTCATTGCTCGTATAGGGCGCTATTTACCTCTGTGGTGTGTTTTGCATCATGGAAGGGAGTTTCTACAATTAAAAGGGAAATTATTTATTTTGTGTTGTGATTTATATCTCTATGCAAATGATTCCGCAATTTTGCTGAAGGGTGTGATTTGCAATAACAATTGATGCATTTTTTTTCAGTTTGAAACTTGTGAGGAAGGCATTCTTTTTTTGTTATAGACTCGTGTTTTGTTTGCACAAACTTTTGTCATCTTGTGTAGGCCGAGTCTAAAATTGAAGAACTCTACTTGAGGCTTGATTTGTGATTTGGAGGGTGCAATTTCTTGCTCATCAGGCCCTCACACATTTTGCAGGCCATTTGATTTGAAGGTGCAACTTTTTGACCATTCCAGAGGTGCGATTGAATTGGCATCTACAACTTTGAAGTTTGAAAGGCCGATCATCAACTAGGGTCATCTCGATAGTTGCAGAGAAGAGGCATTGATGCTGCATGATGATGGCATTCCTATCATTGCTAAGAAAATTTCCACTTTGGTGAAGGCTGCAAATGTTCAAATTGAATCCTATTGATTTGGTTTATTTTCCAAGTTGTTGGAGATCAAATTTAGGTGCTTTTCCTGAAGTCTTCCCCTAATAATTTATTTAGGGTTTCTGTGTTTTTTGTTATTTCCTTGTCGACAGTGAGTTTTGGGGTTGTGTTTTTCCTCAAAGGGAAAGATTTATCCCACATTGGTGGAGTGATGGATTTTTTTACTATTTAAATAGCCTCTTATTCCATTTGATTGTTATGAGCTAGTCTCACAGGTTGCAAAAGGGTTGTCTTTCGTGTGTGGTGATTAGTGATTAGTATGCTTATGATTTGTGCTTGAAAGTGTTTTCTTGCTTGGTACTAGCTTGGAGATTAGGCAATGGGCCCCACCAATTTTTCCACCTACTTAGTTTGAAGTGCCTTTTTTCATTTTTTGTATAACTTTTGATCTAGATGGAAAAATTTTGCAAACGAAATATTGTCGAAAAGTTGGTGATGTGCATTTTCTAGTGGTATAGGTGATTTTAAGATTTTTTTTATTTGGATGCATTTATTGGTTGTTGAAGTTAGATATCCATTGTTCACTCCCGAGCTCATAAATTTTGCTTTGTTCCTCCATTTTTCGTGATTCTTATGATGTTGGAAAGGTCTCTTTGAGCTCTTCAGAGTTACTCATGCACTTTTTCTAGATTTAGCCCCTGGTATAATTAATTTAGATTTTTATGTTTTAACACTGGTTAATTACTTGGTTATTTTGGCACCTGGAATCTTTTTGGTTGCATGGGATGGTTTCATTTGGGTTGCTTTATATGTTTTTATAACATTTTTTACTTTGTGAACATTTTGAGCATCATTTGTAAGCACTCATATCTAAATGCACTAAGATAAAGGGCCACACTATTATACATGTATTTTGGGGATTTTGCACATAAGGTCGTGCCACATTGTACTTGCACTGTGTTATTAAGTGTCATGGTGGGTTGTGTAGTGCCTTTTTTATTTTCCATCGCACCTAAATGTCAAGTGAGTGTACCTCCAAGACAACAACAAATCCATGTGATTCTTGCCTCTTGCATGTGTGCCTTGTTTTTGCACAACCTTTTCAGTTGCAAGTACTTTCTTGTGCACTTTCAGATGTTGTTTCTTCTCCTTCATGCACTACATGGTGATACAAAAATTTTAAGTGGATCTACCATGCCTCTCTCAAGTCAGCATTATGGTGGGGGTATTATACTGTTTGTGGCAATGCTTCCTTGGTTTCGCTTTGGAGTGAGCTAGTATCTAGTATTTGTTCCTATGTACTAGGTGGATGCAACAGATGGTTACCCATGCATTTCAGTGAGATGGAGCATTTACCATACATAGACACTCTTGCATTCTTGTTTTGTGGGGCAACCTTTCATCCTCAATTGATCATTGTTCTTCAGACTATTGGCACTTGTATTTTCAACTTACATTGGTTGAGTAGTGTTGTTGGGTCACTCATGCAAATTCATGTGCCATTTGCATTTTCGATTGACAAATGTTTTCCTTTGTTTTCCATCTAATCATTGTTCGAGTAGTGTCATTGGGGTCACTTATGCAAATTGTTTTCTTTTTTATCTTGATCATCCTATTTTTAGAGGAGGTTCTTCAGTTATAGCACTATTGCAGTCATCTTTTGATAGTTGTTTGTAGCTTCTTCCTACTTCACTAATGTTCTTCATGTTCCTATTCCTTGGGACATTGTTTTGGAGGCTTCTTAGTCCATCTTGTTTTTCTTTTCTCTTTTGGAGAGGGGATTTTTCCCACAGGTTTTTTCTCCTTTTCTCTAGTTGTGAGAGATTTATTTTTTACAATATAGTTGTAAATGGGTGCCTAACATGGTTGTGTAGTCGAGACCCTTATTGCATCTTCATTTTTCATAATAAACTCCCTAAGTTGCACTTATGGGGGGGTGTTATGGTAAATAGGATATTTACCATGCTTAAGATTTACTTAGGCAAATATTATTAGATAGTGATTATTTAGGTGCATAGTTAGGTGCATATAGGTTTATCAGCTATTTCTTTTACCAACTTGCATCTTTCCTTTATAATCAAGGTTTGTACATTATTCCATCATCTCAATGCATTATTTTTCAATCCTTGTGAAATAGCATCTCATGTGTTGCTTCTCTCATTCATGCAAGTTTCTCTTGGTTTGTAGATGCTCCTGGGTGCCTTTATTTAACACATAAGGGCACTCAAATGAACAATTGAATCCAAAAGGTCATCATCATTTATATGCTCAAAAATAACTCTAAAGAATTGAGCCCTATATCCTTTCCAAATAATATACCCACTACATGTGCCTGGAATAAGAAATTCATTATACAAATATGGCAATAGATTAAGCTCACTAAGATGAGTGAGAATAAAATCAGCCCATTGCCTATAGTTTCATTTCTCCAAAGAAACCATTATAAATGATAATTTCAAAATTTTCAAAGATAGTGCTTTCACAAGTATAAAAACTTCCAAAAAATAATTATAAGATTAAAAAAATTGATTTGATGCAAAAGATGTACCATTCAAACACCATGATCTTTAAGGCACAAGAATCCACATAATTTCCAAGCACAAACAACAAGAGAGACATTGTACACTATCATGTGAGGCTTGATCACAATTGATATGTGATGTAACAAGCTATATCAATAGCCAAGAAACATAACACCACCAATGTCAGACTAAAGTCCCTATGAACTGCTTTAAATCTACAACATGAGCCCTCCTTCAAATGCTATGTAGAAGATTAGAACCCTAAAATGAAATATTTCCATTGGAACTTTATAAAGTATAAAGTTTGATGCACCAACATACTATGGCTTCTGATTTCCAAAACGATGCCAAACGAGCAACAAGCTCTTTGTTGCACTTTCAAATAGGTGCTTCCATCCACCTTTTATGTCACCTTGGGTTTAACTACCCTTACATGAAAATCGAAGCCTCTCCATCAGAAACGCCCAGCCTGCAATGAAAATAGACCTCAAGATGGGATACACAATTTGCAAAGAAGTGATTGGGTCTCCAAGTCACAAAGAGTCTTCCCTTCACATCTAGTCTCTAGTCAATATTCACCAAAATGCTACCTCATAGAGGCCTCTTCAACAGAAAATCACACCCCCAAGAATAGATCTTAGAGGTGAGACTTTCCCAAATCATACAACCTCAAGCAAATTAATTCATTGCAATAGAGAAATTATTCACGGGTTCAAAGGGATGAAATACAAATGCCTCAAATGCAAGATATCACCCTACAATGGACAAATTAAGCCTTCAAACTAGTCATTTGTGGCCTACAAAATGGGATTAGTGGCCACAGAGGAGATTTTCCTCTACATAAGGTGACCAATAAAAGAAAAAAAATGCTCCACGTGCACATGGAGAAGAAAGATCATAGGGGTCCTTTCAAACACCCTTGTATTAGAAGGTTTCAACCTCTGCTCAAAGGTTCGTGGCTTCCAAACAGTGATTCATCGCCTCAATGCAATATCACAAACTCTTAATTGACTCATCATCCTCTAATTTCAAATCGACAAAATTTCAAATTGCTACAACAAGAATTGGCCACAGGATGAAATTCAAAGCCACCTAATCGTTCTTTGGAATGAAACTATACCTTTCATATTTAAAATAAATTGCATTGGGCCAAAGATGAACATTCTTCTAAATGTATTCCAACACCAGTTTGGAAAAAAATTGATTATCAATTTGTATCTCAAAAAACTTTTGATGAAAACTCTCAAGGGAAGGAGGGAAAAATGGGCAGCTCTGATACCATGTAGGTGGAGACCACCGAGCCTAGGATCACCATCTGCAATATGAACCTTCACAATGTGAGAGAAGCAACACGCTATTTCACCATAAGTGAATGAATAAATTGAGATGATTCAAATAATGTATAATGGCCTTGCTTATAAAGGCAAGGGGAAAGCCGGTAAAAATATAACCAACAAAAAATACCAACTTATAAACTATAATGCACCTAAATAATTAATATCTAATAATATTTTCCTAATTAAATACAAAACTTAATCATTGTAAATGGTAAAAATCATTTACTCCAACATCTTGGTTGTACATGCTTTGACTAGCCATTTGATCACACAGAGCTCATAGTTAATGTAGTTGCATGATACTGATACACTTGTTGAATTAGTTGCTATTGATATACCCTCCTCTTCTCCACATATTTGGCTAGACAATCTATTTTGAGATACTCAACATAATCAAATAGATCATTGAGAGTTTATAGGAGGACTTAAAGCTGGAAATAGTCAACTATATGACTCTCATAGATGGGCATTCAACTAATTAATGGTTACAATCAATGAAAAATTGATTAGCCTTTCTTCTTGTAGTAAAAACTACAATATTTGCAAGGATATGTTGATATTGAGCCAATAAAGACCTCTTGAATAAAGTTTCTACTTGAGGAATCTAGAGTTTTCTTCATAATGGCAAAGTTCTTTCTAGGAAAAAATCAAAATTTTCAAGGTAGTGTCACTTCAATGAAAGCGATAAAGGATAGTTATGCATTAGGTAATAGTGGAACATTGTCTTCATTAGGTCCCATGAATCATTCTTGTTCAATTGAAGAAACTATAGAGCCCTCTCCAAGTGAGTGTGCACCATATGGACAATACTATTAATCTCTTGGAGCTCATTACAAATTGGAAATTAAGGAATAGATTGATTGGCCTGCACATATGCTATAAAAGCTAGCCTTGTAGTCACTATAGAAGACTTTTAGGTCAATTCCATGAATCCTATGTGACACAAGGCCTTATATTGATAGGGAAGAATGGGAAAGAAGGATTGGATCCATAATCGGTTATTAACTTGAATTAATATCAATGATTTGTGAATGTCACAAGGATGCAACCATTGGTCAATTGTCAGTAAGTAATGGAAATCTTGCTACCAACATTGCTCAAGAGGTATGATAAAGACTTGGGGCTTTATCAATAGTTAGAAAAATAAGCAAAGTGAGTTCACTTCATCATGATCTTATTTCCAAAGTGTTGATGGTACCAAGAAATTTCTAAGTGATTAATAGTACCACAATCCTACAACCATGATGTAAAGCTTGCACAAACCTATTGGGAAATCAAATTTAAGTTATGCATGAAATGAATTTCAAGAGAAGGTAGAGTTTACAAGAAGCTGAAATAGGGGACTCTATAACCAAAATAGGATGAATAAGATCATGAAACCTAAAACCAAAGATGTAGCTATTGCAAAATTGTCAATATATCTAGAATTGTTAGGATCCAATTACTACTGACATAGATTTGTACATCATTAAAGATTATTATTTGAAGTCGATATCATGAAGTTTTAATTGTTAATTTTATTTAAAGGAATTTGATGCTTCATTATTTTGGATTACA
This sequence comes from Sequoia sempervirens, assembly GCA_007258455.2. Taxonomy (NCBI): domain Eukaryota; kingdom Viridiplantae; phylum Streptophyta; class Pinopsida; order Cupressales; family Cupressaceae; genus Sequoia; species Sequoia sempervirens. The sequence continues at coordinate 563,940,180 of VDFB02271358.1, forward strand.
TGATATTGGCATAGCTCTAGCATGGATAAATTCCAACAAGGAAGGTAGTTAAGGTAAAAAAAAAAGGAATCAAAAGATGAAGAAGATTGTGCAAACTTAGAAAATATATGCAATTTTATTCAAATATGCATGTAGAATTTGGTTTTCAAAATGAGAAAGAGTGTGATTGCATTAAAAAACTTTAGCCTTCAATACCGAGACATGATATATAGAAGGGCATACAACAATATTTTTGGGATTACATCATGACTGGTTAACAATCATAACTAAAACAAAAGAAGGATAATTTCTATATTATTTTTATATCCATGTTATAACATATACCTAGATATGATCATATTGTTGATCTAAAATGATCCTAGACAAAGTGAGATATCCATCTCCACATTCTATAGCTCTAGAACAAGAACTATACTCTCATCTTCTAGTTCTATCATATATTCATTTGAGCTGCTCTCACTAGAAGACCTTGTGAGCATTAATGGTTGTGTAATTTGTATTCCTTCACTTGTATTTCCATGTGGGACTACATAATCCTAGTTCCCTACATTTTAAATAGATATCCTAATGAATAATAATAAAATCGATTATTTCATCAAAATATTGTAGAGATTAGGTGGTCTGTTAAGAAAATTATGGCCCACATGAGCCCCACAATTTCATTATATTCTAATTCAAGTTTTCACGCATTATTTGACTTTATATGGTGGACATTACATATATTACAATTTTCTCATTCATTAGGTTGCACATATAAGAAGGGCTATTACAAATATATAATAGCTTCCCATGAATTTACTTTCAAAGTGGTACATTGAAATTTCATATATAAACACACACAGAGGTTGAGTTTCTAACATAACAAGAAATCATTCTTCTAAATTCTTCTTCTAAGGAGTTTTTGAAAAGAATAGTGTTGGAATAACGAAAGCAACAACCATTAAAGCTATCAAAATCATAGAAATAGAAAACCCTTTGAAATCATCATACATTATTTAACAAAAATAGTCACAAAACCACTACAAATTTGCCATCATCATTGATAAAGCTTTTACATCTGTAATTTAAGAAAAAAACGAAACCCTTCAAAATCATCATACATTATTAACAAAAATAGCCAGCTATGAAGTGTAGGTCTAATTCATCTAAAACGTTGAGGCCAGTGAACAATGGTGTATTGCAATATATGTCATTCTGATATGTAAATTATTGTTGTAAAATGCAACACCAATGAAAAACCAAGTGGATGCGGTGCCCAACAACTATAGGCCATGATGCTTTACGAAGTCCCTTGGAAAATAACCCAAATTGTTGCTCTAGCTCTCGATCCTTAAAACATTGTCTCCATCCTCTTCAATATCCACATGAAGAACTTGAGACATATCTGTTGCAACTTTCTTGGCATTTTTAGCCACAAGCATCGTGTAATGAGCTATCTCCAACATTTTCATTCGCAAATAAAATGTTAAGCTTGTAGAGACTGTTCCAGACATTAGGATTATCCTCCACACACAGCCCTACTATCACATGGATGGAATTGGGTGTCTCGATCATTATAATTGTGCTTCACACAAGTATTCCAACACCTTGCATGGCGAAAACAACGACGATAAACGCTCCCCTGGTCTTTGTATTTGTGAATTCACCCACGATTATTGCCAAGACTCATGGGTAGTCAAAAAGGCAACACAAAACAATTAGCAAAATCAATGAAGGCGACCATAAGATGATAAAAAAACCACAATTTGTAATCCATACCTCACCCTCCGCAAATCAAAATGAATCAACGACTTTGTGTAGGGCGGACACTTGGTGGAGAAAGCTTGTTGAGAGGGGGGAGCAGCCTAGGGTAGAGCAAAGCCAAATTTTTACAGTGGAGAGACGTAAATTAGACATTGGTATAAGGTCTTTATGAGTAGTTTACGGTTAGATTTTATTTTTTCTTTGATTCTTAAGCTGTGGGGTAAGGGCCCACACCCGTGTATATAACAATCAATAAATAAAATACAATTACAGAGAGTTTTCCTATCAAGACTGAGAGGGCAGAAGAAATTCAGAAGAATCAAAAGAGGACAAAGAGTCCCAAAAAGACAGTAAATCAGCTCTAGACAGAGACGATGAGCTAATACATACACAAATCTGAAGGCAAGAGCTCCCAAAGGAAACATTAAGATTTTTTTGTGTTTCAAGAGAAGAGAGCATCCATGGTCCACGGGGTGCCCCTCTTGACAGCTTCCATGCCTTCCATTTGAAATTTTTCAGCATCAGTCTTTCTACCCTTCCTTCTCTTCGAGCCACAATCCGGTTTAAACTTGCTGCATGCAGTCTGAGAGATCCCAAGTTTACGGGGCGGTTCCAAGAACACATCGTCCTCAAAACAGCCATGGTTGGGGTTGTCCAGATCATCCATAAAAGAATACGTATCATCAGACTCGGAGCCATCAATGTCTGTACTGGGAGAAGCATGAGGAAGATTTTCTTGGACAACAGTAACAGCAAGAGAAGAAGGCTCAGTAGGAAGGCCAGGATCCAACCTTGGAACCTGATTAGAAGCCTAAAACTTATCTTGATTAGATGCATATATTATTAATAATATATAATTTAGTAATAGTTGTTGGATTTAAATTATTTAATAATAGGGCATTTTTATAATAAGAATAGCTAAAATGTATTTAATTAATAATGCTACATTGTATAATTTTATAGTATTGATTGATGATGAGTTTAAGCTTTTATGTATTCAAATTTTGGGAGAATATGTTCAATTATTGGTGAAGTGAAATCGAGGATGGGGTGTGCTAATACATTATGATGGATAAAGGGTTAAAAAGTAATGTTTTAGACACCTTTTATGACACGCATATATGAGACATCAAAATTGATAATGGCGTCTTCAAACTTTAGATTTAAACTAATGAAGTTAAAAAAAATTAGAATTGTTCAACATTAGCACACAAGATTTTGAATTGTGCGAAGTTAGAATGCATGACGATTGGGTTCTCTCCCCTAGACCATCGAATTCCGGACATGAGAGGAATGTTTGGATAGGAAAAGGTCTCACTTAAGTTTAGAGAATATAAAGACACGAGTGCAGTTGCTAGTATCATTGACAAGTGGATGTCATCATCAAAACATGTGGCGCTAGGGATGGAAAAACGTGGAAAATGGATAAGAGCTTTGAACGAAAAGTGTCCAGTCGTACTACCTAGTCAATCGCCCAATCGTTTAACACGCTTAACAATCAATTAATCAAGCTACTCATACTTTCTTGGTCAACCACGAACAAGTGAGATGACTCAGAAGAAATTACAGTCATAAACCAGTACGAGGCAAACTGTTTGGGATAAACCAGTACACATAAGCTGATAAATAACAACGATGATGATGTAACGCTGACGACTATAATACCATTTTCAGCTGATTGGTCCGTTTCAAAATTTACCCAGCATTTGCGTTTTTTTTTGAACAGTCAGCTTTGCGACTGCGAGTAAATCATGAGAAATGTTTATATTTGGGTCCAATGAAAATTTCCACGTTTTGGCCGCGGGATTTGACGTCGGCGCCTTTTACTTTTCGAAATGAAATTTGAATCTCAGGTCAAACAATTTGCTTTCAACTTTAATCTGTTTGGGTTTATTGGAATATTGAAGTTTACACTGTAATAAGGTAATTTTAGTGATTTATTTTATTATTAAAATATTTATTTAGTTTGGAGTTTGTTTTTAAGTAGATAATATAAAATATTATTGTTATTATTTTTTAGACTGGAGGAATTGGTGTGGTATCTGTCTCTCTATAAACTGCAGTGCGTTGGTAAACTTTATTCAGGTGATCGGTGACACTAGCACGACACACCCTTCGGTACCACGGTTTTGGAGGAGACTAGATCTCATGACCTCTTGCCTACAAGATGCGTTAGCCAATCGAGCTAGACCCCGTCCCCAAGATTTCTGAATTTGATTATTTCAATTTTTTCAAAATAAATTTTGAATTTCTAAATTTGATGATAAATTATTTTTACATAATCAAAACTAAAAATCTTGGCAAACTGATATAATATAATGTTTTTAATATTAAGTTAATATTATTTTATTTATCATTCCATATTTTTATTACTATAATAGAAAATAACTTAGATTTACGTACGCGGTTTCATTTAGCAGGTGTGTGAAGTACGTGCTTCCAAATAGCCAACTCAGTATGAAGCCCCACCAGCTACTGTTGCTCACGTTTGCTTCGCAACTTCCAAATATAGTTAACAATTTCTGTCTGCTATATATATCTCAGCGAGATCAAATTTATCTCCACTGTATGTATCTTAGCGAGATCGCATCTGCTCTTGTACTAAGAAATAGGCTTTCTCCGGAGCAAACATGGAAATGATTCGATTTTTGATTTTTTGCTTGTTCTTTAACATTGTCTCGAGGAGTGATGGGTTGGACAGGACTGACTTTCCCCCGAATTTCATGTTTGGAACTGCTTCCTCTGCCTATCAGGTTTCTTCATCTTCACATGTTGCGTTCTCAATATGCTCATTTATTGTGCAATATCTTAAGCCTTTTTTAATGTTGTTTTATTGCTGGAACAGTATGAAGGTGCTTGGAGAGAAGGAGGTAAAGGTCTCAGCAACTGGGATGCCTTCACACATTCACCAGGTCTGCTCTCTATACTATTTGTCCAATATATTTAAGTAGGCATTTATAACTATCCATTAACATTATTTTGGTGCTGTTAATCAACTTGAACTGTACAGGACGTGTAAAAGATGGAAGCAACGGAGACATAGCGGATGATCAATATCACCATTATCTGGTACCCAATCATCATCTATTCAATCTACTTGTAATATTAAATTCTCTCAGCTGTATGTTTAGTGACCATGACTGTAAAAACAGGAAGATATCGAGCTCATGGCATCACTTGGGCTAGATGTATATAGATTCTCCATATCCTGGTCTCGAATCTTCCCAGGTACATTGCTTTTCGTTTCTCCACTTCAAAGTTTGATGATTAGAGGTTTGAACAATGAAAATAGAATTTCAAAGTTCACTTGCTTTGTTTACAGATGGTAAAGGTAAAATAAACCAGGCTGGGATTGAGTATTACAATAATTTTATCAATGCCCTTCTTCGAAAGGGTATTCAACCATTCGTCACATTATTCCATTTTGACCTTCCAAAAGAACTTCAAGACTCCTACGGCGGATGGCTCAGTCCACAGATAGTGTATGCAATCAGCAACATTTCTATCCCTTCTGTTTTCAACATTTAAACAGTAAAACAAATTCGTACAAGGCTGAAAGTCGCTTACATATATTGACTTGTTTGTGTGCAGAATTGACTTCGAAGCCTACGCAGATATTTGTTTCAAAGCCTTTGGTGACCGGGTTAAGTATTGGGCTACCATGAACGAGCCAAATATGTTTGTTCCATTGGGTTACACCGCTGGAGTATTTCCTCCTACAAGGTGTTCTCTGCCTTTCGGAAATTGTGTTTCCGGGAATTCCCTTTCTGAGCCATATGTTGCCGCACACAATGTTTTGCTCTCCCATGCCGCTGCAGTGAACACATATAGAACCAAATATCAGGTATTTTTTGTCAATTTCGTCTGCCATATATAAATTAGTTTGTTAATTGTTCTTGCAACTTAATTCCTCCTTGCACATCTGCTATAACATTCAGAAAATTCAAGGGGGATCTATTGGATTTGTGATTAGCGCACCTTGGTATGAACCCTTGGAAGACAATCCTGAGGACAGAGCAGCTGTCGACAGAATTCTAGCATTCAATATTCGATGGTAGGTATTCGAAACAATGCTTCTAATTCAAGTTGGGATTCGTGTCTACTCATTCGGTATTGCATACAATGCTTTTTATTCAGATTAGAATTAAATGGGTGGCATTGGGCAATCGAGGTACTGTTCCCAATTGATAAGCATGGAAAACTCTTAAATCAACTGCAGGTTTCTGGATCCAGTTGTTCTGGGGAATTATCCAAGTGAAATGCGTGAACGACTGGGATTACGCCTACCAACTATTAATGCAGAAATTTCTGGGAAGCTTGCAGGATCGTTCGATTTCATCGGAATAAACCAGTACACAACCTTGTATGCAAGCAGTAGGCCTGCTCCTTCCCTTGACTTCGGTACACTTTCTTATCCGGACTCCATGGTTTATTTGACCGGCGAAAGACAAGGAATTCCTATTGGAGAACGAGTAAGAAGTCCACAATTCTCTCTCTCAGCTCGTGGTCTGTCTATGTTTGGCCAAACGTTTGATTTGAATTTTTTACTTGTCTTCAGACAGGAATGGACGGTTTATATGTTGTGCCTCGAGGAATTCAGAAGATGGTGGAATATATAACAGAAATCTACAGCAAGCCTCCAATTATCATCACAGAAAACGGTAAACTATTCCGTCTATCCATCTTTTCAAAATTTGAATGCAAGAGCCAGCTTATATGCTCCCACAACAGACAGTGTCTAAAAGATAAAGATATCCTTTAATCTTATCTTCCAATGGTTGAATAGGCTATGCAGAATCGAAAGATTCTTCAGCGACTTTACAAGAAGCTTTGGAAGACGTGAGGAGAATAAATTTTCACAATGATTATTTGAATTACTTGGCAAAGGCAATCAGGTATTTGTCGTAAAGAGTATTTTACCTTATATTATTATTTTTTAATAATATGTGATGTTTATTGAATGTATTTTTGTTTTTAGCAGGAATGGATCAGATGTGCGTGGATACTTCATTTGGTCTCTTCTAGACAATTTTGAGTGGCGATTCGGCTACACATTGAGATTTGGCTTATATTACGTGGATAAGCATTCTGAGACTAGATATCCGAAGGTATCAGCTGAATGGGTAAAGCAGTTTCTTGGGAAGGACGCAAGGAGCACAATTTAACCACAACCACATCATCCAGCTACAAAGGAAGAAGAAAAATATGGAAATAGGAAACAAATAATGACGGAAAAGACGTAAATGAAATGTAATGTATAATAATTTCACCGAATTTTATTATCTCCGCCCATCGGTCAAAGAACCAAATAGTACGTGTATTGGCAAACTTCGTTGGAGAATCCAAAAACAAAAAAACCTTAAGTAGGTAGAATAGGGATGGATGATTGTGAGTTCGATGACCGGTTACCGGGAAGCGGCAAGAGTTCCCACCGAAATAATGATTGATTCATTGTACATTAAAAAACAAATAATGTCATTTTGATTTGGTAACTATAACTAAGACATGCTGAGATGTTGTGACGGAATATATCAATGGCCTAAATTTAAAGATGTGTAATATATTGGATCATACCTTTTAATCTATTATTAGCATAGAGAGTTCAAGGAGATGTAAAATGATGAGTTGTAGATCAAGAAGCAGCTCTATAAAAGTTTTTAAAAGAGTTATTAAATGATTGGTATATTAAGTTTTTATATTTTTTTGTTTAGATATTATATATTTATATTTTAAAATTTATTATATACATATATTGTTAATACAATTTGAAGACTTTCATATATTTGCATGTATTAATCATTTGATAGTAATTTTAAGTGTTGTTATAAGAAATAAGTAATTATAAAGATGTTTTAATTACTATTCTTGATGATTATATTTAAAGATACTCACAAATATCACAATTAATATTAATCATAATATTAGATCATAATCTATTTTGATATAATTATAATGTGTTGTGTACTATACAAATGATGGATATATAAGCAACCAAAACAATCAAAATATATACAATAATAATATGAAAATATAGGAATGTTATCAATATACATTCTAAGCAATCATAATAATAATATTATTTTGTACAAATACGATTATAAATACTATAACATTATTGTTGTAAGTATAAAGACTATAACATTATTTAAACAAAGCTATATTAATTTATCACAACTAATCGCAAGAAAATTAATATGTATTGGTTGTTTTTTTTATTGTTCAATTTAGGGACAAGGACTATAATGGTCATGGGCTAGACTTAAAAGCTACGCAATACCACCTTTGTGGACTCCCAACTCAACTTAAAGGACCGAACTATCCACAAAGATGGTCTATGCCTCTCAACTCAACTCATCCAACTATCCTACTTAACACTCCAATATAGCTAAACACTTATCTACAAGAATGCAAAATAAAAACACTAGAAATAGGACAAGGGACAACCTCTTCATTGAATTATGAAATATAGAGTACACTAGTCCTCAATTGATTATAGAAAAGACTTGGTCCACTTGGATGTTATCACTAGTCAGGCTATTTATCTGAGTTGGGTTTTACCAACAATGTTGAGAAAAATATTTATAAGGACCTACCCCTCCCATGAAACCCTTTAGCTCTCCATATAAGAGTCTATAGTCAAATACTAAGGCCCATTACCTTCACATCAAATTTGTACCTTTGAACCCTACTCAATGATGTATCTATAAATACTTGTTCACACAACATAGCTCACTCTTGTAGTGCTCATATGCAACTCAATCTCTTTCACAATATTCTCCTCACTCTTATGTTACTTTATAATTAATGCAACAATAATTTTTCCTTTATATAAATTCAACAAATCCTTATCTACTCTAATCCAATAGTCCTCATGGTAGCTCACCCTAATGTTGGGTCCACATATTTAATGTGATACAAAATATATAATTACACAACTTTATTGCATTCCACTAGACAATTTTCAATGCTACAACCAATAATACAAGAATTTGAATCTTGTGAATTTCTTAAGATTGAAGTATAAGAGGGCACATTGCTATGAGTAATGTGTGCCGAACTCCCAAAAAAATCAAGTGTTTTGTTAATCAAAAATCAACATATTGTGGATGGTATCCACAATAGGTGCACCTTATGCAAACAAATAATTAGATAGAGCATTTTCAAATTCGTGTAAATTTTCTTCTAGATTTTGCATATGTTCAAAACCCACCCTTAAGGTAGCATCATGATCAACACTACCACTCGAAGAGTGGGGATGAAACAATTGGAGTAGGATTAGTAGAAATATAATGAGGAAGTGAATTAGGATAGCTAGGCATGCCAAATGTGAATTTTTATTTGGAGAAATCCGGTTTAATCTGGTTAGGGGTTGTAAATGGTCTGTATCGTGACATTTTTAAATTGTGAATACTTTTTCTTACTATGTTACACAAAGAAAGAGATTAGGTCATAAAAGTCACATAATTCTTTACAACACTCAATCTAGCTTTACTACAAGTAACACAATCAAAAAAAGTTGTAGCAATTGATTTTGAGTTTTATTTTGAGTCTTAAAATATTTTTACTTTTCACTAAGGTTTTAGTTGTAAGACCATCAAGTTCACCAAAATGTAACATGGGAAATTTATTTTGACAAAGAAAATGATTTTCCTTGAGAACCAATCTCTTATATTAGCATTAGGATGGATCAAAAATCTATTTTGTAGTTTTATAAATCCTTTTTATGATTATAATTAGAAATTTAAATTAAATAAATTAAAATCCCAAAACAAATATTCAATTACAATAAACTATCAAAAATATACTTTTTGTAATGGAATTTATAAAATCTAATTTCTACATGAGTGGAAAGTACAAACCATAAAGGTGATTATGTAGCCTTCTAGAAGTCTCAAGTTCCATGAACACCAGTGCATAGTACATACATCCTTGTGGCATGTTGTCATCCTACACAGATGAAGAATTGTAACTACAAAATGCTTTGTAACCTATGTAAGCACAAATAAGAAACAAACTATGAGACCTAGATTTGTATGGAAAGTGTGAAAAAAATAGACAAAAAATAAAGTAAACCATGAAACAACAACTATCAAATTTAAGTTTAAACAAGAAAATGTAAGAGATATCACCAAAGATATTTGATTTATTTTGACTAGAGGAAAATTTGCAAACAAAATAAGAAGGAGAAAATGTTTGGGGTTGTTTGGAAGATTGCCCCAATCAAAACCCTAGTTTGGTATTTCTACCTCCATAAATAACTATGATTGAATTGATAAATAATTGACAAAAGAAATATTGATAAAGATTGATTTAAAACAAGATACAATGCCAATGATTTTGACAATAGATTTAAATATACTATGCGAACACCAAAGATACTTAACTATTAGCATAGGAAATCTTTTTGTAGATACTTAAAATTGTCTTGAATGGTATTAACACTTGAATATGACTACTAACATCATTTCTATTAGAGCAAAGCGTCCAGGAGCAACTGCAAACCAAAAGAAACCTTCATGAATGAGAGAAGCAACAAGAAAAGCTATTTCAACAAGAGTGAAACAAATAAATTGAGATGTTGAAAATATTGTACACAACACTCCTTAATAAGCATGAGAACGTCGATATGAGAAGGTAATTGACATATAAAAAAATAAATTAAAATACAGTTACAATTAAATGCAAAGCTACCCCTAAGTAAACTTAAGAAGATGTGAATGGTAAAACCATTCACTCTAACACCCCCCTTAAGTGCAACTTAGGGAGATTATTATGAAAAATCAAGATGCAATATGGATCTCGGCTACGTGCAACCATGTTAGGTACCCATTTACAATGTAAAAAGAAATATCTCACAACTGAAGAAAAGGAGAAACACCCTGTGGGAAAAAACCCCTCTCCAAAAGAGAGAAAAGAAAAGAAAATCTATGCATGGATGGAGGACCCAGTAACACCCCCCAAGGACTACATACATCATGTATATACAATCAATGACCCCCCATAAGAGGGAAAGAGAGACTATATAGCTCCCCCATAATGTGTAATTGCCTGCAAAAATGGTAAGTGCCTGAAGACAAAATATAATCCAATGTCTACAAACTTGTCTCCCTTTTGGAAGAAACAAAACCAAATACAAATGCAGGTATGCTTCCCATTCTAGATAGGAATTAGCAAGTGAAATCCAAATGTAGAATGATAATGTCTTTGAAATCCACTCATGTGTTGCCAAGACCTTGGAAGATGATGCCACGAACCAATCAAGAACATGCCCAATCACAATAGAAGGTGACAAACAAGGTACCACTAGAAACTGATTTTCAACATTCTCCAAAGATATAGATAGGGTGACAATAGTTGTACCACAACTATCATCAAATAGGAAAATTAATCCTTCAAATGTGTCTTCCAAGTCTGAAATGTGAGATTCCACAAACAATGAACCAATTTTCGACAAATAAGAATCTCAATCAAGAAGACAATGATAATCCTGTTGTTCAAGAATGATGGAAGTACTAAATGAAGATGGATTAGGGTATGTGCAGGATCATCATGGAAAAAACAGGCCCTTAAGTGGCAAAAGTTTAGAAAAATTAGAGTTAGGCAACTTGATGTAAAAAATTGAATAAGTTATCTATATTATTTCAAAAATATGTAAGAATAGAATTTGTAGAAAATTGAATGTAGTTTCTAAACTACTAGGTTTATTTAAAAAAAAATCTATTTGGTGAAAATTTGAAATTTCAATGCAGTGGTACTTAAATTTCAAGGAAAAAATAAGAAGTAGGTGTCTCACGACCACCTAACCACATTAAAATGATAATATTTTTTATAAGATTTTAGATATAAGTAGAGGACTCATGTCTGATGTGATGCATATTTTTTGTAATTTTTTTCCAAAAATAATTAATTATGAATTTTTTATTAGAACTTTTAAAAAATAAAAAAACTCATGTCTAACCACCTTAACTTGGTCAAAACTTCATGAAATTCATTTTTTTTTTTTTTAATCCTATAGTATGTGAAACATAGAATGTGACGCATGTCTCGGATTCAAAAAATGTGATACTGTTTGAAAGCTATAAATGTTTTTCAATAAGCCTATCAATCAAGACATTAGTTGTAATTCAAATATAAAATAAATAATAATTATTTATTAAATTCAAAGTAAAGCATAATTTATATTGGTGAAAAGATGAGAATCTCCTTTAAAAACCCTTTTCATTTCATCAATTTTGGGTAACAAAAAAGCCGTCAGCCAGATACCCTACAAAAACCCATAATATTGCCACTTTTTGGCCCATCATGATCCTGCACATACCCATCAACTATCTCTGACAAATAATCAGGAACCTCTTAAGCAACTACAACCTCATCTAAAGTCTCAAAAAACTCCAAAGGATCACAAGCATGGTCTATCTTCTCTGAAGAATAAAGAGACATACTGGTATTGGAAAGAGGATCATCGAGAGATGGCAAGTAATTAGGATCTCCATATAATTTTTGAATGTGAGTCTAAAGAGCATAAGGGCACTCAAAATGAACAAGTGAATCCAAAAGGTCTTCATCATTTATATGCTCAAAAATAACTACAAAGACTTGAGGCCTAAATCTTTTCTAAATCATATACCTACCACGTGTGTCTGGAATAGGAACTTCATTATACAAATATGGCAATAGATTCAGCTCACTAAGGCGAGTGAGAATAAAATCACTACATTTCCTAAAGTTCCCTTTCTCTAAAGAAACCATTATATCTAAATTCTTCAAAAATTCAAAGATAGTTATAAAAACTTCCAAAAAAAATTAAACTTGATTTCATGCAAAAATTGAGGCACCCATTGCCTGATCATCATGTTAACACCAAGAAAAATTTAGAGAGTATGTTAGGAATTGCATGCATAAGATATCAATTAAATGAATATAAAGATTAAATAGAGGAATGAAAAATACACAAAAATAATAATAGTGAGAGATAATTTTAACATGCAAGAGATAACCTATTCCCAACCTATGAGACTTGCTCACAACAACAAAAGAGAGTAAGAGGCTATTTAAATAGCAAAATATTGTATCACTCCACCAATGTGGGATAAATCTTTCCCTTTGAGGTAAAATACGGCCCCAAAACTCACTGTCAGCAAGGAAATAGCAAAAAATAGGGAAACCCTAAATAAATATTTAGGGGAAGACTTTAGGAAAAATTCCCAAAATATTACACTTAGCCAATAAAAAAACACCATACTCCAGTTCACAAATTCTTTTGCAAACAAGAATCACACCTTCTTCTAGGAACAAATTAGTGGCTGCAAAGGAAATCAGCCCTTTGAATGAGATTTACAGCCTCCACCAAGAATGAAATGGAAGTTGCTTCAATTCGTGCCCCCATGCTACTAATTTCATGCATAGAATACCATGCAAAAGTGATACACACAACGAATCATGTATAGGAACTTCCTGCCAATACAATTCTTGCGTGCATATTTTAATAGAGAAAAAGGAAGTGGCTAAAACAAAGAACAAACACAAATCCTTTGGGGCACAAAATGATTCAAGCCACGTAGTAGCCAAAAGGTGGTCATGCAGCCTAAACAAGGTCCTACGGCCTACAATAAATAAGTTGTCACTTGCAATAAATAAGTCTCTCTTCACCAACTCACTCCTACCATCTATGGGAAAATCGTGCTTTCAATGGGAAAATCATGCAAACCTGGTCCTAACATTAAAGTGTAGCCTTCAAATGCAAATTCCTTTCCTCTAACAAGTAAATCGTGCCTCTCCAAACAACACGGTGTCTTCAAACAACAAATCTAGATTCTTCTAGGAAAAAATGCACCTCCAAACGACCAGGAAAGTGCCAATCGATGCCACCCTCTATCAAAAATTCCCAACAGACTTTGTAGAAATCACAGCCTCCAATTCACACTAATCACACCCAAAATTTTCCCTAAATTCATCAATTCAACATTGAAAATAGGAGCACGAGATCTGGAATTGAAACACCTCCAAACTTCAGCATAAAATCATGCCTCTCTGGATTAGTTATAATGAAGGAAAATGCCTTTAGTCCCTTATTGCAACCACCAAAAAAATATTGCAACAGATAAATCGACAAAGATAATTTTCACAACTTCCAACAAAGGAAGTACACATGCCTCAACTCGCACCTAGAAAAAACTCTCAACATGGAAGGTGGTTGCAGAAGACAGGCTCTAATACCATGTTAGAATAAAGCACCCAAGAACAATTGGGTAAGTGCAAAATGATGGGGGCCAAAAAGTGACCAATTTACCTTTTCATCTCGAAATAGTGAAAATGCGAGCATGTTATAATTCAAATTCAAATTATAGTTTTTTGAAGATCTTACAATTTTTTAGACTTAGCCAAATTTCAGTAATAAACATGTCAAATATTAGTAATTAAGAGGTCAAATTTTAGTAATTAGTACAAGTTGTATCATCTTTCTCGCTCTATCTCACTCATTTTTTATCCCTTATGCTCTAGACCTCTCTCACACACTCTCCCCTTCCCTCT
>VDFB02271358.1:563954553-564004387 GCA_007258455.2 Sequoia sempervirens
CTCTCTCTCTCTCTCTCTCTCTCTCTCTCTCTCTCTCTCTCTCTCTCTCTCTCTCTCTCTCGCTCTCTCTCCCTCTCTCTCTCCTAAACCCTAATCCTTATACCCTATAAAATTAAACTTCAACCCAATACCCTCAACCCTATACCTAATATCCTAAACCCTAATCCCTATACCCTATATACTTAACCGTATACCCTCAACCTTGAACACTATACATTTTCCCTCAACCCTATACCTTAAACCCTAAACCATACAACTTCAACACTCATCCCTATACCCTATACCCTCAACCTTATAACCTAAACCATGAACATCATCCTTGAACCCTATACTTAAACCCTAAACCCTACATTCAACCTTGTACACTAAACCCTAAACCATGAATACTAAACCCAATACCCTTAACTGTATACCCAATATTCTAAACCCTAATCCATATAACCTGTACACTTAGCCCTATACCCTCAATCTTGAACACTATCCCTCAACCCTCAATCCTATTCCTTAAACCCTAAACTGTACACCCTTAACCCTCATCTCTATACCCTATATCCTCAACCTTATAACCTAAACCCTAAACATTATCCCTCAACCCTATACTTAAACGACAAACCCTACACTCTCAAGCATTAACGCTATACCTTATACCCTAAACCCTACACCCTAAACCCTATGTTAGAACTATAAAAATCTAAAAATATTTACAAGTTGTTCATACCCATGCATTTCCAAATGAATCTTTACCATATGCACACATTCCTCTCCTCATAACATTTTGCCCATATTTGGCCATGTGTTCCCATAGAATCCATCTAATCCTGAATATTTCACTATATAATTCCTATCGGCATGAGTTGAGGAGGGTCTCCCCTATCCATAGTGCTTTCTTTTTCCAATATACATCTGTTGTAGACTATCGGCAAGACTTCTTTAATGTCACAAAGATTGGAATTCATCTACAGGCACCTATCAGTAGGACACACACATTGTTTTGGCGACAGAGGGATCCCATTGGTAGGAGAGTCATCGTCAGAATGATGTCATAGCGAACTCATCATGTCTTACCGGCCGACGCTCAATGACACACTTCAACAAAACCATATGTCTTCGGTATGTGGTCTTTCCGAATGCATTATGTTTCACCGACTAGCACACAAATCGATGTATCGGCTAGACTAAAAGGTCTCAGAATGATGTCTTACCAAACGCTTCATGTCTTATTGACCGGTGATAGAAAGAACATATCGGTGAGAAATTTTTTCATCGGAATAAGTCATAGCGACCCATATGTCACACCGATAAGATATACATCGATAAGACTAAACAGTATTAGAATGAGGTCTTAGTGAATGCCTCTGGTCTCACCGACAATGCGCAGGAGAGTTCTATCAATGGTTTTCGGAGTAAGGTTATACAGTCTTTCCAACTCTTATGTCATGCCGATATTTTGTTTCATTGGCGAGAAATCCCATATGTCTCAATGACAAGAATGCACCATGGGGTTTTTCGGTAAGACACAAGGTGTTCTATGAAACCTCTTCTCGACTTTGAATTGTCACAGTGAAACACATATGACGAAGGGCGACTGTCAGCGAGACTCCAATTGTTGATGTGACGGGGGGACATCATAGCGATGTATAGATGGATGACTATCGGCAGGACATTGGCCTTCAGTGTGACTGCAGGATGTCTCAGTGAGTGCTTAGCGAATAGTGACAGAGCCCGATTGCAAACTGTTGGCCGACATTTGGATACGCAAAACGATGTGTCTTTTTCAAATGCGAATGTATAAATATGCATTTTTTGATTGTAAATGGGAGGGGGATATTAGATATTAGATACAGTAGATAGATTAGAAATGGATACAGTAGAATAAAAATTTTAGAACAGATACTATGATGCATGATTTCAAAATGGAGATATCAATGAAAATCAGTTGAGGTGGCGGCTCATTTCTGGTGTCAATTGTTTGTTGTGCTTATTGAAAGTATTACTAAGTTTTCTCCAATATTGATGCTTTCTGGTTGTTTAAAGTGATATAACAAGTTTATATTCAGTTTATCAGTGCACATTTATTGTATCTGTGTGGTTGATTGATTGGTTCTTTCAAGAAAAGATTAAATCCTTTTGATTGATCACAGTAATCAAGGAAATTCATCTGGATCATTAAGAAGAGCTTAGTAATCACAGTCTTGCATGTTTATACAAGTTATAAACAAAACATATGCCAAACAATTTGAGTGTTCTCCATAAATAAGTTGCCCATTTCTATTTGATTTAACTCCGCATACCCAATAAGGCACTAGTCTCTGCATTTCACCATTTAGATTCATTCATTTTCTTTACATCTGTTAATTAAACATATTAGGATTTAGCTTTGAATATCGCTATACAATTTATACCAAATTTAGTTTTATTTGTCCACTCCCATCTTCCATTGTGGGAAAAACATTTCAAGAGAGATAAGCACATTAAGTCTGCTTCATTCATATGGGTACACTCGCCTAGGTCTAGCAGCACCTAAAGAGTAGAAGGTATAAATATTTTGACCTTGTCTGTTACCCTGAAATGTACCAAGAGATTGGCAACCTCTTGAGGCATTTCGCCTGCGTTTTTGAGAGCTAACAAATTAGCGACTCCGCTGGGAATAAAAAATATCAAATACTTTCTCACTTTTAAGAAAGTGAGTGGTGACTCTGACAGAAACATTGCATTTGTCCAAACATGAATGGAAGAAGATCTCAATACAGGGGAGGTCATACTGGAGGTCCTGCTGGCAACAGTAAGTGGACACACAAGGATGATAAGGTTGATAAGGGTAAAAGGATAAATGAGGACATGTGCATGACAAACAAAGACAAAGCATCAAGACCACATTGTGAGACATATGATCATTATGATACATGGAGAGATAATTCAAGTGCAGAACTTTGTACCCCTAAAGAGCAAACAAATCCTTTTTATGATCTTCAAAAACAGGTTGAGTTTGAAGCTAAACTCGAACCTGAACGAATAAATAATCAGCAAGAATATGATCTAAAAATGGAGGGTAATCAGAATGGACCTATTGATCATGAAACTCCTCAAGATGATTATGAATCTTTAACTTATGAAGAATTCAAAGAATGGTTTGAATCTCAGAGAAAGGAGATAGAAGAATAGGAGAAGGCCCAGATGATACAAGCAATGAGAGACTTCAAATTGCAGAAAGCTCAAAATACTGCTCAGACATCTGGTTTCCCAAAGTATGTACCACCTCATAAGCAGGGTAATCATAGTGCAGGGCCTTCTAATCCATCAAAAGCTCCTCACAATTAGATAGGGAATCAATACAGACAGCCAAATTATCCACCTCATATTCCCTCACAACATACAAATATTCAGCCACCTCATGGTCAGCATTATGTGCCAAATCATCATGCACAACACAATAATCTGATGTATCAGTATTAGTACCCACCTAATCCTCCCCCTCAACAATACACAACAATGATCAGACAATTCGACCTAGCAGGGTTTCAATTATACCCTTATCCAATGGATGGCAGTTGGAGAAGTCTTGTTCCAAAGTTTACAGGGAGTAGTGCAATCACTGCTAAAGATCATTTAAGGAGTTTCAATGCTTTCATCCAAGATTGGATGTGCCATATGAAGATTTACACATGAGGCTATTTATGATGTCGCTTACTGAAGAAGCCAGAGATTGGTTCAATAGCCTAACAACAACCTCTATTGATTCTCTCCAAGGATTTCAGGACCGATTCCTTGAGCAATATGGGAATCTAAGTGCACCAGATGCTGCTCTTCATGAATTAATGTGGATTTAGAAATATCATAATGACACAATTTATGATTTCAATCGGAGATTCAACAAATTGTAGACTAAAATACCTCCTGGATCAAAGTTGCGAGATTTTGTATCATTGAGTGTTTATTTGAATGCATTTGATCCAAAAGCAGGGTATGAATTGAGAAACAGGTTCCCAAGAGATTTGGCTGAAGCACAAAAGATGGCATTAACAATTGAAAACAATAGGAGGGCTGTTGGGATGATCAGTAAGAGACAATCCTAGGGTTCCTCAGCAAAACAAGTATTATCAGTACAGACAGGAGAACACATACAGAAATGAGAGGCCTAGGCTGCATGACATGCCCTATAATACAAACTGGAAGGATGGAAGACCTGTAACAAATAGACCTAGAAACAAGGAAACTCCTGATCCCTTGAGGAAGAAAGGAACCTATATGGTAAATAACAATTATTTCTGTGAAGTTTGTGATAAGCCACATTCCATAGATTATTGTGTTGTAGCCCAAAGAATGCAAGAGGAGGGAATGTTGATGGGAAACAATGGAGAAGATCACACAGTGTATTTGAATTCAAATACTTTTCACCATGTTGAGGAGAGGTACTCATCTTCAGAGGATGAAGGTTATGAATATGATGTTTCAAATCAGAGGTACAATGTCCATATGGCTGAATAGCAAGTCCTTTCTGACTTTGAAGAAGATTATGTAGAGCCACATTCTGTTGAGGTGCCTACTCAATGCAACATGAGGAAACTCACCAAAGAGGAGATAGAGAGATTAACCATTGTTGTGGTTGAGGAAGCAAAAAGTAAGTACTGGTTGAGAAATAGGACAGTGAATGAGAAGGAAGGTGTCCCCAGGGGAATCTTTATGAAGGAGCAAAAGGCGACACAAGGAAATGTAAAAAAGGCAAAAAATAAACAGCATGATAAAAATGAACAGAAGCTTGTCCAAAAGCAGGAAGTTAAAGAGCTACACAAAGAAATGCAAAAGACTGATCAAAAGGAAGAGAACAAAGGAGAAACATTCAAGCAGAAGAAAATGATTAAGGCAGAAGGCTCCTCTTTTGACTTCACTCAGGCATTATCCCAGGTAAAAATGTTTGTTCCATTACTTGAGATGATGAAATTAAGGAATATAGAGACAGTGTTGTTCAATTGATAACAAATGGAAATGAAAAACATATGAATTTTGAAAATAAAGTGGCTACTAAAGCAGTTAGTAGGCAAGAGAAAGTAAATATACTAGAATTCTGCTGAGTGATGTATTAACAACTCCCCCACAAGTTGATCCTTTTTTCACTACATTACTCATAAATAACAAATTGTTGAGGAATTGCATGATAGACTATGGCGCTGCCATAAATATTATGCCAATAGGAGTTATGAAGCAGCTTGGCATGTGGGTTGATACTAATGGGGGAAAGTGCTATACAATGGATAACAGACCTATTCCTGTGGTAGGTATTATGAGAGATGTTGAAGTCAAACTGGCTGCTTATCCACAGGTGGCTTATAATATAGATATAACAGTAATAGATACTCCTCCTTAGTTTGGGATGCTTCTATCAAGACAGTGGACAACAACAGTTGGGGGAAATGTCCAGTTTGATTTATCTTTTGCAACTATTCCAGTGAATGGTCAGGAAGTTAAGTTGTATAGGGAGCCAAGGATGAACCAAGTTGTTGACTGTGTACCTTAGGATCAAATCAATTGTTTATGTGATGTGGATCTTGGATGTTTCAAAATATAACCAGCCCAGCCAGAGTTAATCAATACTTATCCAACTAAAAAGCATGTTGCACAAGACTGCAATGGTGTGCGGAAGATGTACTTTGGTGGAGCATGGGAGCCTGAATCATTTTATTGGCCAGAGTCATCAAAATAACGTACCTTTGATCTAGTGAATAAATTTATTGATACCATGCAGGGGAAAAGGTATGAAGATAATGGTGATATCACGAATGAGCATTAGGAGATCGATCAGACACTGCAGCCAATAGAAGATGAGACATGTGCAAGACAATATGGTTCATATGGTTGCCTACATGAGGAAGATGAAGATACAAGAGATTTTTCTTACCTAACAAATTGTAACAGGGAAAGTAGTGCATGTTATGCGGAATCTAGTGAATATTCAAATTTTGATGATGAGCCTGAGGATTTTGATCTGCAACAAGATGATTCTTGTAGTTCTTGTGATAGTCAAGAAGAAGAAGCAATGGACAATACGAGTCCATTTGACAATGAACAAATAATACCTCCAACTACAGTTGAAAGCCATGAAGACACATTTGATGAAAAAGAGGTATTCACATCTGAAAATGGTTTCCAAACTTTTTCAAACCCATTGTATGATGAAGAGTTAGAAGAAGATCAGATAAGATTTTGCCAAGGTTTTCCTGAAAACCAATTTTATATATTTTCAAATCCACTTTATGTTGAAGATGAAGTGTTTCTTGATAATCAAAGTGATGCACCAAGTTGTGAAAAAAATGAATATGAGATCAACATATCTGAGCCACCATTTTTTGATGATGAGAAGAATAAAGAACACAACAGCAGTATGGTGGATGGTGAAATATGTCCACTCAACAATGAGCAAATTTCAAATATGCTAACTCCTGAATACTAGAGATGTGCACGTGAAGGTGATTCGGAAGTCTTGTGTCCAACTTACATTTGTTTTTACAGTGAGAGTTCTTTGTGCAATGATTCATATGACTCCCAGTGCATTTCCAGAAATGATGGAGAGACCTTTGAAGTTGATCAAAGACCTGTGTGTGATTTTGAAATTTCTAACTCATGTGGAGAAGACGTTTATTTGCATGCCAAGGATGATAGAAGTCCAGCATTGATTGGTTCATATATGCATGATATTGAATATATGAGTCAGAATTCAGTGTCGTCTCCAAATGGTGATATCGAAGAGGTGCAAAAGGTTTCAGATTTGTTTGTCTCAAGTAGTGTTGATATGATAGAATTTTTTTGATTCTCAAGAGAAGCACTTTGATGGTGAATTTTTAGTACAGCTAGGAGAGTGTTTTATAATACATAAAAATGAAAAAGCTAATGAGAAATGTTGCATTGAATATGCATGTACTTTGTATGTTGAAGATAATAGAGATTTGTCCCATGATGATGGAAAATTTGAACTGCAGAATGGTGAAGGGATTTTGGGCCAAGCTGAGAATGATGATTCTCTGAAAACTTTCAGTAACAGTGATAGGGAAGATTGCATGAATATCTTCAAGAATAATTTGATGAACTCAAGGAAAAACTAGGTGTTTGACAGGGGAAAATATGGACCTTTCTTTTGGATGGCCTTGAACCATCATTTATGGTTAGAATTTTAGACCGTAACAGTCCAAAACTGATGAAGTTGAAACACAGAGGATTAAGGGTTGCCAGTGCATGGACAACTCTTGATAGTCCTCTCAAAATTTTCTTTTCCATGCACAGTAGTTTATGGTTTTGTTCATTTCCATTTCCATCTTGCTCACTGGTTCATCATCTTGAGTTTGGTCTGCTCACCCAGAAATCTGGATCCTTGCAATGATTTCACAACCATTTGTCCCCAGACGGAGCCACTGTTAGAACTGTAAAAATATAAAAATATTTACAAGTTGTTCATACCCATGCATTTCCAAATGAATCTTTACCATATGCACACAGTCCTCTTCTCATAACATTTTGCCCATATTTGGCCATGTGTTCGCATAGAATCCATCTAATCCTGAATATTTCACTATATAATTCCTATCGGCATGAGTTGAGGAGGGTCTCCCCTATCCATAGTGAATTCTTTTTCCAATATACATTTGTTGTAGATTATTAGCAAGACTTCTTTAATGTCCCACCAATTGGAATTCATCTACAGGCACCTATCGGTAGGACACACACATTGTTTCGGCGATAGAGGGATCCCATCGGCAAGAGAGTCATCGACGTAATGATGTCATAGTGAACTCATCATGTCTTACCGACCTGCGCTCAATGAAAAACTTCAGCCAAACCATATGTCTTCAGTATGTGGTCTTTCCGAATGCATTATGTCTCACCGACTAGCACACAGATCGATGTGTCGGCCAGACTAAAAGGTCTCAAAATGATGTCTTACAAAACGCTTCATGTCTTACCGACCGGCGACAGAAAGAACATATTGGTGAGAAATTTTTTCATCGGAATAAGTCATAGTGACCCATATGTCACACCGATAAGATATACATCGATAAGACTAAACGGTATTAGAATGAGGTCTTAGAGAATGCCTCTGGTCTCACCGACAATGCGCAGGAGAGTTCTATCAACGGTTTTTAGAGTAAGGTTATATAGTCTTTCCGACTCTTATGTCATGCCTATATGTTGTTTCATCGGCGAGAAAGCCCATATGTCTCAGCGACAAGAATGCACCATGGGGTTTTTTGGTAAGACACAAGGTGTTCTATGAACCTCTTCCCAACTCTGAATTGTCACAACGAAACACATATGATGAAGGGTGACTGTCAGCGAGACTCCAATTGTCGATGTGATGGGGGGACATCATATCAATGTACAAATGGATGACTATCGGCGGGACATTGGCCTTCGGTGTGACTGCGGGATGTCTCGGCAAGTGCTTAGCGAATAGTGACAGAGCCCGATTGCAAACTGTTGGCCAACATTTGGATACGCAAAGCGATGTGTCTTTTTCAAATGTGAATGTATAAATATCCAGTTTTTGATTGTAAATGGGAGGGGGATATTAGATATTAGATACAATAGATAGATTAGAAATGGATACAGTAGAATAAAATTTTCAGAACAGAGACTATGATGCATGATTTCAAAATGGAGATATCAATGAAAATCAATTGAGGTGGCGGCTCATTTCTGGTGTCAATTGTTTGTTGTGCTTATTGAAAGTATTACTAAGTTGTCTCCAAGATTGATGCTTTCTGGTTGTTTAAAGTGATATAACAAGTTTATATTCAGTTTATCAGTGCACATTTGTTGTATCTGTGTGGTTGATTGATCGGTTCTTTCAAGAAAAGATTAAATCCTTTTGATTGATCACAGTAATTAGGGAAATTGATCTAGATCATTAAGAAGAGCTTAGTAATCACAGTCTTGCATGTTTATACAAGTTATAAACAAAACATATGCCAAACAATTTGATTGTTCTCCAGAAATAATTTGCCCATTTCTATTTCATTTGACTCTACATACCCAATAAGGCACTAGTCTCTTCATTACACCATTTAGATTCATTCATTTTCTTTACATCTGTTAACTAAACATATTAGGATTTAGCTTTGAATATCGCTATACAATTTATACCAAATTTAGTTTTATTTGTCCACTCCCATCTGCCATTGTGGGAAAAACATTTCAAGAGAGATAAGCACATTGAGTCTGCTTCATTCATATGGGTACACCCGCCTAGGTCTAGCAGCACCTGAAGAGTAGAAGGTCTAAATCTGTTGACCTTGTCTGTTACCCTAAAACGTACCAAGAGATTGGCAACCTCTTGAGGCATTTTGCCTGTGTTTTTTAGAGTTAACACCCTATACATAATATTCTAAACCCTAATCCCTATGTCCTATACACTAACCATATACCCTCAACCTTGAACATTATACCTCAACCCTCAACCCTCAAACTTATACATAAATCACAAACCCTAAACCCTCAACCCTAAACCTAATATCCTCAACCCAATACCATCAACCATATACCCAATATCCAAAACCCTAATCCATATACCCTATACACTTAACCTTATACCCTCAACCTTAAACACTATTCGTCAACCCTCAACCCTATACCTTAAACCCTAAACCCTAAACCCTCATCCCTCATCCCTATACCCTACACCCTCAATTTTATACCTAATATCCTATACCCTATACAATTAACCCTATAACCTCAACTATGTACATTAAACACTAAACCTTACACCCTCAACCCTTATAGAGGGAGAGAGAAATAGGGGGAGGGAGCGATTGGGGAGAGAGAGAGAGAGGTTGGGAGGGAACTTAGGGGAGATAAAGATAAGTAAAGGGGGAAGGAGAGGTAGAGAGACATGAGAGATAAAGAGTAGATAAGGATAGATGGAGGGAGAGGTACGGAGGGAGAGAGAGAGAGAGGTGAGAGAGAGGTGAGATAGAGAGCAATAGAGAAAGTGTGGTAGGGAGTGATGGAGGGATATGCAGGTAGAGAGGGATAGGTGAGAGAGAAGTAGAGAGAGATAGAGATAGAGGGAATGAGGGAGGGTGGGCGAGAGAGGGTAGGAAGGGAGAGGTAAAGAGGGATAGGTGAGATAAAGATGAGTAGAGAGAGAATGGTGATATATAGAGAAGGAAAGAGTTATAGAGAGGGAAAGAGAGAATGGTGAGATAGAGTGGAGAGAGTGAGAGAGAAAGAGGGTGAGGGAGGAGGGAGAGAGAGATTGAGAGAAAGAGGTAGAGGGAGGGAGAGGAGAGATAGAGAGTAGATATTGGAAAAGGTAGGGAGGGATACATCTAGTGAGAGAGAGGTGGAGGGCGAGGTAGATAGAGAGAGGGTGAGGGGGGATAAAGATAATTAGAGAGGGAAGGAGAGGTAGAGAGAGATAAGTAGAGAGGGAATGAAGGAGGGAGAGAAGTGAGATAGAGAGGTGTAGAGAGAGTGGTAGGGAGTGATGGATGGAGAGGTGGGTAGAGAGGGATTAGGAAGATAGAGAGTAGAGAGGGAAGGAGAGGGAGAGGTATGGATGTCTAGAGAGTGGGAGGTGAGATAGAGAGTAATAGAGAGAGAGTGGTAGGATGTGATGGATGGAGCTCGATAGGTAGAGGAGAGGGGAGATATAGAGAAGTAGAGAGGGAGGGAGGGAGGGAGGGAAGGAGATGTAGTGAAGGAGAGAGAGGTGAGATAGAAAGAAATAGAGAATGGTGGAAGGAGAGGTAGGTAGAGAGAGGGAGAGGGGAGATAAAGATAAGTATAGAGGGAAGAAGAGATAGAGAGAGGAGAGATAGAGAGAAGTAGAGAGGGAATGAGGAAGGGAGGGAGAGGTAGTGAGGTAGAGAAAGGTGAGATAGATAGGTGTAGAGAGAGAGTGGTAGGGTGTGATGGATGTAGAGGTAGGTAGAGAGGGAATGGGAGATAGGGAGTAGTAGGGAAGAAGAGAGGGAGAGAGTATGGAGAGAGAGAGGGAGGTGAGAGAGGTGAGGTAGAGAGAAATAGAGAAAGTGGTAGGGAGTGATGGAGTGTAGGTAGAGAGAGAGGGGGAAGGATGAGGGAGGGAGAGATGGAGAGGGAAGGAGGGAGTGGAGAGGAGAGGAATAGGATGAGAGAGAGAGGAGATGGAACTAGAGAGAAATACTAAAACACAACTCTCAAACATCTTGAAACTATATACTTGAAATATAACTTAAAGTATAAGAAAGTAAACATTCATATGTAAATGTTTATTTCATGTATATAGTTTCCCTGAAAGATAACAAGAAAGGAAAAAAAGAGAAGAAAAATAAATTCAATGTAGACAAAAATGCAAGAGCATTATAACGTGCTCGTGTTTTGTCAATGCACTCACAGAATGTGAGTGCATTATAACACGCTCGCATTTTGTCAATGCATTCACAAAATGTAAGCACATTATAATGCACTCACATTTTGTTAATGCATTCAAATAATGCAAGCGCGTTATAACGCACTTGCATTATATCTTACTTTGGGAATCCCCAAGCCTTGGGCTTGGTATTTGCCTTGGAATACCAACCCAAAGGCTTGGAGGGCCTTCCCATTGACCAGAGACATGTTTTTGCAAATTTTACAATATTTCACATAATCGGGTTCGCGCTCATCGTTAGGATTTCACATGTTTCAATGTCAAATAAATCAAACACCTGGGTAATGTTAGGCACTCTCTTAGCTATCCAACGATGTATTTTTTTCACTTTTTGACAATGTTAAGCCTTTGATCTATAATTTCTTTTGTTTGTGTTTCTCTTTTTCTGAAAAAACCAATGTTTGGTGTTTTTTTCATTATAAATTAACCATTCATCAAAATTTTAAAATAAATTATATTTTTAGAAACTAGACTCCATTCTACAAATATTAAAAAAAAATCAATTAGTTTCCAAAATTTGTAGGGGTAGCACAACCAAAATTTTGTTTTTCAGGAAGTGTCCACTTTGAAAATTAGTAAAAAAATCAAATATTCATTAAAAAATTATCAGAAAAATCATGCATCAACTATATACTGCTAGCTAATTTCTCATCGAAGGGATTTTAAAAATGGGTATGTGCAGGATGATGATGGGCCAAAAAGTGGTGATATGATGGGTATGTGGCTGATGACTTTTTTTAACCCAAAATTAATGAAATGAAAATGATTTTTAAATAAATTCTTGGCTTTCCACCAATATAAATTATTATTTACTTTGAATTTAATAAATAATTATTGTTCATTTTCTATTTGACTAAAGTCCTGATTGATAGGCTAATTGAAAAACATCCATAGCTTTCAAACGATATCACATTCTATGCTTCACATACTATAGGATTAAAAATGAAAAAATTAAATTTTTATAAAGTTTTGACCAAGTTAAGGTGGTCAGACATACAAGTTTTTATATTTTTAAAAGTTGTAATAAAAATTCAAAATTAATTATTTACTTGGAAAAAATTACAAAAAATATGCATCACATTGAGACATGAGTCCTCTACTTATATCTAAAATATTATAAAAATATATTATCATTTTATTGTGGTTAGGGTGGTTAGACAGACACCTACTTCTTATTTTTTCCCTAAAATTTAAGTACTACTGCATTGAAATTTCATATTTTCACCAAATATATATATTTTTTCTAAATAAGTCTAGTAGTTTAGAAAATACATTCAATTTACTATATATTTTATTCTTACATATTTTTGAAATAATATAGATAACTTATTCAATTTTGTATGTCAAGTTGCCTAACTCTGATTTTTCTGAATTTTTTGCCACTTAAGGATTTGTTTTTTCCATGATGATCCTACACATACCCAAATACTAAAAAAAAATTCACCGTGCTACATTCCCACAAATGTTGCTATGTTATATTTTTCTAACAAAAACAACACCAATTTTGTGGGTCCCTCTTTTGAACCCCTTAATCTCAACCATTTTCAAAATAAATTAGTAGTTTAGAAAGTAGACTTAGAGCACTATGATCCTTGTTTTTGTTGCATCTCAAAATTTTGAGTGTAACTATCCTTAATTTCACATCCAAGATCAGTATTTCCTAATTTCAGAAAGAAAAAAAAAGTGGCCACTTAAGCCCCCTTTTTTCCCCCATCCTTTTGCACTTACCCAACTGCAAACCAAAAGAAACCTTCACAAATGAGAGAAGCAACAAAAGAAGTTATTTCACCAGGAGTGAAAACAAATAAATTGAGATGTTGAAAATACTCTACACAACATGCCTTAAAAAGCATGAGAAGGTAACTGACATACAAAAAAATAAATTAAAATATAGTTACAATTAAATGCAAAACTACCCCTAAGTAAACTTAAGAAGATGTGAATAGTAAAACCATTCACTTTAACAATTTTGTCTTGAAATTTTATCTTCTTTTCGCTTATTTGATTAAATAAGTCTAGTTATTTCATTAAATGCCTCATTTTCATCTATTAATCTAATTAATTTAATTAGTTTAATTCCTACCCTTTCACACTATTATTTCATCTAGTTTGATTGAATAATGCAAATTATTCAATTTAAACCCTCCTTATCTCCTCTAGTTTAATTAATTAATATAAATCATCTAATTAAATGTCATTTGCATCCCCTTTTCATTAAATAACCTAATTAGTTAATGAGAACTCTTTTCCCCTCAACTTGCACAATTAAAATAGTTTTAATTAGCAAATTACTAATTTTCCTCACCCATCCACTTGCCTAGGGAATATTCCAACGGAATATTCTTCTATTTTGGCTAAAAAAAAGGATATTCTTTCCTAACAAACTTTCAAAGTTGTTAGAAAGTGTGCTTGTTTGAATCATTGTGAGCCATTGATGCTTTATTTGATCCATGTGATCTTTGATTCTCATCCATTGATGAGAATCCTTGATCCATGTCTTCACCCTTGATTCCATCTTGACCCTTGATTCTTCATTCCCTCTCCTATAAATACCTCACCATTTGGAGAGAAATGGATCCACTTCCATCAAAGCAAAGTTATGTTTCCCATTTGAATACTATCTCTATTCATACTTGCAACATTATCAAGCTTTTTCATCTTTTTCATCCACTCATAGCATCGTTTTATCAATTTTAGCTTATTTTTCAACAATGGAGTTTGGTTAATTGCTCATTTTACCCAAGGGATTGGGAAAGGGCCATTATTCCATATCAATATGACACCACTCCCCTAATGGGATAAGGTTTGGAGTTCTATAATTGATTTCTTTTAATCTTTCATGTTTATTTAATGCTTAGTTTAATGGTTTCTTAGTTTTTGAATATTTTTAAACATCTCATTGGGATTGTAGCTTAGGGGGTTAAATAATGCTTAAATTCATTAGGATTTGGTGTATTTAACCTATACTATGATTACAATCACATTTTAGTACTAGAAGGAGGGCTTTCCTAACTTTTTTTGATGAATTTCTCTTAAGTTTCTATGAGTTGTAGGTTCCAGAGAAATGACAATGCTTTTGATGGCTTCAACGACACTATAGAGGTGCGTCGCTATATAGCGACACATTTGATTTAGATATAGCAACACATATTAAATATAGTGATGCACTTGTCCTTTTTTACTAGCATCGTAATTTTTTATATAGTGACGCATTCCATATAGTGATGCTATTGATGTCACTATTTTTTGTGTAGAGCGACACACTTAAATTTCATCAGAGCAACACACTTTGAATTCAACGATGCATTTGATGGATATAGTGATGCATTTGAAAACATTAACGCTTTTTACTAGTAAAAAATAGTCACTTGTCATGTGTGTTTTAAAATTTCAATTTCACATACTCTCTGATATTTTACTGACATCTAGTTTTTTTTTTAGGTTAACTGGTTTTGCAGAATTTTAAAAAAACTAGGAAATTATTTAACCCAACTTGTTGAGGTCATAACATTCTATTCGGTGCTCGAAATTCAAATTTGTTTGCACCGTTGGAAAGGTCTATAAGAGTACTAATTCAGTCCCTTAAAAACTTGCTTATGATAGTTGATTTTTAGGGATCGACGCAAGTTTCAACCCCAAATTCTACTCTAAAGGCCTTCGAAAATGTGATTTACTAGAACATAGAAAAAACTAAAAAATTTGAAAATTTGGTTTTCAGTTTTTTCTTAGTTTTGTTAATAGTAAAAGTGTTTTGAATCTTAGGGGAAGATATAACCCCTCATATGTTGCTTTGCTTCATTTTTTAGGACCACTAAATTTCTATTGGGTTTTAAAACTTACAATCTTAGGACAACTGGCTTTCCATTGGGCATAAAATTCACAAATGCTTTAAAAAATTTAGTTAAAATTGAACCCACACAACCTCATTTTGCAATATTGGTTAAAATTGGACAAAACAAACAAACACTTCCATTGGTGTTTAAAATGAATTCATTTTTCTATATTGGGTTAAAATGAATGAGTGTTTGGTGTGCTTGCTTTACTTTTATACACTTGTAGTGCGTATCCACTCCCCTTGCACTTCATGCGATCTTGGGTGAAGAGAAACACTCAAGTGTATTTTCTTGCTTTGAGTCACCCTAAGAAACTTGCTACATATCCACTCCCCTTGTGTTTCATGCAATCTTGGGTGAAGAGAAATAGAATTTTTCTTATTAAGAAAGGGCTTCCTATGAGATACATCCTCCAATGGAGAACTTATAAGAAATTTTTTGAATCACATTTACCGATGGGCTATATTAAACATTGTGAAATAGTGAGAAAGTAGCTTCAATACTGGGCGACAACATCTTGGCACCTAATCCCTCTCCTTAATTGGAAGGGAATAGTTGAAGAGTCTTAAGTGGCTAGCAGATGGTAGTGTACAAGGGTGTTCACAGTTTTTTTTCACTAAAAAAATTTGTGTTGTTGCCAACCAAGTCCATTTCTGAAATGTTCTTTAAAGTGGTGCATTGGAATTTACTTCCAAGAAGTTACTTGCCAAGTACGATTTGTGGGTTAAGGCATAAAAGGCTTAAAGAGAATGGACTCTTTTGCTTTTAATTCCTCCACAAGTTGCATGTAAAATCATCCCTTTGGGGCATGAGGTAAGCCCACCAAATAGATATGTACCCACTTGAACTAGGAATGTTATATTGCTTGTGAGTCAGTTTGACACATTGTTTGGTTCCAAAATATCTTAAACACACATCAACATGATTTATCAGATTTTAAACCATTTGGATTAAGTGTGGATACCTTTGAAAAGTCCTAATATTGCTACTTGTCCCTAAGGATTTCATCTTTAGAGGCTTTTAAATATTTGGACTTATATCTAAATCCACACTTTCCAAATTTAACATAGGGAACTATGGCCTTAGCTTCTTGATTTTCACATAATGGGCTTTGTGGAATAAAGGTTGCTTAGACATAGACATTTTTAGTTTGAAATTAATTAAGACTTTCTCGATGTGGTAATAAAGCAATCTCATTAAATCAAAAGATTAAAACCAAATGAACACACCACAAATTGGTCTTATGGTTGAGACACTTTGACTCCCCAAAACAAATAAATTGATACAAGTATTGCAAAATGTTGAGTCCAAGTTCTATTATCAAAATCATTGAGTTCTTAAGGTTTTATACTTTAGAGGTAAATCATGTTTCTCACTATCTTGGTCTTGGGTGATCCCACAATACTGGTTTACAATTTTTGGCCAAATTGGACATTGAACTGAATTTTTTTAACTAAATCTTCACTTTTAGGCACCTATAGTGGCTAAACCATGAGGAATTTGAAGATGATGCAACCTAGTGATTTGTGACATTTTTTCTATATATTCTAAATATATATATTTTAAAAAATTTACAATTAGATTTCACTTCTTTTTCCATCTCCTTTGAAAACTAGTTTTTAACAGAAAACACCATTTTTAAAGAGTAATGTTACTGGCTAACACAACTTTTTTTCTATGAAGGATAAAATTATAATTTTTTTGAATTTAGATTTTTAACTACAATATCTAGTGCATGGAATTGGTTTCATAGCATTTCATTAAATATTTTTTCTTAATTAAGTTTCAAAGTCAAACTAATTACAATTTAGACATGATTTACTAGCTAAAACATCATTTTTTTGTATGTATTGAAATTCAAATTTTTTTTTTTGTTGGATCAAGGACATAAATATCTAGTGCATAAATATTTTTCAATTTTTCCACATGTGCATAATAGAGAGCTTGATTTTCAGTGAAAAACCTACATTTGCAAGAAATAAAAAATAAATATAATAATCAAATTAAATTTATTTAAAATTATACTTTTTGGGAAGCTTATAATAAGGAATACATACAGAAAATAAATTTTAAATGAATTCATTTGATCCCCCAAAAGGTAAATCAAAGTGGTTTTTTATTAGCATTTTGATGGGTGTAAAGGAGACTCCATTATAGGTATGGTTTAAAACTAGCAGGGTTCTATCCAAAGGGGTTTGATCTAAGGTGGTTTGATAAAACTCTCTTCAATTGGGATCCTCTAAATGGAACTTTTCAAGGGTTAAATCATTATATTTTCTAAAAATATGTGATTTCAACAAAAATTAGGATCTCCCAAAAAGTGTAAACCAGTATTGTGGGATGACCCTCTTGTAAAATAGAGGTACCTTTTAGGTTAACACATTTTGGGTCAAAAAATTTCATCCACCATCATATTTGACATTCCACTTCACAAACAACTTTAGGAACTTTTGGACACATCAACACTCTTTAGGCTTAGACAATTATCAAACCAGTCTCGTAACTTAGCTATGTTGTGTGTGAAATGGATCCTTTTTCGTACACTTAGTTGAGTTAGTCATCACATTTTTTGGACTAGTTTATCTTAAAGGTCACAAGTCTACCTTGAAAGATTTACAATTTCATTAAACACCTTTTATCCAAAAAAAAATCAAACCTTTGAATCTAAAAGTGTTATCCAAAATTTTAGAAAGTTCATCCCCCATATCATTCACCCTTTTCATCATCCAATCATATCATTGGTCCAAAAAAACTTAGAGGGTCCCTTTTACAAAAAATTGAGTCAACTAGAGAGTTTCAACACTATAAATCTCAACACACCTCTCTCATAGTTGACCCACAATTTATGGTTGCAACAAGGTCACAACACAAGAGAATCATGGAACAAAGAAAAAACACATATTCCACAAGAATTTGATTCAAGGAGCCATTCTACCCCCTCACAACAACCACAAAATCCATTAGGGTATGAGGTAGAAGATGTCATAAACAACCCCCTTGAGCTCACTAAGAAAGAACTCCTTGAGTATGAACAAAACATCAAACCTTAGAGAATGTGGCTTCACATCCCCCAAATTTCATCACACAACATTTGGCATAAGGCTTGACTCCATCTACAATTCAACCAACTTCATCCCTTGTACCAAGTCAAACATTAACTTAGTCTTGTGACTAGAATTTCCACCAATCTTGGATACACTCTCCCTTTAGGAGGTAACACACTTTTTGGTACACAGGTAACCACCCTTCCACAAAATAGTTAACTTGGACACCAACATTTGGTGCCCCATCACATTCTTCCACCACTGTTCCTAGACATCCTCTACATCCACACATACCACTTACATTCCATAACACCACAACGGTCTCAACATTTTGAGCACAACCATCTTCATCCATCACCACAAGTACCACAAGTGTGCCTAACGTTACAAAAGGTAATGTGATCCAAGTACCTCAAGAAGAAAAAGGAGGGAATATCAACACCATTACACAAATTCAACCCTTAACACAACAAGGGACATCTTCATCCAGCCACCCCATTGGTTCCACAAACAACATCAACCCCATCTATTGTCAATCCAAATCAAAACAACACATAGATCACAAACCCCATTAACTAAGGTGATACCTTGGTTTCACAACAAACACAAGAAGGGAACCCTCAACACATCAGTAAAGGGAACCTTTCAAATCAATTGATTCAAGGTACAAATGTGTCATTAACATCGCAACACCAAATGGCACCTTCATCTTTACCATTGGTCCCTTAAGCCATACAAAATCAGATGGGGCCCCAAACTTCCTCCATCCCAATCAACAATCTTACAAGGAATCATAACACAAAACAACCCGCAAACACTCACCACACAACAACCATTTCAAATCAACCCACAACCCACTCTTACCATGATCACTCAAAACCCATCTCACATATCCCATCAAAAAAACACTTTCACATTACAACAACAACAAGCTCACACTCAAGCTTTCCAACTATAAGAGAGGGGGACCAACCATGTCAAGGCCCCAAGTCACAGAGAGCCAAGAGTGGAGGGCTTCCCTAACTGGCCTCAATCTAAAGAGATTTTTTGGGATGGGGATCGAGAATGAAGAGCACTATGTAGTACTTTTGTCGCTCTATAGACTCGAGCTTCAGGTTTAGGCTAGGCGAGCATGTTTTTGGAGTCGGTACTACACCTCAAACAATTCTCTATCTGAGGATGGAAACACGGTTTTGGTACAATAGCACAACATGTTGGCATATCTTTGGTGTGATGGTGTTCATATGGACAAAAAACATGAAGTACAATAAAAACTACCTAAAAAATTACTGATAGTCTAGATAGTAGATTTTGACAGGAAAAACAGAATGACAAAGTATAGGAAATAAAGGCGAAGATGATAAAGCAAGCAGATAAAAGCTAGAGTGATGAAGATGATCTCACAAAAGCGTCAATTCGCTAGCTAGCTCCACACACACGTTCACCTACACACAAGCAAGAGGGGAAAATTGTTGGAGCTTGATTAGTTGAAAAATGGATGATTTATGGTTTAAGACATAAAACATCACTTTTCTCCAACTAACATTCAAGGATGCCCTAGATTTCAACCCAATGAAGAATGAAGGAAGAGATCTGACAATAGGGTATCTTAGGATATGATTTCAAATTGCAAGAGGGGTTCACCACCAAGTCAAAACTTGGAAAAGACAATGACATGCAAGATGAAATGAAAAACCTAGTTTGATGTAATGCTTCATTAAATGATGAAAAAGTAAACAAAACAACACAAAAAAACTGCAAAATAAAAATTGTGCACCTAGAAATTTGTAGAGGCCTGAATAAAGACTAGAAATGTTGTTGATCCTAAAATTTTGGCCTACTGGGACTCATTCGCCATTTTGTGTGAATCAGTCCCAAATCAGGGTTTTTGTATAGGAATAGGTTTATCAAAAAAGGGTATCCAAAATTGTAAATATCTCAAAATTGACCCAAAATGGGACTCATCTGCCAATCTTGGTGAATGAGTCCACATAGGGTTTTTTGAAACTTAAAGGTTTGAATCTGGTCTCTATTGTCTACTCTTCCTATTCCTCTTGATTTTTGGATCTGAAACTACCATTTTTGGACCTATAAGTGACTTTTTGTGAATATTATGACCTTACAAATGGGGGAATCACTCCAATAAGCTTGTAACCTATTCTTCAATGATCTCCAATCCTTCAAAGCACCTAGATCTGCAATCACACAAAGAGAGAAATAAAAAGTGTTGATTGGTAGGGAATAAGGGTTTGCTTTGGTCAAACCCCTTTTAGGTAATTAAACCAAATGATGAAATAATACAATTAGAACCTTGTCATGATGATGGATCTTGAATTTCTGCAACAATTGATGAAGAATCTTGCTCTTGAGTGCCTTAAAATTGATCTTGAAAGCTATCTTGATGACCTTGTGAAGACTTGGAGTGCTTAACTCTTGAATGCTTGACTTGATAACATGAATGCTTATATTTCTTATATGAAATAGTGATTTGAAAGCTTGCTCATATAGGAAATCCACTTCTGTGACTGTTAATTTGATCCCCAAGCCTGACATAGCATAAATTTAAACTTAAAACACAATTTTTCCTAGTGAAACTTTGAAAATAGCTCAAATGGGACTCATTCACCAAGCTAGGAAAATGAGTCCCACCTGGATGGGAATCATTCTCCCAAGGTGGTGGATGGGTCCCACATGGGCTACTTTAAGATATAAAGTGTTGTGGAGTGCATAAATTAAGTTTATATGTTGATTTTGTCATATTTTTGATTAAAATATGCCTTGGGATGCACAATATGGGGTCATAGGGGCCTATTAATGATTATAGAAAGGTAATAACTACAATAAGGCCCAAAATCCAATGTGAAAGTGTAAATAAATACACTTTACAACACTAAATTAAGGAAATTTTGGGTATATTTAGCTTAGAAGGGCCCTATATCCCATGTGAATGTGTAGAACACATTACAACACTAGATTAGGTCCACTTTATTTACAAGCCCCCTAAATTTAATGTGAAGATGTAAATAAATACATTTTACAACACTAAATTAGGGTAGAATTAAGTTAATTTAGCTTTAAAGGGGCCCAAGACCTAATGTGGATGTGTAAAACACCTCACAACACTAGATCAAGGTGACATTAAGTCCAGTTTATCATTAATTATTCCCAAATAAAGAAAGGGATACATTTTTTCTACACTACATTTAGCCCCCACTTTAGTGAGAGGATGAACTTGCTTCAAACTCACACTAAAGTAGACATTCAAGAGGGGTCCAATTGTACCAATTTAGATGAAAAAGTATGAAAAAGACCAAGAAGGCGGTGAAGCCCCTAGGATCCAAGATCCTAAGTCAAACCAACATAAGCACAAAAGGACATGCACAAGGGTGTATAGTATGCAACATCAAGATACACGATCATGCAATGTCAAGAACTACAAGAAAGAAGAACGAGGTGGAAAATATACACTCACTTTGGGGCCACAGAACATCAGGTCATCTGTGGGGTGAGTTGTCCCAAAGAAGTGGTTTAGTGAGAAATTTATGCCAGTGTGTTGGCTTCCCACCATATCATGAGAAAGTCATGCCAGTGTGTCAACTTCCCATAATACAAACCATACCAAATTTATCCTACCGATAACTTTGATAAGGCACCACAATGTAATACTTTTTGTAAATTCTTTTGCAAAAATTTTGTTAAAGGGGATTTTGCTTTGTTCATGTAAGGGTCTTCTTCTTAGGGAGTATTGTACCTAATGTCTCCAAGAGAGGAAAAGTCAAAAGTTTCAGATCATCACCCATTGGATGCCTCATTTGCATCATGCCATGTCAGTAGATCATACACTCTGGGATGACATCAAACCCAATGACACCACCAAGAAGATGACACGTCACAAGAAAAAAGAAAAATCATGCAATGGAATTTTTCCAAAAGATTTCATCTATGTATGCCCCCACTTTAAAGTGGTTGCTACACCATCACTATGAGAAATTGCTTTAAAGTAACCAATGATAAATGCTAACATGAAAGAAGACATGAGAGCCAATTTTGAAATGTTTATGCCAAGTCATATGTTTCCAAATCAAACTACATCATGGAGAAGTATGTCACATGCGAGCCAACTTAAGGCATGTTGTCCACATCCCAAGCTTGCTCTTATATATATATGAAAGGTGGTCAACTAGCCAAAAGAGACAATGACAAGTGACATACAAAGATAAGGCTTCCTAACCCCCTTTCCCCCACTTAGTGTAGGACAAGGGTGAGCTTGGAATGGATGATGATATGCTACTCCTTGCAAAAAGGGAATAACTTGTGATGAATGTAAAACACTCCATAGTGAGTATGCTATGATCCTACAACTATTGCATGGAAAGGAGCAAAAACTAATGTTATTTACTATGATGAGTAAACAAAGTGTCAACTTGATACATATTTAATGAGATATCTATTAGTTTCGGATGCATCAAAGTTAAAGTTGTCTTGGAAGAATCTTTTGTGATAGTGTTGACATTGAATGAAGCCTTTTCTGTCGAGGGACAATTACCAAGATCATTAGTCATTTCTTTCATTTTAGGCTCTATAGGGACATGGATAGCTTGTTCTATAGCACCACATCCTTTCCCAAGTTGCTTCATAAGTCTTTCAGGTTCAGGGTTGGCCTTGATTGTATACACTTTGTTATATATGTGAAAAATGTCATTGTAACTCGGTTGGTGTGAAACACTATCATTATCAAGTTTCCTTTTAGGTGGTTCTAAGATGAGCACAAGTTTCTTTTGAACTTGTGGTTGTTGTGAGGGTTTATGAATGATAAGTTGAGGGTTAGGTGGGTTGATAATTAGAGGACTTGAAGGAGCTCTAATGTTCATAACCTCAAAACTATTGTCCTTGTTTTCATGATCTCTTAGCAAAGGGGAGTCTAATTTCACTTTGTCATCTACATCTAAGGAAGTCACATCACTATTGCTTGAAAGGAGTTTGAAAATGTTGTTGTGTTCTTGCACCATGATACCTTCCCTGGTAGGAGATTTTTTAGGAGAACTAAAAACTATATGTTCATGACATTTAAAGGTTGGTTCTTCTAAAATGAATTCATCTCAAGCAGTTGAATGATCAATGGTTGAATTGTCTTGTTAATAAATGATGTTATTGTCTTGTTCCATAATGTTTTCCCACATAAGATTCTCATGATTCTCATCGATTGGATCTTGTAACACCATAATATCTTCTTCACCAATAGGAGAGATATTAGGAGAGGGGGAAATTTGATTGTTGTCCATAATTTCATCCTTTATCACTAAGGTCTCATTCTTGTGTGCCATAATATGTACCCTATTAGGAGATATTTTAGGAAAGTGACAAACAATAGGTTCATCACATTTCAAGATTAGATTTTGTGAAGTAGCTTCATCACACATAAGGGAGGCGTCAAGACAAGAGCAATTATAAGTTTCATGATTACCAATTATTGGACTTTTTTGTTCAAATAGGACTTCCCAAATGGTAGGGGCATCAGGGAAGGGAGGAATAAGATTCTCATGAGTCTCAATAAGGATATCTTCTAACACTAAACTATCTTATTCATGTCTAGAGAAGATATTAGGAGAAGGAAAGGTTTAATTGTCATGATTATCTACATTTTTATCCGCATGTCCTATAATGCCTTCCCAAGTAGGAGAGGTAGGATTTTCATAGCTCTCAATTATTGGATCTCTTAAGATCAACATAACCTCCACACAAATGTGTTTTTCATGATCATTCACGATTGAATCCTTATTCACTAAAGCATTTTCACAAGTAGGGGAGGTTTTGGGAGATGAATGGAGAGTAGGTAAAGTAGTGACCATGATCTCAACTTTGTGTCACATAACATCTGATGGAACCCCTCAAAATATTTCTTGGTTCCACCTTAAGTCTCTAAAAAATTTGGCTTGGGCCCTCATTTATGATATTTAGTCATCTCCCCATCACTGTGTTAGGGTTTTATGTTGATTAAAACGTTGTAGAAATGGTTTATAGGTCCAACAAACCTTGATCATTGTATTATTGCAATGACTTGTATTCTTGGTTTCCAGTTGCCTAAGTTAATGTTTTATGTCATTCACAGTTGTCAGGTGACCAGTCCCTCACACCTAGGTTTGAATTTCCCATTTCTTATAAGGTTAAGTAGAGGGCCCCTTTTTGGAATTTACACCCTTTGCATTTCATGACTTAGAATTTTCCAAGCCCATTTTATCATGTCATCCTAGAGGGTCCCCTTCATTAGAACAACTTAAGTGCACGGGCTCAGGGTTTTCACTTACATCCCGTCAGCCATATTACTTCATCACTCATTGCTGATTACTTCAGAAATGCAAGT
Organism: Sequoia sempervirens; assembly: GCA_007258455.2. Lineage (NCBI taxonomy): Eukaryota > Viridiplantae > Streptophyta > Pinopsida > Cupressales > Cupressaceae > Sequoia > Sequoia sempervirens. The sequence continues at coordinate 563,979,190 of VDFB02271358.1, forward strand.
TTTGAATTGGCAATGAGTAATGAATTAGTATTTATTTGATATTGCTCATCACAAATAGCTGTTAGATCTCTTAAATTGAATGCCTGATGAGTGATGTCCCTTGTATTGTTGAGGGATTGCTTATGGCTAATGGCTTTTCAGCCTTCAGTATTCTAATAGTGATGAGTGATGCCCCTGGCCTTATGTTCTTATCTTTCATCACATATCACATATATGTTTTAAGTGCTAAGTTCCACATTAGCGTTACACGATATGTAATTTCACTATGAAGATCTCTCATCGTTAATTGCTCACAAACCATGTGAGGAGAATTAGCGATGAGTGATGGTATTCTCTAAGAGGTTTCTTTCGCCAATATGATAAGATATTATGTGCGATATCTTTTTTATTTTCATGTAGGTGTACGTGTCTAAATCTGATTTCTTCATTGCATCTCTCATCGCTGATAGTAGCCAAGGTGCAAAGTTTGAATTAGCGATGTGTAATGGAAGGATGGACATGATCAAAGAATGGGCTGCAGATCCAAGGGTTGAGCTTTCACCACAAAGATGTTTACATCGCTGATGAGGCTGTTGAAGGATGAGATTCATCCATGATAGGTGATGGATATTGATGAAAGGGCAATGTGGCAGAATCCTAAGGATATCGTATAGAGGAAGGAAACGAGATAACTAGAGAACCATTGATGTGGTTTTAAAATAGGATGATCTAACATACTAAACTTCATTGTGGCAATAATTTCATCATGGATTTCACCCTAAAATTTGGGGAAGATCAACGATGAGCGATGAAGTGTATAAGGAAATATTCTCTAAGAAACATTGGTCTTATGTACTTTGCCGATATTAATGAAAAATCACATATTAGGTTGGCGATACATACTAATTGAGAAATCACGTATGATTAATCAAGATTGAGAAAAGACGTGGCAACATTTGAATTGGCATCATTATTTTCTATGAGAAAGTTTCTAAAGGCATAAAAATGAGGCTCAGATCACCATGGATGAAGTTTTAAATGCTTTAAAATCAATGGCCTAGATTCAAAGCCGAGCTGTTAAAATTATCAACTCGCTCACGTGAGGAGTTCTTGAATCATTAATTTTGCATGCTCCAAATTGCCTATTTCATGCAGATTGCTTGTTGTTCACCTTCATCATATTTTAGTTTGTAGTGAATGTGAGGTGTGGGTTAGTGAAGAAGTGTGTGATTATTAATTTTTCCTGAGTTAGGAAGTAGACATTCTTGTCCTAGATGAGTAGGTCTACCATGGTGGTTCAAGAGTCTAAGGGATTGAGTTTGCTTGAGTCTGAGGAAAATGTTCCTAAGGATGAAATTGAGACACAAGGATTTCTTGATATGCCAAAGAGTAGAACGGACACAAGAAACTCAAGAAGTATGGTGTCAAGAAGAATTACCATCTACAGGGCTAAATCGTTTTAGAAGAATTGGTCAAATACAAAGAATGGAATATGAAAAGAAGGAAAAAAGGAATGTAAGCATTGTAGGGCCTATCTAGGAGGATGTAATTCTCCAAGTGAGGTTTCTAATAACCCTTCAGACAGTGAGGTTGACATTGATCTAGAGGGTGATTATTATCCCATCTCCCTAGTACCATCTAAGGATTCTAAAGAGGAGGTGGTGACGGTTTCTCCAGTCCCACCATGAGAAAAATGTGGGCAAGTATCCTCTGAGGTTGATGACTCAGGGTGATGATTGTCCCCTATTTTTGTTTTTGATGATACCATGCCCATTTTGTCAAGATTGTCCTATTCAACATTCATGTGATTACCTGTTTCTATTGCTGATGTGGAAATTTTTTAGGCTGGTGTATTGGAGAAGTGCTAGACTAAATGACCTTGGTAGCATGTATGTTGTTTCCAGACGATATACAAGTTTATGTTGGAGCTGCTAGTGGAGAATCTTCTTTGGTCAACAAGGATGAGGATTCAATGTTGTTGCAACAAACTCTGTCTTTTGAGGAGCTGGCGTGTCCTCATGCAAAATATGAAATGTGGTCTTTTACTCTTCCATTTTCCTTAATGATTGCATGTAACTAACTGAGGATGTCTCAAATTCTAGTACAAATGAAATGAAATGTAAATGTAATTAAGCCTGAAACTTGTTGCTCCCTTGTTCTATAAAAGGGATTTCAGGGCTTATTACAGTGGTCAAATTTTTAAGTCTAAATAGGGTTTTAGGGGAAAGCTAAGTTTAGAAAAGGCACTTTGAATAGAATACTGATAAAGAGGCTAGTAGTTTGTCTTGGGTATGAAATCTTGTATGTAATAGTCTTAAATGAGATTTATAGAAACAAATCTTAGTGTAGAAACAAATACTCTCCTATGTATATTTTTTACAAGTCATGAATGAAAAATAGTAATGGTGTTATCATTTATCTTCAAGTTTTCCATTTGAATGTATTATTCTATTTTCAGCTTTAACTCAAGGAGTTGATTAAAATTCTTGAATAGGGTTGTAGATTTTGTAAGGAATTGCTTAGGATTGATAAGAAGTAAGTGTTTCAAGCATCATGAGTTTTCATAAATGCAAAGCAGTATGAAAATATTCTACCTATCTCTAAATTGAGTAGTTTATATATTTTAGATTCTTACATATTTGACTCCATTGCTCCAATTGATGAGACACTGGTCAGTTTGTTAGAAAATATTGCATGAAATGAGCCAATAGCGTACCTATCCATGGGCTTAAAATAAGAACAATATTCATTTTAAAATATTTTCAAGGATAGTGTGGGTTAGGAATATCCCCAATTCCTAGAAAATAGATAGTCATTCATTCAAAGATCCACCAAATCTTTAGTGAGATGGTTTTATTTGCAATAAATAGGAATAAATTTGTGTATATATAAATGTGTTACTAAGTTGAATACACTTCAAGAAAACACAATTGGGATCACCCTCTTAGGTTTCACAGAGCCTAAAGTGAAGGAGTAAGGACTACAAAATCCTCGTTGTGTTGGCAACTAACCCTTCAATTCTTTACTATAAGAGTTGTATACTTTTTAGAGAATTGCTTGGTTCTACTGGAAAAATCACCAACATAAATGGTGACTCTGCTAGAGAGTAACTTGAAAAATTTCTAATAGAAGATCATTTAGCCTTAAGAGTCAAGATTTTGGTGAATCTGAACATCTGGTTTAGATATTTAGAAGTTTTCAAACCTGGAAGTGATTGTGTTGCAACAATTTCAAATGAATCTACGTGTGACTTTGTTGTGGGAGAAAACCTAGAAGGAAATTTGTCTTTAAAGGAGCTTCATACTGCTTGAAGTTCAGTCCTCTATAAAGAGAGGTGGTGACTCTATCAAACGAACTTGATGAAGATGTGAAGAATGCTTTAGATCTACAAATATTTCTAGTTAGGAAGAATTTGCATCAGCTGCACATATCTAAGTATTCTTTAATTTTTGGTTTTCAAGAAAGATAAATCTATATATGAAAACCATAGTTGTAAGTCATGTAAAAATTTGATTCCCTATTGAGTGATAAAGCACTAAGAAAGGTAAATAGTAGTGATAGGCTTGCATACTTATGTATTACTAGATTGTAGTATCTATTATGAAGAGATGCGTGCAATGTTTTTGAAGAAACTCATTTAGAAGATCTTAAGCATGTTGAGATGGGAATTTGTATTATAAAAGCTTAAGATTGGGTTGTAAAAGAATTTTGAAGTACCCTATGTAACTACAAAGTTAATAGGAAAAGGATTGTAAGGGCATAATAAAATGTATCATCAACCTATGCATCCTTGTGTGGACCCAAATGTAACAACGATTTATAATCAGCCCCTATTATGTAATAAAAGAAATTTCAGCACTAGAAGACATAGAGCCATAAATTTCAGTGGTATTAATGGCTACCCAAATGTTATTCCCTCTGACATCAGATATAAGTTACCAAAATTCAATTGTACAAAGATTGAATCAACAAGAAATCATCTACAAGAATTCAACAATTTAATGAAAGATTATGAAGTTGATCATGAGGATGTGATTATGAGGTTATATGTTCAGTCTTTGAAAGGAGATTTAAGAGATTGGTTCTCTAATTTACCAACATGCTCTATTTGTTCTTGGGATGAGTTCAAAGAAGTGTTCATGGAGTAGTTTGGTGAAACAATCAATGATAGTTCTATGCTCAATAAATTTATGAGCATTGAAAAAGAAGAGGATGAGTTGGTTCCAGCATTTAACTGAAGATTTTCTAAAACATTAAGGGATATTCTTGAGATTTTGGGACTAAGTGATGTAGTGTGTTCAGTTTTTTATTTGAGATCTTTTGATAATAAGATGAGCTACTTGCTAAGAGATAAGGATCCTAAAACCTTGCATCAGGCCTATGGGATAGCCATGAGCATTGAAAACAACCAAAAATATGGAATGCACTAAGGTCATTTGAATACAAGTTTTTGTTGCCCTAAGGTACCAAACATTAATGAAAAGTGTAAGTCAAAAATTGAGAATGAGTGTCAGAACACCTACACCCCTATTGCTTCAGCTTACACATCATTCCATAATGTTGATCACATAGAGCCCCAAACACATTGTCAAGAAGCTGCATGCATCTGTGATCTTCTGGTCTTTGTTCAAGCCCTCTCTTGCATACATGAAGGAGAATCATCATATGATCTTTATGTAAGATTTATGGATACCCTATCTGAAATCCTTGAGTGTCACAAACCTAAAAATTCAGAATGCATTGATTTATTTTATAAATCTTATGAACTAGGTTTGAGTGCTCTATCAAAGGAGTTGAAGCCTGCCAAGCTTGACCAAGTATGTGAATACTTTTCTCTTTTTGAAAAGATTAGATATGATCATCAAAAGGATATCATGTTTTCAACCTATGACAATAATGATTATGTTGCTCCATATGAGTCAGGTAGTGAGATATCACTAAAGAAGAAGAGAGTAAAGGTTGAAAATGTACACCTCAATGAAGCAAATGAAATGTGTGGTTTCAATTATTTTGAAGATTCTAGCACTTTTTCTCCTATGGAAGACATAAGATTGAGCATTCAGTCTAAAAATTCCAAACATAGTGGCATTATTGATGAGTCCTCTTGCTATAGTGACTATGATGGCATTAGGTATGGGAATTCCTCTACTGATTATGATTATCCCCATGAAGTAGAGTTGGAAAGCTTTACACCAAATGAGGATGACATTAGCATGCAAGATTTTGATGACATGAGTTCACTCTCAGACAATCAAGTTATGCATTATGATGAGAATTTGAGCAATAGGATGCCACCATTTTTGGGTGATAGGGCTATAGAGCTTGAAGAAATTTTTGATCATGATATCTCATATTGTGTGGATATGTGAGAAATTTTAGATATGTGTACTGGAAAATTATAGAATGAAACAAAAGATGGTATTAGTGGTTGTGAGTTCAAGGTTGATTGTGGCTGTGCCTGTGAAGAGGACACTGACTCAGATGGTGTTTCAGAGTATGATGATATGGAAGAATTATACTTGCATGATAAGGAGGAAGAGGAATTTATGTCAACAATGAATGTAAAGGAAAACCTCTTATTTGATGAGCCCCCATCTTCACTAGAGATGATAAATGATGATCCTTATTAGTGTAGAGATAATCCACTCTTTGTTGAAAATTTTAATGATGCATCTGACATAGGGTTAGAATGTGGATTTGAGAAAACAAAGAAAGACATTGATGATCTCCTTGAGGGCATTACATATGAATGTTTCATATTTGGTATAGATGTTGTAGACAAGGTTGAGTGTAATGATGCCAACTACTTAGAAGAGTACATGAATACTTTCAATTCCCAATTTAGTTGGAAAGTATTCTGATGGAGCATGACAATGAGATGAATAAATGTTATTTTCAATATGAACATGTTTCATATAATGAACATAAAACATATGTGCCATGTAATGATGAAATTTTGTATTTTGTGCCTAATAATACAATATAGAATGACCATGGTTACACTAGCAACAATGGTATACTCAGAAAAATTGAGAAAAATGCTAGTAACATTGTTTGTAATTGGATAGACCTCAAGGATATCCACACTTTTTTGCTTATAAAAAGAAAACTATATTTGTTGCAGTGATGTGATAGAGAAAAATATGGATGGAAGGACATCAGTTCTTTCAAAAGGCTGGTTTTTGACAAAGCAAAGAATTACCCTGAGGTTTCCATGGCCTGGTGCCACCAAACAGGAAATAAAGCCTAGCTGGATTGTAGAGTGCATACTAAAATTTGCACCTTTGGAGAATTTTTCAAGTAAAGTGGAGATTGGATCTCCCTTTCCAAGTCTTTTGGCCTGTGTAAAATCTTGTACATATGTTGTTTCTTTTTGTTTTTGTTCTTGTGCCTAGTTTGCTTCACCAAAAAATTCTGGGATCTCACCATTCCTACAAGAGGCATGTGTCCCCAACATGATCCACTGATGGAACCCCTCAAAAAAATTCTTGGTTCCACCTTAAGTCTATGAAAATTTTGGCTTGGGCCCTCGTTTTTGATATTTGGTCATGTCCCCATCACTGTGTTAGGGTTTTATGTTATTAAAACCTTACAGAAATGGTCTATAGGTCCAACAACCCTTGGTCATTATATTATTGAAGTGACTTGTATTCTTGGTTTTTGTTGCCTAAGTTATGTTTTATGTCATTCACAGTTGTTAGGTTTCTGATCCCTCATGCCTAGGTTTGAATTTCCCATTTCTTATAAGGTTAAGTAGAGGTCCCCTTTTGGCCTTTACACCCTTTGCATTTCATGATAAAAGTTTTCGAGCCCATTTTCTCATATCATCCTAGAGGGTCCCTTTTATTAGAACAACTTAAGTGCACGTGCTTAGGGTTTTCACTTACGTCTCATTAGCCATCTTACTTAAATAGTTGTCGGAGCTCTTAAATTGAATGCGCAATGAGCAATGTTCCTTGTATTGTTGAGGGATCACTTATCACTAATGGATTTTGAGCCTTCGGTATTGTAATAGTGATGAGCAATTCCCTTGACCTTATTTTCTTATCTTTCATCATGTATCACAGATATGTTTTAAGTGCTAAGTTCCACATTAGTGAGATGTGATATGTAATGTCACTATGAAGATCTCTCATCACTAATTGCTCACAAACCATATGAGGAGAATTAGTGATGAACAACAGCCTTATGTTTTATCGCTCATCATGGATTCATTTCAAAGCTTAAGTTCCAAATTAGCGATGAGCAATGGTATTCTCTAAGAGGTTTCTTTTGCCAATATGATAAGATCTTATGTGCAATGTCTTTTGTACCATCGATTTTCATGCAAGTGTACGTGTCTAAATCTAATTTCTTCACTGCATCTCCTATCATTGATAGGAGCCAAGATGCAAAGTTTGAATTAGCGATGCAAGATGGAAGGATGGATGTGATAAAAGAATGGGCCACAGATCCAAGGGCTGAGATTTCACCATGGGGATGTTTACATCACTGATGAGGCCAATGAAGGACAAGATTCATCCATGATAGGTGATGGCTATTGATGAAATGAAAACATGGGATAATCCTAAGGACATCATATAGAGGAAGGAAAAGAGATGACTGGAGAACCATTGATGTGGTCTTAAAATAGGATGATCCAACGGACTAAACTTCATCGCATCAATAATTTTATCACTGATTGCACCCTAAAATTTGGGGAAGATCAACGATGAGTGATGAAGTGTATAAGGAATTGTTCTCTCTAGGAAACACTGGTCTTATGTACTTTGCAGATATTAATGAAAAAATAATTATTAGGTTAGCGATACATGCTAATTGACAAATCGCGTATGATTAATCAAGATTGACAGAAGACGTGGCAACATTTGAGCCAACATTGTTGTTTTCTATGAGCAAGTTGCTAAAGACATAAAAATGAGGCTCAAATCACCATGAATTAAGTTTTAAATGCTTTAAAATTAACGACCTAGATTCAAAGACAAGCTGTTAAAATTATCAACTCGCTCATGTGAGTTCTTGAATCATTAATTCTACATACTCCAAATTGCCTATTTAATGCAGATTGCTTGTTGTTCACCTTTGTCATATTTCAGTCTGTAGTGAATGTGAGGCAGGGGTTAGTGAAGAAGTGTGTGAGTATTAATTTTTCTTGAGTTAGGAAGTAGACGTTATTGTCCTAGATGAGTAGGTCTACCATGGTGGTTTGAGAGTCTAAGGGATTGAGTTTGCTTGAGTATGAGGAAAATGCTCCCGAGGATGAAATTGAGACACAAGGAGCTTTTGATATGCCAAAGAGTAGAAGGGGACACAAGAAACTCAAGAAGTATGGTGTCAAGAATAATTACCGTCTACAAGGTCAAATCGTTTCAGAAGAATTGGTCAAATACAAAGAAAAAAGGCTAGTAGAATATGAAAAGAAGGAAAAAAGGGAATGTAAGCATTGTAGGGCCTATCTAGGAGGATGTAATTCTCAAAGTGAGGATTCTAATAAGCCTTTAGACAATGAGGGTGACAATGATCCAGAGGATGATTATTATTCCCTCTCCCTGGTACCATCTAAGGATTCTGGCAAGGAGGTGGTGATGATTTCTCCAGTCCCACCATGAGAAAAATGTGGGCGAGTATCCTCTGAGGTTGATGACTTAGGGTGATGACTGTGCCCTATTTTTGTTTTTGATGATACCATACCCCTTTTTTCAGGATTTTCCTATTCAGAATTCATGTGATTTCTTGTTTCTAGCGCTGATTTGGAAAGTTTTTGGGCTAGTGTATTGGAGAAGTGCTAGACGAAATGACCTTGGTGGCATGTATGTTGTTTTCAGATGATATACAAGTTTGTGTTGGAGCTGCTAGTGGAGAATATTCTTTGGTCAACAAGGATGAGGATTTAACGTTGTTGCAACAAACTCTAACTTTTGAGGAGCTAGCATGTCCTCATGCAAGGAATATGGACTTTGGTCTTTTACTCTTCCATTTTCCTTATTGATTGCATGTAACTAACTGAGGATGTCTCAAATTCTAGTACAAATGAAATGAAATGTAAATGTAATTAATCTTGATGCTTCTTGCTCCCTTTTTCTATAAAAGGGATTTTAGGGCTTATTACAGTGGTTGGATTTTTAAGTCTAAATAGGGTTTTAGGGGAAACCTAATTTCAGAAAAGGCACTTTGAGTAGAATACTAATAAAGAGGCCAGTAGTTTGTCTTGGGTATGAATCTTGTATGTAATAGTCTTAAATGAGATTTATAGAAACTATTGATATTAAAACAAATATTTTTCTAGAAACAAATACTCTCCTATGTATATTTCTTACAAGTCATGAATGAAAAATAGTAATGGTCTTATCATTTATCTTCAAGTTTTCCATTTGAATGTATTATTCTATTTTCAGCTTTAACTAAATGAGTTGATTAAAATGTTTGAATAGGATTGTAAATTTTATAAGGAATTTATTAGGATTCATAAGAAGTGAGTGTTTCAGGCATCGCAAGTTTTCATAAATGCAGAGTAGTATAAAAATAGTCTGCCTATCTCTAAATTGAGTAGTTTAAATATTTATGATTCTTACATATTTGACTCTGTTCCTCCAATTGATGAGACACTGGTCAGTTTGTTAGAAAATCTTGCATGAAATGAGCCAATAGCGTACCTAGCCATGGACTTAAAATAAGAAAAATATTCATTTTAAAATATTTTCAAGGATAGTGTGGGTTAGGAATACCCCCAATTCCTAGCAAATAGATAGTCATTCATTCAAAGATCCGCCAAATCTTTAGTGAGATGGGTTTTATTTGCAATAAATAGGAATAAATCTATGTATAAATGTGTTACTAAGTCGAATACACTTCAAGAAAACACAATTGGGATCACCCTCCTAGGTTTCACAGAGCTTGAAGTGGAGTAAGGACTACAAAATCCTATACTTGTTGTGTTGGCCACTAACCCTACAATTCTTCACTATAAGAGTTGGCTACATTTTAGATAATTTCTTGGTTGTGCTGGAAAAATCACCAACAATATCTTTTTGAGGGGGAGGACAAACAATACTTTCATGATTATCTATGATTGTGTCTCCTATCACCAAGATACCTTCATCACTAATGGGAGAGGCATTGGGAGAAGAACAATTATGATTTTCATGATTGTTAATACTTGCATCCTCTTGTATCAAACCTTTAGTGGATGATCTAAGAGAGATAAAGTCATAAGGGGCTTCATCTAACATTGCAAAGTCATCACTAATAAAGGGTTTGAATGATATGTTTTCTCTAGGGTTAACCATTTTTTCGTTTATTTCTTTTGATTTTTTTTCTTTTTCTTTTTTGTTTTCTAATGACTGTTGAATGTAATCCGATCTAAGTAAACTAGAAACAAATGCTCAAAATGAAAAGTGGAAGAATTTAATTATATCCACAATTTCCATGTGTGCTGTAGAAAAATGGCCCCTTGTCATTTTCATGGCCTTTTAGGTCTTGTTTCATGGTGTTGGAACTATGTTGCTCTGATTTTATGTTGTAACATGGCTTAAACATGCTGATTTAGGTACTAAAATTCAAGGAACAACGTCTTGTGAAGGTTTTGTGAAGTGTTGTAAGACATTTCTACATTCTTCTAGACTCTATTTAATGCAATTCACCTAAAAACCACATTTTTACTCATCAACAAGTCCTATTTTGAAATGTTGTAAAGTCTTGTAACAAACTTTCACGCTCTTCTAAGCATATTTTCACTATTTACACCCTTCTCAAGCTTTATTTGGTCTTTTTGTGCCCTCATAAGTTGTATTTACGTGTATTTTTGAATGTTATCTCGACAAAAAACATTAAATACAACATTTTTCCTGACATGTTTTTAGGTCCTAGGTGGGACCCATTCGCCATGGGTGGCGAATGAGTCCCCCTTAGCCCCAAATTCAAAATATTTTAAATTTCCTTTCAGGATTTTATTCAAAATCACTTGATGTCGGTCTGTGATGAGGTATGAATGGATACTGAGGCACAAGAATTGTATAAATAAGTGTTTTTCACCTCATTTTACATCTCCTAACATATTCAAGCAATCTCCTCATTCATTCAAGCATTCTATATCATATTCAAGCATTTTACATCAACAATTCAAGCACTTTGAAGCAGCCATTGACATTACTTTGAACTTGCATCATCAAGGGTTAGGTAAGTTAATAGCACTTGCATGTTATTAGTTTATCTTTCTCTTTCATTTCATTATCTTTTCAAGGGTTTAATTACCAAAAGTGGGGTTTGACCAAGGCAAACCCCTATTCACTAACCCTTAATCATTTTTCCTCTATTGCATGTTTGTTTGTAGCTATTTGTATGCAAATTTGATAGGTTATTAGGTATTGAAGATTTATTTCCAAGTCAACTAGGTGCTTCAAGTCAACTTAAGTCAATTTCAAGCCTGGAGAGAGTTATTTGTCTGTTTTCTATAGAACTAACTTCGGGAACCCGACAAGCAGACATTTCCAGATCTAGTGTTGTAGAGTTGTCTCCTAATTTTTTAGAAATTTGGGAGAGGACTGATTCACCACCTATGGCGAATGAGTCCCACCTTAGGATTGAAAATCTGAATTTTGTTAGATTTTGGATCCCAACAGACAGAAACTAGCTCTCGACACTTTTTCACCAGGAGGACTAATTCACCACCCTAGGCGAATGAGTCCCACTGTGAAAAATTAGTGATCTCAGCTAGCATCCAAAAAATTCTAGGTTTATTATACTTTGCATAAGTGCACTCTGATTTAACCCATCTCTTTCTATTCTACACATTTCATTCATTTCTTCATAGTTTGCATATCACAATGTGTTTTCAAACATAATTGTAATTGCGCTTTTACATTCATTTTCATTCATTTAAAATAGTCAATTACATTTATTCAAGTTCATTTACATTAAAAAACATTGCATACATTTTGAATTGAGTGAATCATAAGCATTTTTGGCCCTATCTCTCTCATTTTAAGTGAAAAACCCTAGAAGTGCAAGAGTAGTCCATAGGGTCCCAAAAATCTATGTTTCACCATGAATGTAAATTATGCTACTTGTAATGATTTGAATGAAATAGAAAGTAATCAAACTGAAACAAAAAATCAATAACAACAACCAAAAGCTTGAAAATAGATAATTTAACTTTGTAAAATGCAATTCAGAATATGCAAAGGGGTCGATTCGCCCAAGGTGGCAAATGAGTCCCAGTAATGATTTTTTTAAGAATTTTCTAAATTTTTTGTTTGATTTTTATATTTTTTGGGATCTATGATTCAAATGTAGAATTTGGATGATTTTTAGGGAAATTAAATGCAAAAATGCAAGCTATATGAGCTTTCACTAATGAAAGATTTAGAAACCCTAGATGTCAATTAACTAATGAAAATCCTAATGAAAATTCAATACAAGCTAGATCTATGATGATGATGGACTCCAAATCAGAAAAGAAAGTATTCTAAATGTAGGTTCACCAAAATGATTAGTTGAAAAATAGATACTTTATGGTTTAAGACATAGAACATCACTTTTCTCCAACTAACATTCAAGGATGCCCTAGCGATCTCAACCCAATGAAGAATGAAGGAAGAGATCTAACAATAGGATATCTTAGGATATGATTTTAGATTACAAGAGGGGTTCACCACCAAGTCAAAACTTGGAAAAGACAATGACATGCAAGATGAAATGCAAAACCTAGTTTGATGCAATGCTTACAAAACAACATAGAAAACTACAAAATAGAAAGTGTGCACCTAGAAATTTGTAGAGGCCTAAATGAAGATTGGAAATGTTGCTAATACTAAAATTTTGGCCTACTAGGACTCATTCTCCATTCTGGGTGAATCAGTTCCAGGTCAGGGTTTTTGCATAGGAATAGGTTTCTCGGAAAAGGGTATCTGAAACTAAAAAAATCTCAAAATTGACCCAAAATGGGACTCATTCACCAATCTTGGTGAATGAGTCCACATAGAGTTTTTTGAAACTTGAAGGTTTGAATCTAGTCTTTATTGTTTTCTCTTCCTGTTCCTCTTGATTTACACATCTGATACTAGAAATTTTGGAACTCTAAGTAACTTTTTATGAAGATTATGACCTTATAAATGGGGGAATCACTCCAATAATCTTGTAACCTATTCTTCGATGACCTCCAAGCCTTCAAAGCACCTAGATTTGTAATCACACAGAGAGAGAGTTGATTGTTAGGGAATAGGGATTTGCCTTGGTCAAACCCCTTTTAGGTAATTAAACCAAATGATGAAATAAGATAATGAAGCATGAACATGAAATAATACAATTAGAACCTTGCCATGATGATGGATCTTGAATTTTTGCAACAATTGATGAATAATATTGCTCTTAAATGCCTTAAAATAGATCTTGAAAGCTATCTTGATGACCTTGTAAAGAATTGGAGTGCTTAACTCCTGAATGCTTGACTTGATAACATGAATTCTTATATTTATTATATAAAATAGTGATTTGGAAGATTTCTTATATAGGCAATCCACTCACATGATCGTTAATTTGATCCACAAGGCCGACATAGAAAAATTTTAAACTTATTTTTCTTGCTCAAACTTTGAAAATAGCTCAAATGGAAATCATTCACCAAGCTGGGCAAATGAGTCCCACCTAGATGGGACTCATTCACCCAAAGTGGCGAGTGGGTCCCATAGGGGCTATTTTAAGAGCTAAAGTGTTGGGGAATGCATAAATTAAGTTTATATGTTGATTTTGTAATATTTTTTATTAAAATATTCCTTGGGATGCATAATATGGGGTCATAGGGGCCTATTAATGATGATATAAAGGTCATAACTGCAATAAGTCCCAAAATCAAATGTCAAAATGTAAATAAATACACTTTACAACACTAAATTAAGGAAAAAATTGGTCGATTTAGCTTAGAAGAGCCCTAAATCCCATGTGAATGTGTAGAACACATTATAACACTAGATTAGGTCCACTTGATTTACAAGCCCCCTAAATTTAATGTGAAGATGTAAATAAATACATTTTTCAACACTAAATTAGGGTAGAGTTAAGTTAATTTAGCATAAAATGGGCCCAAGACCTAATGTGGATGTGTAAAACACCTCACAACACTAGATCAAGGTGACATTAAGTCCAGTTTATCATTAATTATTCCCAAATCAAGCAAGGGATACATTTTTCTACACTACAAGGCTATATAGGGGCCTGCCTCAGTCAAACCCTCATTTTAGTGTTTCCACCTCCTTAGATAGCCAACAAGCAATGAAGTAGAATAATATGATAAATAAGATTTAAAGAAGTACAATGAACACTATAAAAGACATGCTACTCTATCAAATCACAAAGAAGAGGAGTGAAGTGCTACCACCTCTACCCAAAAGCTCACTAGCCAATGGAAAGAGAAAGCAAGGTATGGACTTGGGAAAGTCACCATAGCTATAGTGGTGATGAAGGGAGGTCTCACAAGATTCCAAGCCCACACTTCTATGGCTGCCTCACACTTGCAATGTGGAGTTGATGGAGTCCCAATGTTGATGCAATGCTAAAAAATGGAGTGCTAGAATGTTGGAGTGAATGAGAATTTTCTTGAGAGATCAAATGTGAATGTCCAACAAATTGCTAGAAGATGAAATGAATGAATGGAGAATGTTTTTGAAGGTGGGATGAGAAGAATATTCCATTTTCAAGTCGGTTGATCGAAGAGAGACATTACAATTCGACTCCAATTGTGTGTGTAATGCCTCTAGCAACTTCAGACGCATGAATCCATCAAGGACAATGTGTCGTGTGGACATCTGCACACCACAATTTTGTCCCCAAAAAATATTCTCTCAATGACGTACAAGAAAAATGCTAGGTGGATGGAAGGCAGGTAGGTGATGTGGAATTTTTCCTTCATATTTGATTTTCTAAGGTGAGGGTATGTGAAAGAGGAATTTTCTTAAGGGGTGAAAATTCGCTCCTATACATTTCCCCTTGCTTTAGCGAGCATGAATATCAATGAGCATTTGATAAAGTAGATCAAAGAGTTAGTAGGGTTAGAAATGTATACTTGAACCATTGAGGAAGCATACCACAATCTGATGAACTCGAAAGCACAAGGTAGGAAAAGGACTCCGTAAGTACTCTCTCCTAAGGAGTTCCGAAGAAAAGGACTCCATAGCCACACAAAGCTATGAAGTTGCACAAATTACACTAAAGGCCCTTTGACCAATGATGGAAAAATCTTGCAAGATGAAAGCATTCCATAGGCCCGTAGACTTGTAAGGAGGCAATCCCCAAGTTCTCTCTCATGAAGGAAGCCTAGTGAAGTAAGTGCCTTACAGGCCCGTAGATCTGAAAGGAGGCATCCCCCAAGTTCTCTCTCATGAAGGAAGCCTAATGAAAGGGGACTCCCCAGATTCTAACTGGAAATCAAGCTTTACAGGTGCACCTCCAAAGTGACATGTTAATCTAAAAATAAAACATGTTAGAAAAAAAAAAAACAACAATGCATGCAAACAAGTAGATAGTCACACAAAAAATCAGAAATTTGGAAGGATTTCAAAGGGGTCCCTTGGGAACCTTTCAAAAGGAGAGGGGTCTTCTCAAGGGATGCATTGTTTGAAAGTTAAAAAGAGACATTTTTTCTCAAATCAATTCATCATCAAGGAATCCTTTTGAAAGATGTTCACTTCATCAAGGAATTTGAAAGGAAGAAAATGTCCCCTCACAAGGGGAAGGTCGAGGCTTCTCCTCTAGGAAAAGGTTGCTCCCTCCTTGGAGGAAAGTTCAAGTTCTTTCTTTGCGAACATATGACAAAGGAAACACGTTCCGGATGTTAGGGGTCCAAGTTGAGAATGTGATCTTTGAAAATTTTTGCAAGGGTTTTCAAGAAAATATTTGTTCGCAATGAATACATTTTCTAAAAATCAAAATATTGTTAAAGTGACGTAACACATACGAGGGACAACTAAAGCAAAGAAGAGAGAAAGATAAATGAAAATTAAAAAGAGAAAAAGTAATTACAAACAAAGGGCACATGGGTGATCTGATATTTCAGGGTCAAAGTTGGTTATGAATATATATGTACAGTAATGGTATATTAATGGACTGTCATCAACCCCCTACTATATCATACCATGTGAAGAATTCACAAGAAAACAAAGTAAAAATAAAAAATAGGGTCAACATGGAAGGGAAGCCTAAATGCCCCCAACACTCTACATCGTTCCCAATTTTCCGAAAATCAAAACACATAATAGAGGAAGAAAGATGATACAAATAGAAGAAGGTTTACAACACATAATCACTCCTATATCCAAGCACCAACAAGGGTGACAATGTTCATTCGGGAACATATAACACAATCATGAGGGAAAACATCACAAGACACACACACTTATTCTAAAGATAAAGAAGAGGTCTCCCCCTAACACTAATCAAACAAGAGGTCATCTGCTTCCCAATCTAAATCATTATAAGGGGAAGGCGGACGAGCCTGGAATGGTTGAATATTAAGGGGAGGTTCTTTCAACCCTCTAGCAACAAGGGTTAAGGAAAGAAGGCCCTACAAGGTCTTCTCCGCTCAACTCTTGTGGAGCTATGGTTAGAAACTTCGTGAAGATTTCCGACAAGACTAGAACTTCATCAGAGAGTTAAACATACACTTTCTAGGAGTGCCATGTCATACCTTAATGGATTGGGAGGACGATGCTCGAGATTCACTACTTGCCTTGCTGAATGACTCGAGAGCAATGACAAACTCAGGAGAAGCCGAAATTGGATCCATCACTAGGACAAAACAAGCTAACATGGGATCACCCTTTGGAGAGTGTGGGCTCCTCTTACGCCCTTCATTGCTAGAAGGGCCAACTTCCACTCTCTACTTCTTTGGAGGATGCAAACTCCCCATAGACAAGGTGAGAGGCATGAAAGAGGATGAGAAAATCACCACGAACACCACCGAGGTATTCGGTATTTCCACAAGTTTAGAAAATGGTGAGATGTCTAGGAGGGACATGAAAAGGGGCAGCTCAACTGAAGGAGCAATAAACACCTACACCTTTTTAGGGTCAGGCACATTCAAACTCGCATGGGGAGTCAAAAACAAAATCAAATTCATTTGAACAAAAGTAGAGGGGAGGAGAGAGGAAGATGCATCACGAGGCCTTGAAATAAGGGTGGTTAATTCCTCTTCCTTTCTCTACAAAGCGACTTGCTCGGTGGCCAGAGCCTTTCATTGGCGCTTGTGCTCATGTGCAAGGAAATTTCTATGACTCTTTGAGCTAGAGATCGGCAGCTGCAAAGGGACATGAGGCTCTTGCTTAGCCACAAGAGTGTCTGTCACCATCGTCTCTAGCGGATGGAAAAGCTCATGAATGGGACCAGGAGAAGTTTGAGAGACAATGGGGGGAGTTGATTCTAGTGCCTTCGTGGCTAGCCTCTTCCCATTCACTGCTTTAGGAGTAGGAGTAGTAGGAGGCCGTGAAGGCAGAGACAGAGAGGATTCCCTATGGTGACCCTTCCTTCTACCATATAGGTAGGGCCAAGGTCTAGGAGGAACAGTGGGAAGATCTAATATCCTTGATCTTAGCTTTGTGCCAAGTAGGAACCATTAGACTTCTCATGTAGAATCTAGGAGTATTCATCCAAAACTCTTCTTTAGAAAGAGAAGCGGAAGGGGCACCTTGAGGATAAGTAAGCCTCTCCTTTCCCTTTAGAGAAGAGACAGCTTGCTACTACACTACATGAAGGGTCAATTTCAGTTGTCCCTTTCCTCTAGTCTTATACTTCACATAATTTCAGTAAAGTAGGTCCGTTCTTGGGGGCAGAGGACCGACCGGGGTGGGCCAAAACTAATCCAATGAGTAGCCCCCATGAGACATCGACGTTTGGTACCTAGTGTTATGCACGACATGCACAACACCTTCATGGGAGAAATTTATACATTTATGAATGACGGAAGTGATTCTATTCATGGAAGCTAGCCAAGGTATGCCTAACTTCACCCCGAACAAATCTAATTTTTGGATAACATCAAAATTTGTGTTCACAGCCCTAGGCCCAGCTATGATGGAAAGAGTTATTAAGCCATACAACTTGAGAGAGAGGCCATCATGTATATGAATGATAGATTTTTTTTCTTCATACTGCACCTTTTGCAATGAATTCAGCCACAATGTCTCCTCTGTGATAACATTCACTTGACTCATGGGGTCGACTAAGACCCCCATCATATTGTTCCCATTGAGGCGAGCAGGAATGTAAAGGGGAGAGGGCTTGTTATTCAAGGGTAGGTCCTATGAGGTGAATTTCATGTCTAGAAAACCAATTGCAGACTATGTGGAAGAAGCAACCATGACCATGTTAACATATGTCGAGGGCTAAGTGGTAGAATTGGAGGGATCAATAATCAAGTTAGTAGATTGTGATGGAAACGGGTTCGTGTATATTTGAAACTCACTATTTTCTTTTGCCACTAATTTATTTGTATTTTTTTTACTCCCATTGAGATGAATAGTACCATCCTCGATGTGGTCTTGTATATTGTGATGCAAGCACATACAACATCCAATATCATGTTTGTTGACTTGATGGTACTGATAGAAGGCATGTGCATCATACCAATTAGGGTGAGGTTCCTTGAGAGTTCGAGGGTTCTCCAAGGTTATGATCTTATCCTTCAACAACTTCAGCAAGATGGAAGAATAAGATTCTTCTAACTTTGTGAACCTTTTGTTGCATCTGAGGCCATTATCATTTGTTGTGGCTAATACATTCACAACAACCTTACCTTTTCTTGAGATTGACACTATAAATCTTCCTTATGAATGGAAGCGCGAGGAGGATCACCCAAACTGAATTACCATCTGCTGATATTCTCGTAATGTCACACAAAAATGCCCAAAATAGGGATATTTCATAAGGGAAAACTTTTCTTTCCATGGTCTCTGTAGGTTTCCTATGAACATCTTTTGCACATCAAAATCAGGCAGTGGGTATGATATCTAATAAAAGAGCACTTTATATCATGCTATAAAATTAGTTATCTTCTCATTATCCCCTTGCTTGCATCCGACGAGATCCGAAAAGATCATCTTCAGTCTGATGTTAGCTTGGAACTGTCGAAGAAACTAATTTACAAGTTGATCAAATGAGAAGATAGACTTGTCAGGTAAGGAATAGTACCACTTGAGTGTTGTATCCTTAAGAGATCGAGGAAATAATTTTTCCATCAATGCATCATGATAGAAGAAGTCAATACACATGGCATTAAAGGCAGACACATGTGTTTGTGGGTCCCCTTTGCCACTATATTTATCAAATTTTGGAATATCCATTCCTTGTGGGAAGGGAGTACTTAGGATTGTTACCGACAATGGGCTATGTCAGAAGAAGGGTTGAAAGATAGGCTAGGTTGAGGCTTGGGAGAGACTCAACAACTACTTTTGCATACGATCCATATTCTGAAGTAGGGTGTTCAAAATAGGGTCAATAGATGACAACAAACCAAGGGATACTCTGGAACCACCGCTGCTAGAACCACTTTCGGAACCACCTCTAGGGCCACCACTGTGACCACCACCAGAGACCCCACCACCAATAGAGCATCCACTAGAGCCACCTCCACCAAGGCCTCCTCTACCAATACCACCTCTACTACCAAATCCACCACCACTCATTCCATCAGAGCCCCCATTGCCAGGGGTAGCAGGAGGGGTGAAAGTGAACCCAAGGGGTGTTTTACTCACCTTGATAGTGGGGGGATTTTGAGAAGTAGAAGAGACATTGATCAAGGGGTTTGTTTCATGTTGGCAAGAGACACTGCATGCGCTTTATGGTTTTGTAATTGATTGTAACCCTTGTTAGCTAGTCGATCCGCACATTGCATTTTTCTCATATCGGTAGATAGATTGAAGATCAATGTTTATCTATTAAGTTAGAACAAAGCATTCGGTAACTTCATGTTCTTCGATCTATATGCAAATTTCTTGCTATTATTTTTTGTTGTGAATCTTAAGGGAGTATTGCTTGATGCATAATCTATGTTATATTAAAATCTTAGTGCCTCGTATCGCTTTGGGTGAAAGCTAGGAGGTCTGGTTGTCTAATTTTCTGTCTGTCAGTGTTTGAAGGCTGACCTTGTGAATATGATGTGTAGCTGATATATGAGGAGTTATTGGTTAAATTTTTTTGTGGTCGAGCATCTCAATTTGGGTTGTCACTATGCTATGGCTGACTCTTGTGGATTCACATTGAATGTTTTGATGATTTAAAGTTGACAGTTCATGAATATTTTGTGTTTTGTTAAAGCCGACCTAAAGCAATCAAATCCCTTGTAGTGGATATATATAAGTGATCGATTATATCATTTTGGTGTGTGTTCGATGTGAGTTGATGTATGTTGCAAATATTAGAAGATTAGGAAAGCGATTAAGCACAGTTTCACTTGCACATTAAGGATTTTTGTGAAGCAAATTAAAGCAGAGCAGAGCGAAGAGCAGAATCAGTTTGAAGGAGTAGAATCCGATTGTTGAGCTTAACTGAAACTATAATTAAGCATTTGTAGATGCTACTTTCTCAGTTCAAATCCTTGGAAGTATTCCAAAATTTTGTAAGGCAGTGAGCCTTTTCTTATTTTGAGCAGTGAGCTCTAGATAGTGTGCCTGAATGCAAGTGCATTCCCATTTTGTAATTATTCCTTGAGTATACTCAGACTATATTGTGGATTGGCCGTCCACCATGGTTTTTCCCCTAACAACATTTCCATGTAAAAATCCTTGTATTAAATGGTGTTGTGGTTGTTTACTTTAGGGTATGTGTAGGATCATCATAGAAAAAATAGGCCCTTAACTAGCAAAAAATTCAAAAAAGTCAAAGTTAGGAAACTTGATCTAAAATTTTGAATAAGTTATCTATATTATTTCAAAAATATGTAAGAATAGAATCTATAGAAAATTGTATGTAGTTTCTAAACTACTAGGTTTATTTTATAAAAAAAAATCTATTTGGTGAAAATTTGAAATTTCAATGGAGTACTACTTAAATTTCAGGGAAAAAATAAGTAGGTGTCTATCTAACCACCCTAACCACAATAAAATGATAATATTTTTTATAAGATTTTAGATATAAGTAGAGGACTCATGTCCGGATGTTATGCATTTTTTTTGTAATTTTTTCCCATGTAAATAACTAATTATGATTTTTTTATTACAACTTTTAAAAAATATAAAATCTCGTATGTCTGACCACCTTAAATTGGTCAAAACTTCATGAAATTCAATTTTTTTTTAATCCTATAGTATGAAAAGCATAGAATGTGTTGCATGTTTCAGATTGAAAAATGTGATACTGTTTGAAATCTATAGATGTTTTTCAATCAGTCTATCAATCAAGACTTTAGTCGTAATTCAAATAGAAAATGAATAATAATTATTTATTAAATTCAAATTAAAGCATAATTTATATTGGTGGAAAGATGAGAATCTCCTTTAAAAACCCTTTTCGTTTCATCAATTTTGGGTAATAAAAAGGTTGTCAGCCACATACCCTACACATACCCATCATATTGCCACTTTTTAGCCCATCATGATCCTACACATACCCTTTATGTTTATGCATATTTCTTTTGGTTGAATGTTATCAATACTTTGTTGATCAAATTAACAAAGCTAGAAATTGCACAACATTGATTCACCCCCCCCTCTCAGTGTTGCTTTATTCCAACAATTGGTATCAGAGCTCTGGTCCTCGGAAGAAGTTTAACAACTTGGGGAAGATCTTGGAAAGTGTTTCAATGGATTCAAACAATCTTCAACAACTTATGGTGGCCCTAGATGATCTTGATCAGTAAAAATCTGATGTCTAGGAATTGAAAGAAAATATTTTGAATGCTGAGAGATTCATTTAATCATTGAAAGATAAAATCAATAATTTCAGGGAAAAGAGAAGGGAACTTTGTGATCAGATCAAGCAGGATGATAGTAAGTGCATTGAAGATGAACAACTGAGTCAAGCCCTAAAGGAAAAACAAAAGAATGTGAGTTTTTTTTCCAGAGAGAATACAATTCTGAAGCATGAGATGGAATCTATTATGATAAGAATGACTAAGGAGATTGAAGATAGAAAGAAGAATGAAGAAAAGCTTGCACTTGTTGAAAACAAATTTTGCAGACATTTTCAAATTTGTGTAAATTGTTGTACTCATGCAGCCTGAAGTTTTTATTGAGTTTTTATATGTGGATTCCCTATCTTTTCCATTGATGTCAAAGGGGGAGAATAGAACAGTGAAAAATGTATATTCATCTAAGGGGGAGCTGTAGCTTTGAAGATCTTTTCAGAGTTTTGGCTAGCAGTGTATTTTTGTTTGTACTGATCCAACACTTAGTCATTTTTCACTAAGTGTTGCCATCAATGCCAAAGGGGGAGATTGTTGGAAAGAGACACTACACGTGCTTTATGGTGTTGTCATTGATGGTAACCCTTGTCAACTAGTCGATCTGCACATTGCATTTTGCTCATATCGGCAGATAGATTGAAAATCAATGTTTATCTATTAAGTTAGAATAGAGCATCTAGTAACTTTGTGTTCTTAGATTTATATGTAGATTTTCTATTGTTATTTTGTGTTGTGGATCTCAAGGGAGTATTGCTCGATGCATAATTTATGTCATCTGAAAATCTTGGTGCCTCATATCGATTTGGGTGAAAGCTAGGAGGTCTGGTTGTCTAATTTTTTATTCGTTAGTGTTTGAAGGTTGACTTTGTGAATATGATGTGTTACAAATATATGAGGAGTTATTGTTTAAATGTTTTTGTGGTCGAGCATCTTAATTTGGGTCATCACTATGTTGTGGCTGACTCTAGTGGATTCACATTGAATGTTTTGATGATTTAAAGCTGACAGTTCATGAACATTTCATGTTTTGTTAAATCTGACCTAAAGTGATCAAATCTCTTGTAGAGGATATATATAAGTGATCAATTATATCATTTTGGTGTGTGTTCAATGTGAGTTGATGTATGTTGTGAATATCAGAAAATCAAGAAAGCGATTAAGCACTGTTTCACTTGCGCATTAAGGATTTTTGTGAAGCAAATTAAAGCAGAGCAGAGCGAAGAGCAGAATCAGTCTGAAGGAGCAGAATCCAATTGTTGAGCTTAACTGGAACTATAATCACAGATTTGTAGATGCTACTTTCTTAGTCCAAATCCTTGGAAGTATTTCAAACTTTTGTAAGGCAATGAGTCTTTCTTATTTTGAGCAGTGAACTCTAGGCAGTGTGCCTAAATGCAAGTGCATTCCCATTTTGTAATTATTCCTTTTGAGTATACTCAAACTATATTGTGGATTGGCTATCCACCGTGGTTTTTCCCCTAACAGTGTTTTCATGTAAAAATCCTTGTGTTATGGTGTTGTGGTTGCTTACTTTATGTTTATGCATATTTATTTTGGTTGAATGTTATCAATACTTTGTTGATCAGATTAATAAAGCTAAAAATTACACAACAATGATTCACCCCCCCTCTCAATGTTGCTTGATTCCAACATTTCGACCATGTATATAGATGTGGTAGGCATTGAAACACCTATATTTATTTCATAGGTATTAAGCACTTCCCTTCGGGTAGTGTTGGTTCCCAAATCAACAGATGCAATGAGTCCTAAAGAGTAGCCACTAGATCTCATATTTAGACTCAACGGATTGATATGTCCAACGAATAAGATCTAGTCAAAGAGACTGAAATCTTCTACACTTCTGGCTCTATTAAACTAGGGAGGGTAATCCCACCAGTATATTTATAGATACTTGTGTGTCAAAGTACAAAATATACTGTAAACTATGGTTCTCCTTTGATTGTTTGAAAGACATGGTACTCTAAAGATTTGGCTGACCTCTACAGTAATGCCTCATTTAAACATGAGAGATGTGATTCATTAAAATGAGCTCAAAACAAAAACAAATTGGGACTGATAAGTAATATGATTTAAATTTATAACTGGCTATTGAATTAACCAACGGAATGTAACATGAATAACCCACTTAGATCAATGCTTCATTTATTGGAATGGAGTCAACCTAAACACCCACATAATCTAATAACAATATTTAATCTAACATTATATGAAGCTCTAAAATGTTGCCTTACAATATTTCAGCATAATATCTTGACCACTACTTCTTATCAGAATCCTAACACTTAGTTTAATACAAATTTACAGCCATATTCAAGTACCTACATTAATTCTTTGAATTAATAAACAAGAACAGAGCTACACATCTATCTAAAACTGATGGAAATAAATAAGATAACCTTGATTATATTATTCATAACTTGCAAAACTAATACATGGGAGAGTAAAATGGCCTTGAAATTGCACTATTCAATATTATCTTGCCAGTATTGCAATCGAAATTACATAAGTATCAATAGAATCCAACCTAAAGAAACCTCTGAAATGTTCTATATTCATATTACAATATCTATGTGACTAATTACAGAACAACCTCTTTTGAAAATAGAAAATATGCACTAAAGGAAAGTGAAAAAATCCTAAATGGAGATTTCCCAATGACATCTGGCACATTCAGGTCCATAGATTAGTAGCTGCCTTTGCTTGTTGAAGAAGTTCCAATCTACTCTTTGATTCACGCATCTTGCCTTTGCTGTATAATAGAAAATATTCTTCATGATGACCCTCTTCAACTTGTCTTCTCTTGAAAATCCCATGAACAAAATTACCTATATGTAAAGACTCACTTACTGGCTCTATTTTCACTTAGAAGTGAAAAGTATTAACTTCTGAGTCAAAACCCATTTACCCAATTGTTAAAAATGCCTCTGAAAGTTACATTTTAATCTTCACTATAGGTAAAAATTTTACCCATATGTTGAATATAATTTTTGGGTCATGAAAAAATAGTTTTCAAGCATTTTTTACCTAACTGGTAGCCAAAAAATGTATAAAAATTCACCCAAATTGCTTTCCAGGCAATAGAAATAGTTCAAGTAACTTTCTAGAGCATAAAAGAGCACTTTGTTGCTTGTACATATGTTTAAAAATCAGCCAGAAGCCAAAAAACGTGATTATGTTTTTTGGTTTAATTTTCCCTTAGAGAATACAGAATAGTTGACGATGCCTGAAGAACATTAAAATCTTCCCTACAAATTTCTCATTGCTTAGACCAACACATCACTATTTTCTATTTGCTCCTTCCATCCAAAATGGAGG
>VDFB02271358.1:564004487-564114503 GCA_007258455.2 Sequoia sempervirens
GTAAAGGATAAGATCATAACTTTGCTAAACCCTAAACCTCTTAAGGAACCATACCCTAGCTGGTATGATGCAAGCACTTATTATTAGTACCATCAAGTTAAGGGACATGATACCAAACACTATATGCACCTGCATCATGAGATACAAGACCACATCAAGGACAATACTATTTGTCTCGATAGAAGCAAACAAAATACAAATAAATCGGTGGAAAAATCAAATAGTGAATTGTAGATATACACAAACCCATTTTTGTCGCATTTTGCTAGCATGATTGTCAATCCCACTAATTCTATCACTCAATCTGAGGCCTATGTTAACATGGTCATGGTTACTTCTACCTCACAGTCTAAGACTGGTTTGTCGAATGTTACATTCACTTTGCAAGACTTACCCTTAAATATCAAGACCTCGCCTCTCTACATTCCCGCTTGCCTCAATGGTAACATTGTGATAGGACTCCTAGTAGACCCTATGAGTCAAGTGAATTTTATTACAGAAGAGATGTTGTGGCTTAACTCATTGCATAGGAAAGAATACGAAGAAAAAAAATCCACCATCCGTACACATGATGGTCTTTGTATGAAACCTTATGGATTGATAACTCTATCTATCTTTGTTGGACCTAGGGTTGTTGACATAGTTTTCGATGTCATTCTAGAGTTGGATTTGTTTAGGATGAAGCTAGGAATACTTTGGCTAGCTTCCATGAACAGAATCACCTATGTTATCCATAATGTCTAAAGTTTTCCCATGAAGGTGTTGTGCACATAGTGCATGACATTGGATACTAGCCTTTGGTATCCCGTGGGGGATATACATGAGACCATTTTTGGCCAGCCTTGGTTGATCTGCTTCCTCCAAGAACGGACCTACTTTACAAAAATTACTTAAAGTACAATATCGAGGGAAAGGGACAACCAAAATTGGCTCTTCCTATAGCAAAACAACCGGCTGCCTCCTCTTCCTGAAAAGGGAAGGAGAAGCTCACCCCTCTCAGGATGACTCATTCACTCCCCTCTCTTGGGAGGAGTATTGGATGAGCAAGCCTGGAGTTTACCCATTTATTCTGACGATCCCTCCTTGGCATGGACCCAAGATCAATATATCGGATCTCCCTACTAAACCGCCTACCTTGGTACTCCCTGTATGGTAGAGGAAAAGGTCCCCATGGAGATTCCTCTTTTTCTCAACCTCTACGGCCTCCTACCACTTCTGCTCGAAAATTAGTAAATGGGAAGAGGCCTCCTACCAAGGCACTTGAATCAACTCCCCCTGCTACTTCTCAACCTACTCTTCCTGCTCCCATTATTCCTCCACCGGAAACAACTGTAGTGGACACTCCCATGGCTGAGCAGGAGCCTTCCATTCCTTTGTAGCCTCTAGCCTTCGATTCAAAGAGTCATAGAAGCCACCTTGCGCATGAGCGCAAGCATAGGTGAAAGGCTCTCATGGCTAAGCAGGCCTCCTTACAGAGGAAGGAAGAGGAGACGACCACCCCTATATTAGGGCCTCTTGCTGCATCCTCCTCTCTCCTCCCCTCTTCTTCCATTCTAACCAACTCTATATTGCTTCTGGCTTCCGCTGTGAGTGTGAATGTGCCTGACCCTAAAATGGTGCAAGTGTTCATTTCTCCTTCGATGGAGCCACCTCTATTGGTGTCCCTTCCAAATGTCTCACCTTTCCCAAAACCCATAGATATGATGAACATTTTGGTCATATCTATTGTGGTTCTCTCCTCTTCTTCCTCCGCACTTCTTGCCTCATTTTTTCGGAGTTTGCATCCTTCGAAAAAGAACAGAGTGGTTCCTCCAGTAATGGAGGACGTAAGAGGAGCCAACCTTCTCCGAAAGGTGGTCCTACGCTGACTTGTTCTATCCTAGTGACGGAACCAGTCTTGGCTTCGCCTGAGTTCATCATCGCTCCGGAATCACTCAGCGAGCCTAGCGGTGAATCTCGGGCACAACCTTCTCCGTCCGTTGAGGTGAAACATGGAACTTTTGTTAAGTGTATGTTTAACTCTCTAGATGAGGTTATGGCCTTGTCAATGGTCTTCGCAAAATCACTGACCTTGGATCCATAAGAGCTCAGTGGAGAGGACCTTGTGAGGCCCTCTTCCTTAGCCCTTGTTGTTGAAGGGTCATACGCTCCTCCTCTTAACATTTCACCACTATAGGCTCATCCTCATTCCCCTAGAATGATCTAGAGTGGGAAGTGAATGACCTCTTGGTTGATTAGTGTTAGGAGGAGGTCCCTTCTTTATTTTTAGATTAGATGTGTGTGTGTGTGTGTTGTGATGTGTTCCCCTGTGATCATGCTATGTGTTCCTAGATGACCCTCATCACCCCTATTGGTTCTTAGATATAGGTGTGGTTTTTGTGTCGTAAACCTTCTTCTATTTGTATCATCATTATTTCATGTTTGTGACCTAATTTTTGATAAATTGGGGATGATGCAAAGTGTTGGGGGCATTTAGGCTTCCCTTCCATGTTGACCCAATTTTTAATTTTTACTTTGACTTCTCATGCATTCTTCACATGGTCTAATATAGTAGGGGGTTGATGACAGATCATTATATATATATGAGTAGTTTTGACCCTAAAATATTAGGCTACCCTTGTGCCCTTTGTTTTTGTTTCCTTTTCTCTTTTTATTTTCCTTTATCTTTCTCTCTTCTTTGCTTGATTTTTCCCTCTCATGTGTGACAATGCCACTTGTACAACACTTTGATTTTCAAAAAACACATTCGTTGCCAAAGAATCTTTTTCTTGAGAATCTTCACAAAATTATTTTCAAAGAATCACATTCTTCACTTGAAACCCTAATGGAATGTGATTCCTTCATCATGGGTTCATAAAGAAAGAATTTGAGAACCTTCCTCTAAAGTGGGAATAATTTTGATCTCCTCACGTGGAGGAATATTCTTCCTTTCAAATTCCTTGATGAAGTGAACATCTTTCAAAAGGATTCCTTGATGATGAATCGATTCAAGAAAGAAACATCTCTCTCATACTCTTGAACAATGCATCCCTTGAGTGGAACCCTTCTTCACGCCAGGGTTCCCAAGTGACCCCTTTGAAATTTTTCCAACTTGTTGCTGGTCTGTGAGACGATCTGCTTACTTTCCTGTGTGACTGCTTTTTGACATGTTCTATTTGTGGGTAAACATGTCTCTTCACGGGTGTGCCTGTGAAGCCACTTTCTGACTCTGTGAAGTCTACTTTCCTTGGGTTTCCTCCCTATGACAGATGTTGGGGGATACCTCCCTACAAGTCTATGGACCTATAGGGCACTTCTTTTGAGCTTCCTCCATTTGAGAGATCTTGGAGGTGGCTCCCTTGTAGGTCAATGGATTTGTAGGGAACTTTTTCTTGGGTTTCCTTCATGTGAGAGATATTTAAGGACACCTTCCCTATAGGTCTATGGGTCTGTAAGGTGCTTTCCAAACTTCCTCCATGTGAGAGATCTTGGGGGATGCTTCCTTGCAGGTCTACAAGTCTGTAAGGTTATTTTTTGGGTATCCTCCATGTTAGAGATCTTGGGGGACACCTTCCTTATAGGTCTATGGGCTTGTGAGGAACTTACTTCTTGGGGCTTCCTTCATGTGAGAGATCTTGGGGGTTTTCTCCTTGTAGGTACATGGGCCTGTAAGACGTTTTCATTCTACAACTTCATAGTTGTGCGGGGCTATGAAGTCCTTTACTTGTATCATGCTTTTGAGTTTGCCAGATCGTGGGTTGCTTCCTCGATGGTTCAGGTGTACATTTCTAACTCTACTACTTCTTTGATCTACTTTACCGAAGCACTCATTAGTATTTGTGCTCGCTAAACTGGGGGGAAAATGTATAGGAGTGAATTTGCACCCCTTATGCAAATTCCCCTTTTACACTCCCTCACCTTAGGAAGCCAAATTCGAAGTAAAAATTCCACATCATCCCATTGCCTTCATTCCACTTGGAATCTATTTTGTGCATTAGCAGAAGAATAACTATCAAGGATGCCCATCTAGTGCACAAATTTCTACACATCACGCTTACATCCCTGAAATATTCCTATGTCTAAAGTCTATAGAGGCGTTACACTTCCCATTGGTGTCGATTTGTAACGCTCCTCTTCAACCAACCGACCTGAATATGGCCATTTTTCTCATTCTCCCTTCAAATTCACTCTTCATTCCTTCATTTCATCCTCTAGAAATCTTCTTCACATCCTTCTAAGCACTCAACTTGATCTCTCCAAGCATTTTAGCATTCACTCCTTGCACTCTAAGCCTTCAAGAATCACTTTGCACTCCATAGCAACAACAACAACACTCTGTCAACTTCGTAGAGCAAGTGTGGAACAACACCATTGCAACAGGGGCTTGAGTCCTCTCATTTTCTCCTACATTAGCTAGTGAGCTCTTGGTGGAGGTGGTAAGCTTTCTACTCCTCTCCTCTACAATTTGGTTGACTAGCATAATACTATTTTGTAGTGTTATTGTGTTCATTTATTTCATTCTCTTGTATCATGCTTTTTCTCCATTATCTCTATCTTGGTTGTCTGTGGAGGTGGAAAGACCAAAACAGGGGTTTGACTAAGGCAGGCCCCTATAAAACCACCCAACAATTTTCCTCTTTCTTGTGTGCAGGTGGACGTGCTTCTTGGAGCTTGCTGGAAAACAAGCTCTTTTGTGAGGTCATTCTTGTCACCCTAGCTCTAATCTACTTACTTTATCATATTCGTCTATATATTTATTACTTCATAGTGTTATTTTGCTCCCTTAAAAACCATTAGCTAGGTTGTTTGTCTATTTTCTAGTGGTTCACCTTGTCTTTTTAGTCCTCTAGTCGTATGGACACCAATGCACCTGGGAGATGCCAAAGCGCCACATTGTCATCCTGAAACCATACTTTCATCCTTGGGAAAAGAGCTACCTGAGGCACACTATTGAATCCAAAAACCAATTCACCTAGCCCCATTCTGAGTTTCAGGTCTACAAAGTGATTGAAGGACCTTATAATCCTCATCATTCTCATCCTTCATCTCTAAACACCCCTTTAAGCTGAGGTAAGTTAGGCCAGCCTTCCACTCTTGGATCTCCATTACCTGGGGCCTTGAACATGGTTGGTCTCCCTCTCTTACAAGGGAAAATTCTAAAAGGGAAATGTATCCATCAAAAGTGTCCACAAATGCAAAAGCACACTTCTCAAGAAATGAATGAAGTCTATCCAGTGGTTGGTCCTAATTCCATGAAAACCTCTGTTCCCACCCATCATTTCTCATCTTCCCAAGTTTGGAGAGTCAAAGGTTCCAAACCATCAACCAATCCATCTTATATTCCTTCATGCATAACACTGTACACTCCATTTATGATATCCAATTCTTGCATTGACCATGTGTTGGTAGCTACTCTTCATCATAAGGATTCTGAAGGAACTCTATCACGATGTGTGCACTTATATAAGGTTAATTCCAGTACCAATAAGGTAGATCAGAGTTCTTCAAAGTTGCATTCAATTTCTCATATCTTAGCAAAGAAGCTTCTTCAAGCAGGATATTGTTGGAACATTATGATAGTGGCCTCTACATTAGTACCACTAGGTGGTTCAACATGAGGGTAAAATTTCAAAAAAATAAATAAAAAAAATTAAGAAAAAAAGTAAAAATAAAAATCATCCTCCAATGAAAACCAATACAGTGGTGCTTTGGGCAAGTACTATGATGAAAACCTGGCAAACAAGAATCATGAGTAGAATCGAGCATCTATGTGATCCTTCTCAAGCAGAAGTATATCATCAGGTTGTCATGATAAATCCAATGTTCCCTCCATCCATCCAATCTATCTTTATCTAGTTATTCTAGTTTATCTTGATCTTGACAAAGATTTGACGTATACTTCAACTCTACTCATGAAAAACTCTTGACAGGATCTTTACCATTTTGTCTCATGAAGTCCCATAGCCCATATCTAGCATGATGAAACTTTGTTGAACTCTTCACATATACATTACCTATCTTGGTTTGTTCATTACACTATGAAGCATTGCTAGACATTGGTTTTAGGTTATTGCACTCTTGTTTCCAAATAACACTTGATCCATGTCTTATATCTCATAATTTAACATTAACATCGTGATCTAGGTATTGTTTACCTTGAAATCTCTTGAAAAATCCAAAAATGTCTCAAAATCATCAAAATCTGAAAACACTTGCAAAATCAAAATATCCAAAACATTTGAAATCCTCATCAAAATCTAGAAAATCCAAAAACATCAAAATATTGTATAGCCAAAAATCTAAAAACATTTAGAAAATTGTAAAGTCAAAAAACCAAAACATCCAAATCATATTAAAATCCCTAAACAGGTCAAAACATCAAAAAATAAAAAATACTACCTTGTTGAACTATGTTGTCTCTGAGCTTGAACATAGGAAAGGTCATCATTGATGTGTCCTCGAGACACTTTAGGTTAGGATTCTATCATAATAAGTTTACATTAGAAAACTTGGAAAACCCTAAACAACCTCAAATAATCAGAAACCAAAATATTCACATAAACTTTCAAAAGACCAAAAAAAAACCTCAAAACATTTTCACAAAGACCAAAAACATTGAAATATTCTAGAAAACACCAAAACGATCCATCCCATTTCACTTTCACTCACAATAAACTTTCTTAAATTGATAATCACACTCAACCTTTGGAAAAACAAACAAAAAACAAGTACAACAATCAACAAAAGTAGAAACCTTAAATGTGAAAAATCAAACTCTTGATCATTATCAAACATGTCAATAAAACCTTATATCAACAGCCTTTCAAACAGCCTATCAACTAGCCACCATCCACTAACACATCCTAGGATGCATCCTTCCTACAATGGGCATTATCATTGGCAATCACTTTGGATATTTATCTTCAAAAACACCTTTGGCAAGAGATATAGATAACATTGACTGTTTGTTTTCATCTTTTCTTATGACCATTCTGAGGACCTCTCGATGATGTCTAAATTATTTAGAGAGAAAGGAATGGGGCATAGATCATTATCTTTTGTTTGTTGTGCTTTTGGGATATTCTTGTAAAATAATCTTGGTGCATACTTGTTTTGTTGTGTGTAGGGAGGTCATTTTGAGTAGATTGTTGAGCATTGCATATGCTTTGGTCTGAGATGTTCTAAATTTCTAAATTACATTCCAACAAGGTTACCATATGTCAAGGTGTGAACAAGGACTATCCTATCTATTTGCAAAGTCAAAGTCCATCACACTAGATACAATGCCATCCTAGTTATCAGTACCTTGATGCATTGTGTGTATGTGTTATATCAAAAATAAGGAATGAAAGAGTCCCAATCCCATAAATAAGCATATCATCGATCTCGTCACCATATCTAATAAAGTCTCAAAGAATAATAGGCTTGTTGGACTTCTAAATCAATCTTGAAATCAATGGTTAATCCATCCATCTTATTCTTCTTATTCTGAAATCTGTACTAATGGTTCTATCCAAGTGTTAAAATATGCATGAGGCTACCGATGGCCGATGATTGTATATACATCATCAAATTTTTCTA
The DNA here is from genome assembly GCA_007258455.2 of Sequoia sempervirens. Lineage (NCBI taxonomy): Eukaryota > Viridiplantae > Streptophyta > Pinopsida > Cupressales > Cupressaceae > Sequoia > Sequoia sempervirens. The sequence continues at coordinate 564,012,048 of VDFB02271358.1, forward strand.
CATCAGACATATGAGCTTTCTAGTCCTCTTTGAGCTGAACCTATGTTCAATATTTGTTGCAATATCGACCTACAAATTAAAATTTCCACCCGACCTCTTGAAGGGCTTGGGCACTAGCTTAATTCCTTCCACTAGAGCAATAGTGGGGCATTTGAAAAATCAAGAATTTTTTTAATTTTTGATCTAAGAATTAAACATTAATCTGAAAAGCATTAAATTCTTTGAACCAACGTAACAAGCACCTCCCTTCAAAGAGGGGAAAAATGTAGACACTTAAAATTGTCCTGAATGGTATTACACACTTGAGTTCGATTACTAACATCATTTTGTCCTAAAATTTCATCTTTTCGCATGTTTGATTAAATAATCCTAGTTATTTAATTAAATTCTTCATTTTCATCTATTAATCTAATTAATTTATTTAGGTTAATTCCTACCCTTTCACACTAACATTTCATCTAGTTTAATTGAATAATGCAAATTATTCAATTTACAACCCCCCTATCTCCTCTTATTTAATTAATTAATCTAAATCATTTAATTAAATGTCATTTGCATCCCCTTTTCATTAAATAACCTAATTATTTAATGAGAAGTCTTTTCCCCTCAACTTGCACAATTAAAACTTAGTTTTAATTAGAAAATTACTAATTTTCTTCACCCATTCACTTGCCTAGGGAATATTCCAAAGGAATATTCTTCTATTTTGGCTCCAAAAATTAGAATATTCTTTCCTAACAAACTTTGTAACAAACTTTCAAAGTTGTTAGAAAGTTTGTTTGTTTGAATCATTGTGAGCCATTGATGCTTTTCTTGATCCATGTGATCTTTGATTCTAATCCATTGATGAGAATCCTTGATCCATGTATTCACCCTTGATTCCATCTTGACCATTGATTGATCATTTTCATCTTGACCTTTGATTCTTCATTTGCTCTTCTATAAATACCTCACCATTTGGAGAGAAATGAATCCACTTCTATCAAAGTAGCGTTATGTTTCCCATTTGAATATTATCAAGCTTTTTCATCCTTTTCATCCACCCATAGCATCATTTTATTAATTTTAGCTTAGTTTTCAATAATGGAGTTCGGTTAATTTCTCATTTTATCCAAGGGATTGGGAAAGGGTTGTTATTTCATATCAATACAATACCAATCCCCCAATGGGATAAGGTTTTGAGTTCTAGATTAGATTTATTTTAAGCTTTCATGTTTATTTCATGTTTAGTTTAATGATTTCTTAATTTTTGAATATTTTTTAACATTGTTATCCTTGAATTCAATTGTGCTCGATTCATGGGATAACCCCCTACGAAACTTATCCGTTCCATAGGTCTATGTACTTCAAGCATGAAAAATGAGGAAAATTTCAATTGGCCTCAATGCATAGTCCTAGACCTCAAATTGTTCGTTTGAGTGTTTGTCCTTGATCATTTCCCAAAAATCTTCAAAACATATGTTTTGTTAGTTTTCATCCTTTGGGAGTTAGAAAACTTTAGGCTCATGTTGGAGCGTTGATTTTTAGTGCTCCTACATGAGTTATGTAATGAAATTTCTCAAAGTTTTGGAGCACTAATTTTCAATGCTCCTACACTTTTCACTCATCCTATGTTAGATCTCTGAGCGCTAATTTTTAGTGCTTCAACATGTTATTTTTTGTCAAGTCTTGGACATGTTAAAGTGATATTTTTTGCCACTTATGCATCTTCGACATTTTGAAAATGTTGGAGTGGTGATTTTCACCACTCCTACATTTCCCCCCCTTTCACATGAGTTGTCATTAATACAACTTATAGTTTATTAATGACATGGTTTTAAGTTGGTTTAATCTCCTTTTAAGTTATTTTTCTTTCATTCCTTCACGTCTTACTTTGAATTCGCCCTTCTTTGCATCTAGTGAACTCCTTCGAACTTGAGGATTTTCTTAGAGGCTTGAATTTGCTTCATTTTTTATGCGGTCAAGTCTTAGGTTTAGGGTTTTTCATCATTTTTTCTTCAAGTACGTATTGTGCTTTGCTCTGTTCTTTTGTTATTTTTTTTGTTTTGGTCACACATGTTCTTCACATTTTCTTACATATTCTGGTGAATGAATTTATGTCTTTATTTCTTGGTTTTTATTTCTTCCTAAGGTTTTTGTATTCTTTTCACCAAGCTTTCATCCTTAGGGTTTTCCACATGCCCTAGTTATCTTTTGATTTACCTTTGTGCATTTTGTGGGTAAGCATCAATTTCTTGATGCCATGTTTGTGATTTACCCCACTAATCATTTATCTTTTGATGTTGCAGAGATTTTAATGTTTTACCATTATTTTTCTACAAAGTCCCAATATACATGTCTGAGTGGTGAAATTTATTGCTTTGCCAAATGATTTTCCCAACCTCCATACACAGGAGCGGTGATAAGTTTGTCCATCTTTCAAGATGTAGGAGTGGTGAAAATCACCACTCCTACAAAATATTGATCTTCCCCAAATGTTGAAGCGCTAAAAAGTCTCGCTTTTGCACATGACTCAACATTATGCTAAGCATGTAAGAGCGGGGATTTTTAGCACCGATGCATGAGTTTGAATTTCTCATCAGTTGCACAAGCGCTAATTATCAATGCTCCAACATTAATTCCTTCTAAGTGTTCTAAACATGTAAAAGTGTTATTTTTCAACACTTGTGCACCAAAAGAAAAACTTTCAAGATGTAAGGGCATTGATTTTCAGTGCCCACTGCACAAAAGACAGTTTCTCACTAAAATGCACTAAAGTCAATTCATTTGCTTTCTGAACTTCGTTCCACCTCCATTGCTCCATTTTCCATGCTTCATGGCTCATTTTCACTTGCTCCAAAATGACTTCTTGTTTTATGCATTCTAATCACTCTCATAAGGCATATGCTCCTAACATCTCCCAATCCATTGTTTCTTGTAGTTTCTTTCAATCTCTCATCAGGTGATCTCTGAAGGTGATTTTCATTGGTCTTTGGTACTCTTAGATGACAACAAAAGAATCTCCCTCGTCTTCTAAGAAAGAGAAAATGAAGTACAAGTACCAAGTGTTTATCCATCTATTGTAGTGATCTCGAAGGTTGATGAAATCAAGGACACAAAGATTGGTCACCAAGATATGGAAGATTTTGTGAAAAGAACTAGAAAGAAACCATTAGAAGAAAATTTATGAGCAATCATTCATGGAAACTTGCACTTAGTGGCTTCATTTTCAACTATTGATCACTGCACAGAGTTTTTTCTTCAAGTTGCCTCTCATTATATCAGGGAAGATAGAAGTGTGAGAGATTCTTCTAGAAAAATCATGGTGAGATTGGATCTGAAGTTCTTTGATATTGTTTTCTGGGTTCCGCACATGCAAAAGAATACTAATATTTCTATTCAACAAGCACATGACGTTTATGAGAAAGATCCAAATAAAGCTAAACAATTGATAAATACTCAAAGGTTGAAGACTCCAAGACCCACTATCTCTAGATGGCCCAAAGGTATTCCACGAAGTGATTTAAAGGAGGATGTTCGGGATATGATTACTCTTTTGAGTAGGGTGAAAGGCTTGCTTGTTTCATTCCATTTTCAAGATTGGATGTATGAGTATATCTGAATCATCAGAAGGAGGAAAGCTCACATAGACTGGGGAACATAGATAAGAAATGAGATTCATAAGCAGCTCATCAATGTACAAAATAATTTAAAGTTTTACATGACATCATACCTAGTGTATGATGTTGCTATTATGAGACAGTTTCTAAGATTGTAAACAAAATGTAATAGAAATCTTGTGCCAGTTGTAGACATCTAAATTTGGACACTTAATTTATCCAAATTCATCCCCTTTTGTCTTATTTTTGTTAATTAAGTAATACTACTATTATTTAATTAATATCTTTAATTCTGCCAAATCCCTAAGGTATTTAATCAATAATACCTTATCTCTTTAATCCTCCTTCCATCAATTGAATTAAATAAATATTCCATTTATTTTAATTCCCTTCATGTCACATCCTCCATCATTTTTTATCTTATCCTAATCCATCTTCTAATCCATCAAGCAGGTGTGCACATGCCAATCCTTGATTAGGATGTGTCACATCCTCCAACTTTTGCAAGTGGTCTCTCATCTCTTAGCCACCTAACCTTCCTCTAACCCCCTCATCAACTTGTCTAATCACCCCTTTAGTCAACTCTTCCCATCCCCCAAGGAATTTTTAATTCCTTTTGTCTTCCCAAAGTCCTTTGAGGAGTTTTTAATTCCACTCATCTTTCAAGGAATATTAAATTCCTTTTCTCTTCCCATGTCCTTTATGACATGTGTCCTTGTCCAACCTTATTAAAGGCTTTTTGGGCGTAGGCACTCCACTTCCCCATGTGAATTTTTAATTCACTTTTAATCCACTCAAAAAGGTTTTTAATTCCTTCACTTCTTCCCACATGTCCTCTCTTTATTCTTTATTCTTTCCCATCTCCCCATGAGAATATTTGAGGAATTTTTAATTCCTCACATGTCCTCTCACCCACATGGGGACAAGGACCTCCTTTATGAGGAGATCTTGTGCAATCCCAAGGTACTTTGTACCCCCCTCCATGTCATGTAATATCCTTCCACCTCATGTCCACTTCACCTTTTAGGGCTATATCACATGCCACATGTCAAGATGTGAGGGCTTGTGAGTTCTCAACTCACCTTGGCCATCCATCTCTTCTAGGAATTCTCAAAATTCTTATAAATACCCCCTCTTTTCTCTCATTTTGAGAGATCATTTTTGCTAGCCAAACTCTTGCAATTTTATTTCTCAATCTACACTTAGCCATTTTCATGCTTTCATCCATTTCCATCCCTCCTCACATCATCATCTAGTTTGCATATCTTGCCATCCAAGGAGCATACACATCAAAGATCGAAGGGCCAACCAAAGGATCGATTCGAGACAAGGTATAAAGTTCCATTTGTTGCTTTTATCTTGTGTTGATTCCAACTTAGGCTAATCTTGAGGTGTAGGTTGTTTTGGTGTTTATTTGCACTCTTTAGTTTGCTGCTCATTTTCTAATGCATATATTCGACCTATCACACTAGTATATGAGTTCTACTCCCATATCACCTTGAGGAATAGTATCAAGTATTTCAAGAGAGTCACAAATACTTTCTTTGCACCTCTACTTTTCACCTTTAATCCAACTCTTGAGAAGAAGAGTATCAGATGAAGCCTACAAGGTTGTTAGTAAGTTTGGATGTATCTTTTTGCAGTTTCCAACTTTCACGTATTAGAGAGTAGGTTGTTATATTGGGTGCTCGTACATGTTGCCCAGATATCCTTCCGACAAGTGGATGTTAATGGAATTGTTCAGACAATTGATTTCAATTCATAAATAATTCCAAAAAATTCATAAGATAGGCTTTAAGTTTCCACTTAATATTGGGAGGTATACTATTCACAATGTGCAAAAGGAAAAGTTAGTAGTAGCTGAAATGAAAATTATGACCATAAGGACATATAGATACAGATTTGACTTTGGCAATAGAAATGTGAATAGGAAACTTAAGAAGGATAATCACCATGTCTATCATTTTGAGGATATATGGGTGGATTGTAGAGATGAGGAAGACATTCAGAGAATAGATTTTTGTAGGTTAACTATGGAATAGATCAGGGACCTTGGTGTAGTTGATATTCCAGAGGATTTTGAAGATCTTGGAGATATCATAAATTTTGCACATGAAGAAGAAGAAATTTCCAGAAAGCCTTTACCTCCTATGCAATGGTCCAAGAAAGAAAGTGTTTCCATTAGAGAAAGACTTGCTCCTATTTTACATAACACAAGTGAATGGTTGTAAAGGAATTGCTTTCAATTGAAGTATTTTAGAACATAATCTGAGGGAGAAACACCAAGAAGTGAAACCGAAAAACAACAAGAACTTATTACTAAACATAAAAATTTTGTTGTTCTCTCTTCTTCACAGAGGGGTCCTAAGATCAAATTCACTTTTGGTAAAGTATTGCACACACAAATAAAGAAGAGGAGGCTACTGAATCAAAACAACCATCTACAGAAGGACAAGAGCTTGCATCTAAGGAACAATCATCAAATGAAGAAGAAGAGAATGAAAGTGAGGAATCAGAAGAGTCTGTAGAAGATGAACAGTCTAAGGAAGATAAAGGAGAGGAGGAAGGTAATGAGGAAGAACAAAGGCATAATGATGAAATACCACTATCTCCCTACAAGAACATTATTGATAATCCATCCAATACATTATTGCCTATTACTACCAATGTTCCTCACACTCCTCCACTTCCTACTACTCCTCCACCTCCTCTTCCCACTTCACCTCCTCCTACAACAACTCTACATGCTATGAAGTTTACCATTCCTCCTTCAGTATCATTAGTTCTTTCCACTCCTCCTATAGGTTCCATCTTACAAACTATTGATGTTTCCTCAAGTTCTCCATCATCCATTCTGAGTTTGTCATCTCCATCATATGATATCTCTTCTCAGGCAGCGTTTGATAGGTTCATGAGTGAATCATTGCAAGATCCTCTTGATTTACAATCTACTGGGGCAATCATGACTGATACCACTCCAATTGTTACTATATCATCCATTCCTATAGAAGTGGATGCTACACAAGAATTAATAGTAGGTCAAGAAGTGAATACTTAATTTCTTCCCCCTTGGCTAATCTCACAAGTATCTAAGTGCAAGAAATAGATGATTTCCCTAGATGAGCTAGATCTTGAAGAGATAGTTCTTCCAAAATCCAAGGGGAAAAAGAAAGAAAAGGTTCATTAAAGACTTCATGTGGAAAAGTTAGGTCACAAGTATGTGGATATTGGCTTACCTCCACAGGAACAAGGTGATGTGAATATGGAAGATTACACTGTAACTAGGGTCCAACTTGGGAAGGTAACTAATTCCAATTCCAAAGAAGATGCACAAGTGACCCTAAATGCATTATCAAGTAGACTTGATAAGATGGAGCAAGCTAGAGATATGTACAGGGAGAAAGCTGAGCAGTATACATCAATTTTGAGAAATATCACAAGTTCCTCAGAGAATGTGCAACCTATGGCCATGGTAAATGTTGAGGAACTAGAAGTGCAAAAAGTGGAAAATTTTTACTCCAAGGGTAAAGTGTTGTACGAATTTGTTGATGAAATAATTGAGCAGGGTTCACAACTCATAGTTGAGGCTAATGAAAAGACTGCTCAAGTATCTAGAATGAAATTGGAATTGGAGAAAGTACAAGGCACACTTTCCTTAGAGCAAAAGGAGATGGAACAAAGTCTCACATTTTGGTTACAAATGAAGGAGAATAAGTTGAGCAAATTAGTGGAAATCGGGGTAATTCCTGACAAAGATAAGTATGTGGAAGTAAAGGAGTCTCTTAGAAACCACATACAAGTTATCAAATCTCTCATTGAGGACATACAGAAAGTGCAAGAAGATGTCGAAGGGAATCGTATTGTCATGGTGAATGGAATTGAGAAGTTTCTGGGTAAACTCCTTGATGATGATCATAATTTCCTCCTGGTAAGTGAGATTGCTCAGATCTTTAAAGAAGCTATCATGAAGCAGGTGGAAGATGAAGGCTTTTCAAAATACTTTGATGCATGCTTTGTGTGATTTACGGCTTTCTCTTGACAATCTCAAGATGCATCTAGATAGATGCAAAAAGATTTGTTCATCTACATGAAATTCAATCACAAGAGTTCATACAATTATTGACTATACAGTTGGTCCAAATGAGAAAATCATGCAAGAGATAAAGAAAAAATATGAAGACTTCCAAGCCAAGAGCAAGGAACCATGAAAAACTTCTTGTATCTCTAGAGTTAGATAGTTCATATGCTTTCTTCTATGCTTTTTGTAGATAGGCTTTAACATTTTACATGTCATTTTGGAAAAAGTAATTACATGTAAAACAAATATGTTCTCCTACATTTATGGACAACAATTTTGAATAAGTCAACTAGTCAGTTATGGTTTTTCCTAGATTATCTCTCCTCTCCCATCTATAAATAAGAGAGGATTCTATTGTATTAGGCATCTTTTATCTTATGCAATGAAGTGTTGCCCAATTGTGAAGCAAATATTGAAACTTTGAGTTCATTTTTTGTGAATCTATTAATGATCAATAAAGAAGTGAAGTTGCACACCAAAATTTGTGTTGGGAACAATTATCTTGCTATTTGATTAAATTGACAGTGATTAGTAGTTGAGATTGAAAGAGCTTTTGAGTAAATCTGTGTAGACTTTGAGATACATCCATTGCTTGAAATTGTGATATTGTTGATACTATTGGTGAATTCTCTATAAGACTTTGAGCTTATATTTATTCATGTTGCTTGTGGGATTAATTGTGAAGTATATCGAAGTCTTTGTGCTTCTTTTACAACACTGGTTACTATTTTGAAGGATTCATTATCGAAAACTACTGAACAATCTTGTGCCTTCATGAAATTTTATTATTTGTTACTTATCTTTATCATGTTGGTATTCCTAGGCTTTGCTTTGACAAGATAGGAATATTGGAATTACTGCTTCATTTTAATTTGAAGTTGTATTGCATCTAGAAGTTAAAATTGTGAAACATTGTAAAACATATTCTCAAAAAAAAACAGAGAATCATGAATGTGACACACCCCCATATCATTAGTGTAGTGTACATTATTGTAATTATCTGATTAGTTTTCCTTAGTTTCAATAAGCAGTAATAAGGGTGCCTCCCCTTTTTGAGAGGAGAGATTTTATCTCAAATAATTGTGGTTGAAATCAAGGTTTTGTAATTTGTTAAAAGGGATTACAAAATTTTCACCCAACAAACATTTCATTAGGATTGTAGCTTAGGGGGTTAAATAATGCTTAAATTCATTAGGATTTGGTGTATTTAACCTATACTATGATTACAATCACACTTTTAACCATGAGATAGAGATAAAAACAAGATATCTCTCACCAAGAAATTGGCAAAAACCTTCAAAGTAGATTGTAGAGCTACAATATTGCTATCTTGCTCAATCCCATCATCAAGAAATGACATGTAAAGTGTCAAAAGAGTGTTTCTAATTCAAAAACTTGAAAATATTCAAGAAATTTGTAGATACAAGGCTAAAGCAAAGCATGTTTGAGAGAGAGAATGAGAGAAAAATATTCCTTTTTACAAAATAGCAAGTCGCAACTATACTGCCAAGCGCAACTACCACCACACTAGAGAGTTGCATTCAAAATATTTATGTTCCAATTTGACCACTTGAATTTTAAATTTTTGTAGGACATTAGTGTGTCACACAAAAATTTGCACTTAGTGTTCTCATTTGGGAAAAATGAACTCAAAGACTTGAGATCATAATAATTTTGCTAGACAAGAGATATTTTGGTGTCAAAGTTTTATATTTAAACTATTTTTATATCATGAATCAAAAGGGAGGACATTAGGTAGTGTGAAATTACAAGGTATGCAATTTCCTACACTACAAACAAAACTTGAAAAACACATTCTATTGTTGTCTATTGAATAAAATTACATAACATTCAAATATTGTAGAAGTCTTGCTCATAAATATCACTAATTTCACACTACTTTCGCCCTATTTAGCATTCTCCTTATATGTAAAGTTGCCAATTTTTCTAAAATTATTCCTACAACACTATGTCATGTGAATGCACATTTAGGTATTTTGTATTTAGTAGGACTTTAAGGTCCTTATGACTAGAACATTTTTTTAATAAAATAATTAACTCTTTAATGAATGAATTATTGTATGCTAAAGAAATTGAAGATAAACATTAAAACAGGGTTGATTTCATTAGAACTCTTTTGTTTTGTAGTTACACATTGGTTAAATTGGAAATGGAGCTAGGTTTCCATTATGGTGGAGAATTAGAGTTTTATTCTTTTATTTATAAATATTCATGTGCTCTACATTTGTTTGTTATCTATGAATAAGTTCTATAATATTTAGGTTTGTCTAAATTGGTTTCAAGGCTTGTCTTCATTAGCTCCAAAGTACTTTTTGATTACCTTCTAGAGATTGAATGTCTAAAATTCCCTTGTTTATTAAAAATGAAATCTTTTAATCCTACATAAATATCACTATCATCAACAATTAAATTTCAAAAATCAACCAAACTTAAAAATCAATATACCTATTTTATATCTATTTCAAATAGGTGATTTAAACTTATGCAAGTCTTTTAAATCCACATGGAAACAAAAGGAAAAATAATTTATTTGGTAAAATTCTTGAATGAGGAAACTGTTGGTGTAATTTATATTTAATTACACTTTAGCATAACTTTATTTAGGCAATATTTAATTCCTAAGTTATAGGTTTTATCCTTATTTTATCGAGCTATCTTGTTGCTCAAGATAAGATAAGATAAGATTAGGGTTATGCATATCTTGCTTTTATAAAGCAAATCATTATCATGTAATTATTGAATTCTCGAATAATATTATGTTGCACATTCTTTTGCAACCTCTCTTGTTTTTTTGTTTTTCTCTTCTGTGGAAGGATATTCTGGTTTGCAAATCTGATCTTGGTTTCTAACATGGTATCAGAGCCTATTTTTTGGTACTCCTTCCCATGGAAGAGTTTTAGTCACAGTTTGGCATCGACATCGAGATACACGGCTTCCAGATTCAGTCATCATTTCATTTACTGTTGCTTCACAGATCCCAGGGTTGTTCCAGTTTGTGAGTTTTCCAGTGTTCTGTGGCATCAGATCTGCTGTCACATTATCATGATTCCGATTTTGGTTTCAGTTGTAGACAGAGGTATCTTTCCTTGCTTTTCAGATTGCGGTTCCAATGTTACTCCACAGTGTTCTTCCAATGCTTCTCTGCAGCAGTCATCTCATTGTAGGGGGGTTTTGTCCCACTGGGTTTTCCTTCTCTACTTCATCATTGCATTTGTACATGAGTACCTAATTAGGCCTTGTTGTCGAGACTCATATTTGCATAATAATCTGCTTCTCCCTAAGTTGCACTTATGGGGGGTGTTGGTGTAATTAATATTTAATTACACTTTAGTATAACTTTACTTAGGCATTATTTATTTCCTAGGTTTATTTATTCTCATCATTATCTTTTGAGCTATCTTGTTGCTCAAGATAAGATTAGGGTTATGCATATCTTGCTTTTATAAAGCAAATAATTATCATATAATTATTGAATTCTCGAATAATATTATGTTGCACATTCTTTTGCAACCTCTCTTGCTTTTTTGTTTTTCTCTTCTGTGGAAGGATATTCTGGTTTGCAAATCTGATCTTGGTTTCTAACAAAAACTATAGCCTCATCACATGTTCTAGAAAAATCCCTCATAGAAATGTGGTTTCATTTTTTGAATAGATAAGTATAAATCATTTTTTAATGTTATATTTATCTTATTCCTAGTAGAATGTATGCAAGATGTGGGAAGCATATACAAGGTATATGAGCTACTTGATAGATGCCCTAATGAGGTGTTATCTCATGGAATACAATGATTATAGAAGCCATTGGAGAGTTAAGAAACTATCAAAGAAGCAAATTTCATGCTTAGTTCACTGTTGAGAGGTAACTTGAAAATACAAAATATGTCACTAAAAGATGAGGTGGAGGTCAAAGTACTCAATCCAAAATAATATGTGAAACTTGTGATGGATGGAGCAGGCTCATTTGTGAATTAGATTCACAAGTGTTGGTGCATCTGCTGACTCGGCAACATTCTGAGGATGTTAGTTGGCAGTTAGCTTTGGTTGTTAACTAGATTCTTAATTTGTGTGCTTCTTTGGATTCTGTTACTTTCAATCGTATCCCTAGGGATTGGAATGGAGTAGCGAATTGTCTAGCCAAATGGGCTTCTGATCACATGCGAAATTGGAATATTGTGGATATGAGTCAATTACCTCCAAGTTTGTCTCAACAATTAGATCACTTAGTGGATCTTGATAGGGTTGTTTGATGCTCGTGCTCTATATTTCTTCTTGATTGAATAAATTTTAACCCCTCTTTTATTTCGAAGAAGTTACAAACATGAATTCTTTTATCATTGATGAACTATAGTTATTGATATTCTACTAAAGACTTTGGAAGATGGTGTCACAAACTTTCCTTCACGTTTCTAAATGAATCACATTCAATTTCAAATACATGATGATACAAACAATCATATAGGTCTTATAGCTAGATTTGCAAATAATGCATACAAGAATACTATTAAAGGAGTAACTAATAGTACTACTAAGAACAAAGTAGCAAAGGCTTTATTACACATAAGGAGCAATATATAAATCATATTAGAGTATCAAATATTCTAAGATGGATAATAATATACACACACGTTAATCAAGTGCATTTACCTAGAACAAGAACAAAGCTTTTTGTCAAAGTTAAGACAACCAAAGAATATTAACAATTTGCTTGCACATAAGTGATTATTGTTAGCTTTTCATTGCTTATAGCTTTAGTTACTCTCTTGATGTGGAAATAGATATAAGTAGTTGATTTTTAGTGTTTATAAAATGAATTATTGATCTCATTAGTTAACTTTTATACCACGTTTAGGGGTAGAGCATTAAAAGGCATAGAAATAATTTAACAAATTATTTCAAAACCCAACATCTATGGACTTTTCTCATAAACTATATGATAAAATACTTCAAATGAGTGTACACCTATAAGAAGAGAATGCTAAATGTTCAACAAAATGTACTAGTCCAACCATTTGCACATCAAAAATCAATGGAGAATCAATATTTCATTATAAATTAGTTTGATTAAAGTTTGAAATATATTTTATTTAAATGAGTTAAACACCATATAGTCACTTGAAGACTTTCATAATATTATTTTACTGTTTGTAAAATCCAAAAGGGAGAAAATTAAAACGATTATATGGAAAAAGTAAACATCTCTTGAACCCTACTTATTGTAAAACATTATCATTTATAAAGATTTACATAATTGGGGGTTTGACTAAAGCTACTTTTTGTAAATGCATAATAGTATATATAGAGAAATTGGTGGGAATTTGAACCTATTTATGAAAAAGGTGAATAATTCTATAGAACTTTGTACGACATTATATTCTTCTTGGGATTTTAGTGTCATTTTTTATGTCTAATAAAAAAATATTTCTTCATTATTCTTTTTATTAAAAATACAAGGAAATAACTAAAACTTTGTGTTTAATTTTATACAAATATGATGAATGTTTTGTAGATTGTTATTTCTCTCACACATTCTTCATAAATTTTTACACCATTCTTAATCTTGATATGGAAATGCATTTTTCATCTGTTACTCATGCACTTCACCAAAACCATTAATCGATTGAACCTTCATCTTTCCTATTATTGACATGAATCTATTGTTAAGTTATACTTTCCATTTAACTCAATATACTCTCCCTTTTTCACCCTTTATTCTTATTGTGACTCCACAACATACCCTTACTTTAAAAAAAAGGGAGATGCTTTTAATCTAATCCTTGTTTGAACTTAGACCTTATTTTATATCCTTTATCAATTATTTATGCTCAAATTAGTGTGCTTATTTATGATTCAAAATTTTGCAGGTGCACTTCAATTAGAATCCTAAGTTAGTGGGCATCATTTTATTTAGGTAAGTGTCAAGATGAGTTTGTCAAAATGTCTCTATATTTGTCAAGTCATCTTGGGTGTAAAATTAGAAATTGATTAAACTTTTTTTAAAGTATAGAATTCAAAACTTCTTATAAAATTCAGATTTCACACATGTATTTAGAAGTTACAAAGATCCATCAAAGCCCAAACCCCAAGAATCATACTATTCAAAATCTTTATATAATTGCAAAATGAATCTATATTTGATACAAAACCTTCTATAAAAGAATAAAAATTAAAAAAAATCCTTATACAAATATACAATACATGTTAAGTCCTATCTACGGTGGTTGGAGATTAATATTCCAATGTTCATGTTTGTTTTTAAGTCTACACCTTTTATCTTCTATCGTTTCTTTCTTTCCACTGGAATTTCACATGGATTTGAAGCATTTCCTAGTTTGTTGGTCTCCCCGGGTAATTCCCTTTCTAGATTTGATGGTCGCATGGGCATTTTTTAGGATCACATTCCTTTGTTTTCAATCATTTTCATGTTTCTTTTGTTGCCTTCTTCTTGGGCTTTCACTTTGACATCTAGAATTTTGAGATAGGCGTGTTTCATTAGGTGTGCATGTTTTTTTATCATTCTCTTTCAACTAGTTTGAGGTTATATCTTATATTGTAAAACCTTATTTTGGTAAATAATATTCTACGCTTGGAATTTTAAATTTTTTTGTGATCATTAACTCTTAATTATTTTAATTAAATTGGATGGTTAGTTGAATAATTTTCTTATAATTATATAAGTTTGTGGTTGATTTTAAAATTTTAAAACTCATTTGTTTGGATTTTTTATTCTAAACATTATGAATGTGTAATTCGACAATTTAACTTTAAATCTTGTGATTTTGTTTTATTGAACTCATTAAACTATTTTACACCAATAGAAATGATTATCAAACTCTAAACTCTAAATTTTCCACAATATTGAACATCAAAATTGAAATTAGAAAGCAATATCAAATGTTGGACCTCTAAAAAATCGTTATTTTAAACTTGTAAGACTAAAGCATAATAGTTGTATAAATGCAAGCCAATTGTGATGCACAAATTTAACTAGGCCTTAGGATTGTGATTGCAAAATGTAAATTAGAAGGCCAAATTTTTTTTATAGTAATACTCCCAAATTAAATTCGCATTGATTTGTAAACTTATTATTAAACATTGAACCCTGAAATTTAAACAATATATTATTATTTTGAACCTACCAGTTCAAATTATATATTGACAAATATTAAAGTTTGATTGAAGTCCAAACTCCAATATTTTCTCTTCAAACTTTCTAAAACAACATAAATTATTACCAGATGATCAATTCCAATCACCAAAATCTTAAAATTTAAAATTTCATCTATTGTTAAGCAAACCATTCGTGAAATCCTAAATCTTCATTAAATTAGACTCTCAAATTAACTTTCAAATGTGCAAGTCATAAATCAAGTCCAAACCCCTGCATTTTATCAAAGCTTAGACTTAAAAATTGATAATAATACTAAAATAAAATTGCAAACATGAAAATTAGTCATGGGACCTTGAACTCTGGGTCCTCAGACTTAGCTTGTTTGAACTTTAATGTAAATTTGCAATTAAATTTCAAATATTGAAACCTTAACCAAAAGGTTTCATCTTCTATGTGTAGGTGATCTGACAGCTATGAATCTTCCGCTATGACCCTAGTTACATTATTGTAACTAGGTTAGGAATGTGAAGGATGCCCACTAAATAAGGAATGTGAAGGATGCCCACTAAATAAATTTAGATATGGGAGATTCCAGTGTAGTTCTTCAAATAGGAAAAATAGTCAAAGTCGAGTATTCTGCCTATCCTAAAGAAGGGCCTGGTCAGTTGCAATGGTTCTAGGAAAACTCACCGTCAACAATTCACCGCCACCAGCAATTCACTGCCATGGAAAATTAACCGCCAAAAATTCATGCAATTAATTTTTTGTGCAGTGAATTGTCATGACGGTGAATTTTCCTGCAGTGAATTGTTGGTCGGTAAATTGCTGGCGGTGAATTTGCCATATGCCAGTTGCAATATGTAGCTGCTATTGCTTGGTAGGGTTCATATGACAGGGGGCTAGTGTTAGGAGATCATGCTTGAATAGTTTTGAATGAAGCACATGTTCACAAGAAGCCAAAGCTGAATAGTGAGTCAATAGTTGATTTTGTAAAGGTGCTTTGTAAAGTTTTTACGGAGGAGCCCCACTCTCCTACAGATCCTCACGTTTTTAGCCTCATTAAAATTGTAGAGATTACAAATTGCAATATGAATTAAATCAGACTTATCTAGTCTCGTATTTGGAATGTGATTTCTGATTTCTTTACTATAATTGGATGCTTTGAGAATTTATCCATGACTATTTTTGTAATGGATTCTCTCTGACAACTTTCTAAAAGTTCTTTGAATGTGAAGATTTGGTCAATAATAATGTCTAGAATGAATTCATGAAACAATGTCATTGTCATATGGAAGACAAGTTCTGTCAAAATCAGGGAACTAATCACCAGACGCATTTCTCAAATTGTTTTTCTCATGTTAATAATGCGAAGTCAAGTTGGAAAAGCTTGTTCATGGTTTTCACAACATTACCAGTGAATCAACACAAGAATATTACGCTTTCAGCCTTTGAGGCCATTGAAAAGATAGTGCAAACTACTTTCCTTATCTAAGATAGAGACAACAACCTTTATAGATTAACTGTTTGATTACATTTATGACCACTAGGGTTCTCTTGCAACTTTACCTATAATAATAGATGGAGTTTTGGGGATTCGGAGTGTTCATATCAGTCTACCATCATAACTAGCTAAGGATGGATTTATTAAGAATGTGATTCGTCATTGTATTGTTAGAGATGAAAAAGGTGGGTGCTACATGTTTATTGGCAATGATCCTGTACCATGGCGAATGACTTGAGTGTAAATGTAGGGCAACCTTTCAATTAAACCATGCCATGTGAGCTATCCAAATATGAAACTTGGAAACAAGATGCTTGCTTATAATGGCCTTGAAAACAACCTATGGGGACTTGTATTGGACGGTGGAAGCAATTTTACATGCTCACTCATCACGCTTATGTTGCATTCATTTCAATGATTAAGAGAGTTTTTTTGGAAAGATAAAACAAGATTCATCTTATCCAAGTTTGTTGGCAAGGTCCTCATCCTATGAAATTTATAACAGATGTGGGACACTATTTCAAGCCATTGACCTTGGATTTTAGAAGCAGCTCTTGGCTTAGAGAAACTATTTGAAGCCATTAACCTTGGATTTTGGAAGCAATCTTGGCTTATCCACACCAACTAGTTTGAAATCCTCTCGTTGATTCTTTTTCTTGCTACCTTTAGTTCTGAGGGATGACACAACATCTAGACCCAGGGTTTAAATTGATCTAAGATAACAGCCCTATGATTGAGCAGTGATCTAAGTAAGATCAAGAAAAAGTCAATGAAACAAGATTGGACCCTATCTTCTACACTTTGAGCTCAAGATTCAAGAGAGTAATCTTAATGAGGGTCTTACAGAATGATAAAAGATCTTTGATATACACTGCTACAAAGACAAAACTAGGTCCAATTGATATTATACATAAGCCCAATTTATTATTGTTAACTCAAATTGGGTTGGTTTTGTGCAAGTTTGTAACTACAGACCATAGACATGTGGATACTTGATACGTCAACAGATTTATAAGCAAAGGATTTCATTATTTAATCGGTATAGGCATGATCCTTGTACCTTTATCAACATTGTGAACAAAAAAATTATACAAACTAATTTACCTTCATATCAAATGTGAAAAGGGATGATAAACAGTCAAGAACTTAGGTATATTCTTTGCATCCTTTAAACTCCACGAAGACAAGTATACTCCAATAAGTTATACCTCATCCGTAGGCTTTCATCGTTTATGAATTCAAGGTGTTGGGTTAGCTGCAACCATCAAAGACTGATGTCTTATCCTATAGGAATAGAGTCAACTCAAGACTAATGAAAATAATGACAAAGCAAGTCACAACTTAAATGAGCCTATGCCACATGGATCTGCCTTATGGAACCTAAACTCTCATATGCCTTTACGTCTTAAACAATGCATCTCATTTATAATAATCCATTCCCAACTCATAAACCCCACATACTAGGATAAAAAGGCTTCCAATTACAAGCAACTCATAATAAAAGTAATTATTGTATCCCTGGAATACTAACTAAACTTTAATACAAGTGTAGCAAATATGCATGTAGAAAGTTCTCAGATAGCCTAAAGCATACAAGAAGAAATGGAGAAAGATTGCAAACCAAAACATGAATGAGTTGAATATGAATTTACTAAATCAACAGTACAATGCCACTGCAAAAATCAGACTGATAATCAAACAATGTTAAGTAGAGTTTTTATAACACTTTGACACTAGAAAATCCAAAAAAAATCCCAAATATGAACCTAGGATTGGCCTAAAACTTTCTAGCAGTCTCCCTATAACTAACCTTAACAAGATCCAGAAATTACACATTTAAAGAAAAGAGGAAAGACTCGGATTGAAAATAACACTTAAGTTTGACACCATCTGATCCTTTTATTCTCAACAGCACTTTGACATAAAGAATATGCCACGTCATCTTTGAAATCTCCTTTTTTCAATTAAAAAATTGCTCCAAAAGATTTTACAAGCGTTCATATAAGGTTTTTTTTCCCTATTTAAAAAATGCTTTTCCTAGCATATTTTTCACCCCATAAGAGAGAATATAACCTTTCACCGCAAATCTTTACCTGGGAGTGCAAACTTAGCTCATATAACATATTTTGTATTCACCAAAACCTGTCCTTTTCATCATTCAGTTCACCAGACATTTCTTCAAACACTTTGCCGACATCCATTCACCTTCATTTTTTACTTGCAAATATACACGTAGAAAAGAGTGAATCTAATTCCCACAACTATCCACACTCCCTGCACACATTTCGATTACTTTTGAATATCTTTGATCTGAAAGCTTTGTTAAATCTTACTTTGGAAGTAATACACCACAGAAAGCATTTTGTCAAACAGTTCGCAAACACTATTTCTGTTCCAATACAGTCCTAGATTTCAACCCTCTGGCTTCATTATTGCATACATTATAGTTGGCATTACTTTTAAGAATATCTTTGATCTGAAAGCTTTGTTAAATCTTACTTTGGAAGTACTACACCACAGAGAAGCATTTTGTCAAACAGTTCGCAAACACTCTTTCTGTTTCAATACAGTGCTAGTTTTCAACCCTCTGGCTTTATTATTGCATACATGATAGTTGACATAATTTCACTTATTCATGTTCCTTCATCCTTGCATCCAATTCCTCACCCCTCTCGTTGATAATTCCCTCTTTGCATTTCATTTTCTGTTAGAAACCTCTCTGAAATCACATCAGTGGTGTTTTTTAATTGAAATAATACTACCCAATGTGGCCTCTTCTCGATTTTGATAATCTGCAATTCTTATAACACCTAAAATTCTCCTACGTGTTGCCTCCTCCTCCTTTGTTTGCTGCAGCAAATGCCGTAGAAGAAGGTCTGAAAATGGCGTTTCATCTGGTGCAAGGTTCTTCACTCTCTATGGCTGAACGTTTTGGAATGTTTACTAGGCATTTTTCACTTAGCTACTGTTAGCTTCATTCATCCTGGGCATCTCTACCAGGTGCAGGGCGTTTTATCGAATGCTGGGTATTTTTCTTGCATGTCAGGGTGTGTTAAACTGCTGTTGGGTGAGTTCCTTTAAAACTCACGATGCATGATGGGAGGTTTACGTTGCACTATTCCTCACTTAAAAATGATGTGGTTGCTAGCTGGATGCCTCCTCCATGTTTTGAAATATAAAAATGAGATCATTTTGTTCTTCAAGATTTCACATGGAAAATACAATGGTAAAATGGACGCCGCCTTCTTTGTATGAATGAATGAATGATTTTAATTACGTCTATAAAACCCGTCAGTCTATGGGATCCAAGAGATGAAACTGGAAAACTGCATTTGCCAACACAACAAAACCACTTCATTCTCATCGCATTTTTGCGGTTGTGGTTGTAGAATATTCATCCTCCCCTATAATGCTTCCTCCATACCGAAGACATCAAACATCCAATTTGTGAGTAGTTAATAGAATTTTTTTTATGACCACAAAAACTTACTTGATGGATCCGAAATTAGAAATGGAGACTCTTTGTGAATTAATTATACTTGTTCAAGTGTTAGAATAGAGAAATTATGTTGTTTTGCTCATGTTCTTTAGACCTACTTGTAAATGCTAAACCCCAATTTTGAACTTAAAACTAACTTGATTGACTTATAATGAGAGGCAGAGGCTTCTTTTGAATTATCAAAACTTTTTACAATTCCAAATTCCAAACTTCAAACACAGGATCTAAAAATCAAGATTTTAATGCACCTGTAGACACCCGAAATGTTACCTAACCACACTTTACCGATCCTAATATGTATTTAATAATTTAACCCTTTTCCCTTATCCTAATAATTAATTAAGTAAATATTTATTAATTATTTGATTAATTTTCCCATTACCTTTATCCACCACCCTTTAATTAAATAAAGTTGCATTTATTTAAATGAATTTAACTTTAGCCCCCAAACCTTCCAACTAAATACATTAACTTAATTAATTTATTTAGGCTAACTAACCTTTATTACCATTTTCTCATTACTTAATTCCATCCTAATCACCATTAGCCCATTCTCCAACTTTTAGCCCTAGTCAAGTCAATGAACCCATGGTTTGTTAACTTAACCCATCCCTACTAAATTAATTGATCCATGATTAATTAATTTAATTCCTAGGCCTAACCCTCATTTTCATTATTTTCCAATTTTTAATTCTCTCCACCTCCCCCAAACTTGTCACCATGTGACAAGTGTCCTAGCCTGGCCATCCTACCCTCTTCTCACACGTGAATCCCACCTACCTCTTACACAATTCCACTAACTCTTTCCAATGTGTGCTCACACATGTGTGAGCACACCTCCCTCTTACACCCCTTTCCCTCTTGTGACACTTGTCACAAAGCTAATGCTCCACTCCACCACTCAATCTCAACCCTTGATCAAGTCAATGCATCCTAGCCGTTTGTTCTACTCGTCAAAAATCTATATATTGAGGCATTGAATCTCATTATTCAATAAGCTATATCTACCATACCCTCATGCAGCAAAAATTGAGAGCAAAGACATATCATCAATACTTGAGAAAATCTACAAGCCTTAGGTGCAACTTGTGAGCTCAATCAATGGAGAGGAGCATGATGAAGGTATAATGTCTTTGTGTTTATTTCCTTTATGCATTTGATTGATTTACCTTCATTAATCACTTTTACCTTATTCATTTTTTGCACGTATGTGGGTTACCACATCCATTTTCTAACATTTTATGAAGTTTACATGAGCTTTGGTGAAGCATGTGTCATTTTTGGGCTAAAACTATGAAGTTGTACCTTTGCAACACATATTTGTGCCTCTACAACATAGAGTTGCACCTCTACAACAAAGAGTTGTGCCTCTAAAACACAGAGTTGCGCCTCTGCAACACAAAGATGCACCTTTGCAACACAGAGTTGTGCCTTTGCAACACAGAGCTACGTCTTCGCAACATAGATTTGTGCCTCTAGAACATAGAGTTATGCCTTTGCAACACATAATTGAACCTTTGCAACCCAAAACTATGCCTTTTTTTTCAATAGTTTTTTTATCATTTTGACCTAGATTTAGGGTTGTTTAAATTCTCAGGTATTGTTTTGTAGGCTATCATCATTCTAACACTCTATTTTGTAGGAGGAATCATCATTTGCATGCTTAAACTAGGCCTTTTAGGGTTTTTCAAAGTTAAGGTTTCTTGCAAAGCTTCTAGGTCACCTAGGGTTTTGCTCATTTTGAGATCTTAGGACCATATAATTTGATATATTTTGGGAAGATCTTCATGTTTTCAGACCTACTTTTCCTACTCATCTACCTATTTCCTTACTTGGGTTGGTGAAAAAACTTCATTTTTGACTCCCGAAAGCCATTTTTTGGCTCTCTATGTCAAGTTGTGCCTCTATTTCATAGAATGATTCCTTTCTCACACAAAGTGGCACCTTTGTCACACAAAGGGGCACCTTTGTCACATAGAGTGGTGCCTTTGTCATGCAAAGTGGTGCCTTTGTTAATAGAAGCACAACTCTATGCATAGAGTTACGCCTTTGTCTCAGAGTGCCTACTCTAGGGTTTCTTCAATTTTTTCTTCATCTAACCCCCATTTTTGAGTCACTAACTACATGTTCAAGTTGTTTCCTTAGTTTTCCTGATGAAAAACATCATTTTTTTTATCCCTAGAAGCTATTTTTGGGCCTATCTCTAGAGTTGTGCCTTTGTCACACACAGTGGTTCCTTTGTCACATTGATAGGCACCTTTGTCACATAGAGGGGCACCTTTTTCACATAGGGTTGCACCTCAATATCAATAGAATCACAACTTTGTGCATAAAGCTACAATTGTATTTCAAATTGCATTTTTAAGGGTTTTTTCGGCTTCATTTAACCTCTATTTTTGAGTTACTAATGCATGGTGCAGAAGTTTAACGCCTTTCAAAGAAAAAAATCATCAAATTATATCCTTGAAATAAGTGTACCAACCCCCATTACAAAAAGGGGTTCCAAATTTCTATGGTTATCTTCATGTTAACATTCATTTTATGTGATCATTTTATCATCTAACTCCTTATGGTGCAACTTGAAATCACCTATCAAATGAAAAATCATCAAAATACTAATATATTTCTTGTAGATTTGGTTGTCCAAGGCTCTCTTTTTTTCCACTAATCTAGGCATATTCTATTTTCTTAAGGTTAATGAACAATTGTTTAACGTGTCTTTGAGTGAGTGGTGTGTATGCTCTCCTCTCGCACCTAATGTGCTCTTGAGGATCAAAAACACCACTTACTCTTTTCTTTTCTTTGTTATCTCAAGGAACCCAACACGTGTATGCTCTCCTCTTGATCTTCGTGCAATCTTGGGTGACCAAAAACACTTGGATCATTCCTTTTAGGGACTTACCTAGGGATTTCATCACCCTAGGGGATGACCTCGACTCCCATGTTCTGATGGATTATAAAGAGTGAGAGGTGAATAAAAATACACCTCTCTTGGAAGTGGAATCTTGACAATCTGGGCTAAGCCTCCAATAACTTTATACCTTGGAGAAGTGAAGGTGGAGAGTAGGTTACCCTCTCCTCTTAGTTGTTTGGCATTATTCCCTTTCATCTATGGATTTTGGCCTCACATACCCTTGAGGTATTTGGAGGACTCCCTAGTAACCTTGTTCATCCTAGATTAAGACTATTTGACCATAGCTTAGTGTGGTGTAGGGTACAACTGATAATGCTTGAAGTTACTCACCATGTATGACCTTTTATTGAGGTGACACATAATCCTTGGTTGGGCCCTGTCCTTCCAAGGTAAGGGGTTTAAAGGTGGTACATGAACTTTGCATACTCTAGGTCATCCATTCAATTGGAAGTATTAGCCTCATGATTGGTGGGCCCACATTAAGTCTATACACCCACTTGAATATTTTAGGCGTGTACAAGTTCTTGGTGTGTCTTCTTGTGCTAAACCAGTGAATACCTATATTCCCATTTCCTCCTAGCCACTTTATTTGTTTGGGTGATTTTAACTATATCTCCTAGTCAAGAAAGAAAAACTTTCACTTCATCCCAACCAATTCTTCCCATCCTAATCATCCTTCCACATCCTAATCATACCACCTTTCCATCCTAAACATCCCTTTTCATCTTAATCACCTTATCCTAATCATCCCATCCTAACCCTCTATTATCATCATCTCTTCTAATCCTAATCATCCCTCATAATCATTCTAATCATCCCTTCTCATCTTAACTATCCCTCCCCAAATCATTCTAATCATCCATCTTGTCCAAATCATCCCCTGATCTATATCCATTTCATCCCTAATCCATAATTTAGGACCCTAAGCTTAAGTTGTCTAATGCATTTGAGGTCCTAATCATTATCCTAATTATCCTCCATAATCGACATCAAAATCTCTTTCTTAATCCACTTTCATCCTTTATCCATCATCATCCTTAATCCACACCCTTCACTATAATCCTTAATCTCCATCATCATCATCATCTTAATCCAATCCTCTTGTCAACCTAATCCCATTCCAACTAAATCCTAATCTAATCCATCTACTCCTATCCAAAATCTAATCATCCATTATCCATCCATTTATTTCAATCATATATCCAATCATTAATCCTTAGTCAAAAATTATCCTTTGAACATCAAAATTTGGTTAAGGACACAATCTCCTTCATACCCCATATCCTTTCATTATCATCCAAAGATCCTATCCTTAATCTACTATCATCCATTTCAAATCCAATCTCCCAATCAAAAAACAAGACCTTAATCCCTAATTCCACCTTCATCCCAAATTCAATTCTGAACTTTCCTCTTCTAATTAATCCCTACCATGTCTATCCATTTAATCTATCCTCCATCCAACCTAATCTATCCTAATCCATCTTCATCCATTCCAACTAACCCCAATCATATTGATGGTGATGAGGATAGCCCTTTTGACCAAACTGAATATGACCCTATGATGATAATAAGAGCATTGTGGACCACCTTGAATCCATTATCAATAGACAAAATTCTCCAATCTTCTACCAATCACCCATCCAAAGTTCCCCTCAAATCCTACCCACATCCTTATCACCCATATCATCCCCATCCACCACCACCAATTTTATCCTCACCCACTACTTCAATAATGTTAAGGATTCCATCCTTAGATATTTCCTTGGCATTAGTGCTAAAGTTCCATCCTCCACACCTTCATCCAATCCCAATCCATCTCCTCTTGCTTATCCTTCCCCTTCCTTTGACAAGGGGAACCAAGCCTCTAGCCAAAATTCCCCTCCAACCCCATCCACATCCCAAATCCCTATCTCCAAATCTTTTTCAAGGTCCTCATTCTCATCCTCAATTTACCAATCCATGGAATCTTCCACCTCTTATTCCACTTTTTCATCTCCCACATCCTTACAATCCACATCACCCCAAGCTTACCAATCAACTTCATCTCATGTCTCATAATTTTCTCCAAGGACTATTCATAAAATGTGTCTAAATCCTCATGCAAAAACAAAGTTGCACAATCTTCCCATGTCATGTATCCACCTTCATCACCCCCAAATCAATATAAACCCCAATCCCCTAAATCTCATGAATCTCCTATCACTCCACTATCCAAGTTGAAGAGTCTATCCAACCTTACTCCCCCATTGCACCATCCACATAAAATTAACTATGTTCATCTCCTAATCTAAAGCATGCTAACACAGATTCCTCTTCATATAGAGATCAAGTAACCCCTTCTCTTCCATCATATTATCCCCTTCCATCTCATTATCCCATTTCCAATTAAAAAAAACATATCCCTTACGTCCCATACAATCATCCCTTTTCCATATCAAGAGCAAGATATCCCTTCATTCCCCTCTCATGATCCCCTCTCCTCCACTCCATTGAATGATACCTCTCTAAATCAAGATCAAATTACACCTTCCACCCCATCTAATGATCCTCTCCCCTCTCATGATCAAAACACCCCTCCCACTTCATGTCATGACCCCCCTCCATCTCATAACCAAGAGAATACTATACTATCCACCCCATCCCATGATCCTACCCCAAGTCAAGATCAAAGAATCCCTTCATCTTCATGCCATGATCCTAATCCTCCACAAGATCCCATCACCCATATCCAAACTACCCATGAACCCTATACTTATCAAATGGGTTCCTCCACTTTAATCCAAGCTGGTTTACTCCAAGAGCCTATCATTCCTTCCATTTTGTATCCCCCTCAAAATGGACTCACATCTTTCTTCCAAAACAACAAGTATCCTATTGGAAAAAGGATTTGTCAAACTATCCATTATCAAGGAAAAGGGTTAGGCCTTCATGAGTAAGGAATCTTATAACCCATTGATATCAAATAAAATTAAAAATATCATGGCCTTGGATACCAAGCTCAAGATGTTGGAACTCCTTCCACCCATCCTAAATCCAAATTCACTCCATCTAAATCCAAATATCCACATTCCCCATCCTCCAAACCTATCTTGGGCCCTTACGTTCCATATCCCAATCCCTCATCCCTCCCATCTATTTTGGGTCCCTATGTTTCAAAACAAAGTCCTTCATCCCCTCCATCCATCTTGGGTACTTAAATTCCACCACCTATCACTCATATTCTAAAATATCTTTATCCTCTTTATCCATCATCTCAAATCCCACATTATGATCAACCAAGGCACACATCTTGGAAATCCTTCCAACATACTACTTACACCAACCCATCCATAATACATACACATCATTCATATCCATCCACTAATCCCGTTACTCTTGGAAGAAGTTTGGATCCCAACACTCAAATGCATAAAGCCAAAAATCCACAAAAATTAAAGGATCAACATGTCCCATTAAAAAGACACAAGAAAAATATGATCTTGTATAGGAGCGAATTTGCACCCTCTTGGAAATTCTCATTTTACACCCCCCACCTTGGAAAAATCAAATTTGACCAAGTAATTCCACGTCCTCATTTCATACCCCATCCACTTGGCACTTGTTTTTAGTGTCAGTGGGGGAATTTTTGTTGGGGATGCACGTGCGACATGTAGACATTTGTGCAATGTGTTGTCATCCTAACAGGATTCCTGCCTCTGGAATATGTCAAGGCGTTACGTTCTCCATTGGTGATGAAACACAACACCCTTATGTCTTCCTGTCGACCTTTGAACATCTCTTTCTCTCTCAAACCTTCTTCAAATGCCTATCTTTCATTTTTACTTCATCTCTTTAGCAATTCTTGATCTCCTTCACGCTTCTACACACCAATTTGATCATCTTCATACATTTGAGCTACTTGTTGCACCACTAGCTTCACAACTCCAAAATCAAAACATCACACACATTTTATCACAGAAGTTGCAGCTTGGTGTCTAGTGAGACTACTTTTGGCATTGTTGCAACTATGTCGACTCTACCATTGTTGTAGTCTTGCATTCCTCTCTCATTGGCCTTGAGTGCCTTAGGTTGAGGGTAGTAATTATTTTGTTTAATTTGTTGTTGTATTTGAGAAAGATAGTGTCTCTTGTAGTATTCAGTTTCATTTCCATTCCAACATCATTTTCTTTATCGTATTTCTATCTATCTCTCTATCTGGCTATCTATGGAGGTGGAAACACCAAAGCAGGGATTTGACTGCGGAAAACCCCTATACAACCCCAACATTTTGCCTCTCTTGGCTATGTGTAGGTACACATTTGTGTGGAGCTTGCTGGTGAACTAGACTCCTCGTGAGTTAATCTTCATCACCCTTGCTTTTGTCTTCTTCTACATCACATTTCTAGGTATTTTACTTATTCTTTTTGTTATCATTTTAGTTAGCACTTTAATCTTCATTTTCTAAGTTGTTAGTAGGTTTTTGTACCTTTTACTATACTTTTGTACTTTTTTACAGTATGGACGTCAGTGCCCCTATGAGACACTGGCGTGTCGCGTTGTCATCCCTGACCCGTGCTATTGTCCTTTGGTATAGAGTTGTTCGAGGTACAGTTCAGGTTCCAAAAACCTGCTCATTTAGCCCCATTCTCTATCCTTGACCTAAAATGCTTGTCCAACCTAAGGTAGACTAAGGCAACCTTCCACTCCCAGCTCTCCATGACCTAGAGCCTTGGTGTGGTTGGTCCCTCTCTACATTTTGGTGAACCTGATGTGAACGTCTATCTGTTTCTTGGTGTTTGAGAATTTTTCCCTCGTACCTAGTGACTATTATAAACTCAGGTGTTGTGAGGTCTTATGAGCATCACAACCCAGTCTATGACCTCTAGGTACGTGGTTAGAAGAAGCGTGCAACACTTACAAATGGAAAATAAGGTCACTTCACTAGTAGAAAAAAAATAATAAATGACTAAAAAAACTATTAAAAATTGGTCATGTGACAATTAGTAGTTTATTGCCAGTCATTTATAATGCGACCAAATTTATGACTAAACCAATTTTAGTCATTTATTGGTTGTTTTTATTGATCAATTTGATAGTATATTTAGTCATTAATTTAGTCATGGTAGTCATTTATTTAGTCATGGTAGTCGTTTATTTATTCATGTAGTCATTTATTTAGTCATGGTAGTCATTTATTTAGTCATTATAGTCATTTATTTAGCCATGGTTTAGTCATTTATTAGTCATGATAGTCATTTATGAACTAATACTTTCATATGTGTATGTAAACTCCTATGTTTGAAGAATGTTGTTACAATAACTAGTCTATGAAATTGCAAACCAAGAGAAAATTTTGTTGTGATTGAAAGATATAAAACTTTAAAGCTTTTATGTTATACTGGAAAAATTAAACTGAAACAATCATAAAACTTCAACAAATTTTCTCAAGGGATTGAAATAGTGTTGGAAAATAATTCACTATATATTCAAATTGTATATAAAATATGTTACAAAGAACTCTATATATAGAGTTTTGAATACAAAATCTTTTGCAATATGCAAACTATTGATTTATTATACTTTTAAATTGAAAAAAACTAAAACTAAAGCTAAAAAGTCATCGGTGTGAATGTATGTCTTTAGTGATGCCATTGTTGCACATGGGGTGGGTTGTAAATGAATCTAGTAAGGCATTGGTTTTGCATTTTCTCCTTGCTCTGTACCTATCTATAATCAAAACATAAACATATTACATCATTTTAGGATGATTGATTAAATGATTAGATTCCTCTTCTAAATTTTCCCATTTTATACTCCAATAATAAAATTTCTCAATGTGAGCAAAATATTGCTATCCAATGATAAGAAAACATGCGAAGAAGAAATTTGCAGAGCCAGTTTCTAACATTGGAAAAGGAAAGTTTAGTCCACAAAGTAGTACTCCTACAAAGAAACAAAGCACTGGACTTATATTCCCAATGCTATCACTTGTAAGAAAATTCTTTACCAGAGATAAAAGAATGAGGTTTTGGTCAGCATGAGGGAAAGTGAGGAAGGAAATGGCCGAGTCAAAGCATCCATTCAATTGTCTACCAATGCCCATTTTTTGGGCTTAGGACAAACACCATGTGAAGACCAATAAAAGAGAAATTTTTTTTTATGGAAACTCTTTACTTGGTATTGTTTTACCTAAAGAAAGTGCCAAAAATGTAGCCTTTTTTTGTTGCTTTCCCTGTCACTACTAGTTTCGGCTCCTCCAAACTCTTCATCGTTGGTATTCACCTTTCACTTCTCCGTTTTGGTGAGTTGCAACTTGAAAATAAGGTTTTGACGAGGGTTTTAGAGTATGTTTATTAAAATAAAATTATGGCCAAGATCCGATAATGAGCAGATTTAGGTTTTTACATTATGGCATAATGAGCACATTTAGGTTTTTATCTATTTTAGATTCCATTGTTTTTTGTTGCTTTCTCTGCCACTATTGGTTTTAGATCCTCTAAACTCTTCCTCTGTGAACTCTCGACTAGTCGATCCCACACCCCCGCCCCCTACCTGAACGATCTGATCTGTTGTCACTATTCAACCCACCCCTCTATTTGGATATGGCATGCTCAGATAGAGAGGATACTACTCTCCGAAGAGATCCCATCTATTTCTCCATTAGTCATGTTGTTGGTATTGACCTTTCACTTCTCTAATTTGGCAAGTTGTAGCCTGAAAATGAAAATAAGGTTTCAGTGAGGGTTTTAGAGTATATTTATTAAAAATGAAAAATTTTCCCACCCTAATTTTCCCGCTAAAAATGATTTTAAAATGGAATTCAAAGTAAATAAATTGTAATACATAAATCTCTCACTTTTGCACAATAAATATTATTAAATATATTATAATACTGTATTATTATAATATAATATTATATTATATTATTTTATATTATAATATTATATAATATATATTATATAATATTATAATATTAAATATATTATAATATATATTATTATATAATATCAAATATATTAATATATTATATAATAATATAATATTAAATATATTATAATATTATATTATATAATATTAAATACAATATAATATAAATATAATATTATATAATATATACAATAATAATATAATATTATATGATATATATATATATATATATATTATTTTATAATATTATATAATAATTTATATTGTAATATATTATATTATATTGTATTGTAATATAATATATTATTATTATATTATATTATAAAACAACTCACTCCCTCAATTCATTTTTTTTTTTTAATTATCCATTTTAATATCATATTGTCTAATTTCTATTTGTGTGACTAATTATTTAGTTGTGTTTTTTACCCAACGATCAAATTAGTCACTTATGATGATCAAATTAGTCATTTATTTAGTCATTTATAGTTGTGTTGCAAAAAATGAGTAGAATTTAGTCATCTTTAGTTGTTGTGACTAAATTTTTTAGTCATGTAGACATTTATTTGCCAAATTCTACTAGTGGCTTTTGTAAACCCTTGAAGCTGATGTGGATCATAATTGGAGCTAGGGATTCATATTTCAAATCATTTGTAATCCATTAGCAAGTACCTAGATAGCTAGTAGTTTAGGATTGATCTAATAGTTAGATCCAACCTTCTAGGTTGTGGATTGTAATAAGGTAGTACATCAATCGTAATATCTGACAATTCCCTACAATATGAACGTGAGCCCTAGTCATTCCTCACTTGTGGCATATGATGCATGTAAGATTGCAAGTTGTTGAATCAATGATAATTCATGTTTGTTGAGCATTACTTGTGTTATTTGCACTATGTTGTACTTAAGGCTACACAGTTAGACAATCCTTGTTGAACTCTCCATCTATGACTACATCAAGTTGTATCAAAGAAAGCTTGCAAGTCCTTTGGGAGAGAAGGCATTTCTTGTAGTGAATAGATCACTGACTTGAGGCAATCTGCAACTATTTTTAATCGAGTGTCTACTGTGAGGTAGTTGAGACCTTATAGCCAGATTTTTGAATCAAGGCAGTTACACCAGATCCAAGAGGAAGATATGCCACCAAGAAGAGTTCCTATTATGGCAAAAATTGTTGGAAAAATGAATGAAATTTTGGAGATGATGAGGGAAATAAGAGTTCAGTTGGATGTTGTAGAAGAAGATAAAAGGAGAGGTCTAAACCCTAGACATGAGGTTGAAAGCGATGATGAATTGGATCATGTTGAAAATAAAATGAAGAGAATCTAGAAGAAGAAGATTTAGATTAGGTAAAGATGTTAAAATCTATTTCCAAGATTAGTAAGAGACCTAGAATTAAAAGTCAAAATTATGTGGGAAATTTAAACCTTGAGGAATTGATTGATTGGATCAATGATATGGAGGAATACATTGAGTATGAAGAAATTAAAGATCAAAAGAAGGTGAGATAAAAACTAAGTTAAAATGGCATGTTGCTATCTAGAGTAAAGAAGTTCAATTGGATAGGAATAGAAGGGGGAAAGGAGAAAATCACAAAGTGGGATAGGATGGTGACAAAGTTAAAAAATCAATTTATACCTATTGATTATGAGCTTGAATTATTGAAGATATTGTAGAATTTGAGGAAAAAAGAGAAGTTTGTGAAAAATTATATTGAAGAATTTTACAAGATGATCATTGGGACAGAACATAATGAAGAAAGCAAGGATAAGGTCGTGTGGTACTGTATAGGAGTAAATTTGCATCCCATGTGAAAATCCCCTTTTTTCCTTTATCTACCTTAGAAAACCAAGTTTAGAGGATTAATTTCACCTAAGCCCGCTACTTTCATCCCACTTGGCACCTATTTAAAGCATCAATGGAGGCATTTTTGTCAGGGATGCTCGTACGACGCACAGGCTTCTATGCGGCGTGCTTACGTCCCTGACAGATTCCCGCATCTGGAGCCTACAGAGGCATTACACTTCCCATTGGGGGTCAAATTGTAATGCCCTCCTCGGCTGATCAACTGGAATATGGCCATTTCCTTCATCTCCTTCTTCAAATTCACCTCTTCTTGATCCATTTTTGACTCTCTAGCTCTCTCTGAGCCCTCTCTTAGCTCTTCACAATCTCTCTTACAATATTTCCACAAGATCTAAGTAGCTTCTTCACCATCTCTTCAATCTCCAAACACTTTACACTTCACAGTAGCAACATCAACACTCCATCACTTCAGTAGAGCAAGTGTGGAACAAACACCATTGCAACAGAGGCTTGAGTTCCTCTCATTTTCTCCCCCATTTTCCTTGAGCACTCTTGGTGGAGGTTGTAAGCTTTCACTCCTCTCCTCTATTACTTGGTTGAGTAGAATAACACTATTTTGTAGTGCTTTAGTGCTCTTTACTTCATTTCTACTTTTCTCTCTATCTATCTGGTTGTCCGTGGAGGTGGGAACACCAAAACAGGGGTTTGACTAAGGCAAACCTGTATACAACCCCAACAATTTCTCTCCCTCTTGTGTACAGGTATTGAAGACATTCACGAGCTGGAAGCTTCATCACTTGTGTGGTTGTAAGTATTTCCTTTCTCCTCCTTATCTTTGTCATCTCTATTTCACTTCATTTTAGTCTTATTACTTCATGTTGCTTTCTTGCATTCTAGAAGTTCTCAGTAGTCGGAGTGTAAGTCGTCACTTAGCTATTTTATGAGAAATTCTTTCTTTCTAGTCTGTATGAGACACCAACGCACCTTTGGGACACCAGCGTGTCACACTAACATCTGTATTCTATGATGACATCCTCTGGCCGAGAGCTCGTTAGTCTACCCAAAAAATCTCTATGACTTGCTCTTTCTGATTTTGAAACTTCCGCATTGTTCCTTGAGGTAGTTTAGGGAAGTTCGCCCCATGAGGCTCTTTGAATGAATAGAACTCATGAGTAGCGAATCCCCCTCTTCTACATTTTGGTGAACCCAATGTGAAGAGAAAATCTTTTGAAAAACTCAAAATTTATTTGCCCCTATTTGGCGGGGTCATAACTTTTGACTTGGTGCTCAGAATTCAGAACTATTTCCACAGTTGGAAAGGTCTTCTAGAGAAATAGTTCAGTCCCTAAAATATGAGTGCCTTTGGTAGTCAAATTTTAGGGATTGATGCAAGTTCCAACCTCAAATTCTGCTCTGAAGACCTCTGAAAAAGTGAATTACTAGATCATAGAAAATACCAAAAAAATTGTAATGGATTTAATATCTTCTTTTATTATTTTTGTATCTAACTTCATTCAAAATGTAAATGATATCCCATTTCATGCATGTGATGGTGACTTGGATTTACCCATTTCACTTGGTATCTTTAATCCTTCTCACGAAAGTCCTCTAGCTTCGAAGGATATTTTTTTGCAAGAAGATGAAATCATTGATACCTTTCTTAATGTTATGCTACCTTTTATTCATTGCAATGCGCCCTCTTTTGGAGATGATGCATTTGTGAATGATGAATCTACCCCTCATTCCAATGCAATCTCTTCTAGGGACATTTCATTTTTGAATGATGAGTCCTATATTTGTTCCAATGCGCTCTCTTCTAGAGATGATGCATTCGTGAATGGGGAATCTCTTATACCTTCTGATGCACTCTCTCTTGGAGACGCTGCATTTTTGAATGATGAACTTCTTATCAATTCCAATGCACTCTCCTCTAGAGATGATGCATTAGCGAATGATGAATCTCCTTCCACATCTGATTCTCCTTGGATCGATGTTGAGAATGTTTCTTTAAGTAATTATTCCACATTTGATCCTATTTAGATTGATGTTGAGAATATGTCTTCAAATAATTGTTCCACTAGTTGTGATGATTCTATAAATGTTATCTATGTCTCTGCTACCCCTCAAAGGCCTAAGAGACTTGTCATTTACGTGACTCCAGCTAGTCCTTCTTCTAAAAGGATTTTTTCTATTGATGGTGTTCCATTTGATGGTGGTTCTCCTAATCTTTCTAAGGCTCCCTCTTATAGAGCGGTAGCCCATACCTATGAGAATATAATGAATAAACAACCAAGCCTTCCTCAAGCACCTAAACCTACAACTAAAGCACCTAGTGATTACGATTGTGTTGAGAAACCTCAAGTTACTCCAACTAAGATCTCATTGTGGGACTTGCTTCAGTCTACTCTAGTTTATCAAGGTATGCTTCAAGAATCCTTGCAAAAGATCCTCTTGCCTTCTTCTGCTAGGCTGGTATATGTTGATGTATTGATGGCATATATTCGTGTGAATTCGATGAATATTACATTCTATCCATAGGAGCTCCCACCTCTGAAAGTACAAAAGCAAGTAGATCCTCTAATGATTATAGTCAACATTAATAAAATTGGCATTAGACGTACTCTCATTGACATTGGTTCGACGCTCAATGTATGTAGCATTGATATATTTCCTAAAATTAATATTGATCCATCTTCTCTTAATTCTTCTTTTGTTGTCATTCGCGGGTTTGATAATGTTGGTTGACAAGCCCTAGGTATGATGGTCTTGCCTTTGAGGTTGGGACTCGTTACTGTACCTACCCTTGTATATGTTATGTCAAAAAAGTTACCATATAACCTTCTTCTTGGTAGACCATGGATTCATGCTAACAATAAAGTAGTCATAGTTAAAGCTGACCTTGAGGCTATGAACTTATGTGAGATGGCAGCCATCTGTCATGTTTCAGTTGTGCCTACTCTCATCCCTTTAATGTCTTCCAATATGTTGATGTTTACTCCAGTAGTACCTAATACAAAGGGTACTCTCGAGATAAATGTCCCTAAAGAAAATCCTTCTAAAGCAAGGAGTCCTAAGTGTGCTCCTTCCACCTCTTCTCAAAAGAATGCATGTCTTGGTGATGATTGGGGTTATTTAGACTTTACAGATTCCTTCATCTAGGTATATAAAGTTGACTTGATCCGCTTAGACCTTTCGACAACATCATCCACCCCTACTATCAGAGATGGCTATTCTCGTGTATGGTGAGGTAGCGTGGGCATAAATTGTAATGTCCTTAGTGTTGATCCTCCTTTTGAGGAAGAGGATTACACTTTTGCTAAAGAAGATAGTGTTGGAAGTACTTTTAATAAGGATGATGGTGATCCCATAGAGGAGTGTGATCCCCATTGTTGGGACAATGCTCTCTATGAGGATCCTCCTACTCAATATTTGCAAACGCGTTATGGCCCTAGCTTTAAGCTTGTCTCTAAATATGGCTATGAGTGTAAAGGTTGTGGGTGTAACGAATAAGGCATTCAGATCCCTATAGAATTCACACCCCATAGGAATAATTTGGGACTTGGTTGCTTGAAGCAACAATCTAAACTGAAGCCATGGTTGAGTGACATGAATTCTTCTCAACCTCATTATGTTGAAAAGATTCTCCCTCCATTGTATTATATCTTCATGCCTTCTTCTTCTTGTGAGAAGTCAAACCTTTCTCCACAAGAGAAAGGGTTGCTTCCTGCTCCTCATCCTTTATCTAAGCAAGAGTGTATTTTTTGTGGCCTCTAAAATCCCGCTTAATCACTCTTCCTTCTCCTACACGTAATAAAATTCATAAACATGATGAAGGAAAACATTCTTTCTATGCATACCATCGAGTGCTTGACCATTTCACTAGTGAATCCAAGGCCTTGAAAGAAAAAATACAAAAACTTCTTGATTCAGGTGCCATCAAACTCCTGTTTGATTGATGCACCTGCCTCTTCTTCAGATAACAAGTGATATCAAGGCTTGCCTCTATCCTGTATGTTCTAGGAATCTTGCATGGTTCTCCTCCCCTATATGCTGGGGGCAGTGATAACTTATTCTGGAAATGTTCGTCCTTCTTAAGGACCCCCTCTCTCTCTATATATATCTTTCAAATGAAGCATCCCTTGAGTGGACCCCTTTTCTCTTTTGAAGGGTTCTTGAGGGACCTATTTGAAAGCTTTTCTATCGAATGAATTCTTTCATGTCTAGCTTGGGGGAAGCCTGACTAGAACTATTTCATATAGTCGCATCTAGCTTGCAGGAAACCTAACTAGACCTATCTTTTTTGTGACTATCTTGCAACACAACTTGTAGCAGCCATGAGATTCTCTTATTTGTCTTACTTTATAGGGCCAAGAACCTTTAGAGCTCCTTTACATCCTATTCTTGGTGATATGGGTTCTCCTCCTTGAGTGGGGATTGCTTTTATCACCTCTTCTATGATACAGGTTTTCCTCCTTGAGCGAGGATTTTTTTTATCAGTTTTACTCTATGAAACAGGGTTTCCTCCTTGAGTGGGGATTTCTTTTATCACTTTTACTCTGTGATATAGGTTTTCCTCCTCGAGCGGGGATTTCTTTTATCACTTTTACTCTATGATACGGGTTTTCCTCCTTGAGCGAGGATTTCTTTTCACTTTTACTTTATGATACAAGTTTTCCTCCTTGAGTGAGGATTTCTTTTATCACTTTTACTCTGTGATATAGGCTTTCCTCCTTGAGCGAGGATTTCTTTTATCACTTTTACTCTATGATATGGGTTTTCCTCCTTGAGGGGGGATTTCTTTTATCACTTTGACTCTGTGATATGGGTTTTCCTCCTTGAGCGGGGATTTATTTTATCACTTTTACTCTATGATACAGGTTTTCCTCCTTTACAAGGGATTTATTTTATCACTTTTACTCTATGATACAAGTTTTCCTCCTTGAGCGGGGATTTATTTTATCATTTTTACTCTATGATATAGGTTTTCCTCCTTGAGCAGGGATTGATTTTGTCACTTTTACTTTGTGATATAGGTTTTCCTCCTTCAGTGGGGATTGTTTTATCACTTTCACTCTATGATATAGGTTTTCCTCCTCAAGCAGAGACTTCTTTTATCACTCTTGAATTCATTTCTATCTTTCTCTTCTCAATTGTATATGCCAGATCGAAGATTGACATCTTCTTCATCCTAAGTATATGCTCTTTCTTTAGCTTCATAGTTCTATAGAACTATGAAGTCCTCTTTTGACCCTGCACTCTCGGGTTCGCCAGATTACAGTCTTCTTCCTCGATAGTTTAGGTATACATTTCTAACCCTACTACTTCTCTAATCTACTTTACCGAAGCACTCATTAGTATTTGTGCTTGCTAAAGTGGGGGAAAAATGTATAGGAGTAAATTTGCACCCCATGTGAAAATCCCCTTTTTTCCTTTATCCACCTTAGAAAACCAAGTTCAGAGGCTTAATTCCACCCAAGATCACTGCTTTCATCCCACTTGGTGCCTATTTTGAGCATCAGTGGAGGTGTTCTATCGAGGAAGCTCATGTGACGTGCTTACATCCTTGACAGATTCCGTCATCTGGAGCCTGTAGAGGCGTTACACATCCCATTGGGGGTTGATTTGTAATGCCCTCCTCGACCGACTGACCTGAATATGGCCGTTTCCTTCATCTCCTTCAAATTCACCTCTTCTTGATCTATTTTTGACTCTCTAGCTCTCTTTGAGCCCTCTCTTAGCTCTTCACAATCTCTCTTACAATCTTTCCACAAGATCTAAGCAACTTCTTCACCATCTCTTCAATCTCCAAACACTTTACACTTCATAACAACATCAACACTCCATCACTTTAGTAGAGCAAGTGTGGAACAAACACCATTGCAACAGAGGCTTGAGTTCCTCTCATTTTCTCCCCCATTAGCCTTGAGTGCTCTTGGTGGAGGTGATAATCTTTCACTCCTCTCCTCTATTACTTAGTTGAGTAGCATAACACTATTTTGTAGTGCTTTGGTGCTCTTTACTTTATTTCTACTTTTCTCTCTATCTATCTGCCTGTCTATGGAGGTGGGAATACCAAAATAGGGGTTTGA
This sequence comes from Sequoia sempervirens, assembly GCA_007258455.2. Classification (NCBI taxonomy): domain Eukaryota; kingdom Viridiplantae; phylum Streptophyta; class Pinopsida; order Cupressales; family Cupressaceae; genus Sequoia; species Sequoia sempervirens. Next base: position 564,049,572 of record VDFB02271358.1, read on the forward strand.
CTAAGGAAAACCCCTATACAACCCCAGAAATTTCTCTCTCCCTCTTATGTGCAGGTATTGAAGACATTCACAAGCTGGAAGCTTTATCACTTGTGTGCTTGTAAGTATTTCCTTTCTCCTCCTTATCTTTGTAATCTCTATTTCACTTCATTTCAGTCTTATTACTTCATGTTGCTTTCTTGCATTCTAGAAGTTCTCAGTAGTCAGAGTGTAGGTCATCACTTAGCTATTTTCTAAGACATTCTCACTTTTTGGTTCGCACGAGACGTCAACGCACCTCTGGGATGCCAACCCATCATGCTGACGTCCGTATTCTGCACTGACGTCCTTTGGCCAAGAGCTCGTTAGTATATCTAGAAAATCTCTGTGACTTGCTCTTTCTGATTCTGAAACTTTCGTGTTGTTCCTTGAGGTATTTTAGGGTAGTTCACCCCGTGAGGATCTCTTAATGAAGAGAAATCATGAGTAGTGAATCCCCCTCTTCTACAAGTACATCAATGGATTGAGAGAAAATATCCAAGAAGAGCTGAGGCTGGTGAAGATGACAATAGTTGAAGAAGCATACCAATTTTCTCTAAAGGTAGAGGAAAAGTTGAATAAGAAGTTTGAGAAAAGATTGAGAAGTGAAAAGGGAAGATCCTAGAGAGGTGGATCACAATCTAGAGAGAGAAGACCATATGCAGAGCAAACCAAGGATGGGAAACTCTATTGTGATGAAGAGAAGGAAAATAATTCATACTACAAAGGAAGAGAGGACATAAATTTCTACTACAATGATAAAGGAGGTCATAATTCCTACCCCAATAATGGATATAAGAAACATGAAGGAAAATTTGAGAGGATACCATTTAGAGGAACTTGTTTCAAGTGTGGAGGTGAAGGACTTAGAGTATTTTAATGTCATTAGGGAAGTATCAAAAAGAGGACTAAGAACACTAGAAGAGAAACTTATGTAGATAAAGAACCTATTGGATCCCTTAGTTTAGTTGGGAAACCAAAGAAGGGTGAGTCATTAGTAATGAGGAGAGCTTTGATGCATGGATAAGTGATTAAGGAACCACTGCAAAGGGAGAATTTATTCAGGACAAGATGTAAATCTAGAGGTAAGGTATGCAAAGTTATCATTGATAGTGGTAGTACTGATAATTTAGTTTTAGAGGAGATGGTAACCAAGTTGAATTTGAAGAGATTGAAACATCAAAATCCTTACAAGATAGCATAGATTCAGGATGAACATATGATCTTGGTGAGTAAGTAGTGTCTGGTGAAATTTCATATAGGATCGTATAATGATGAAGTGTTGTGTGATGTTATTCCTATGGATGCATGCCATTTATTGTTAGGAATACCATGACAATATGATAGGAAATCAATTCATAATGGGAGGAAGAATACCTATACTATGACTTCAAATGGTAAGAGACATCTATTGATACCTTTGGGAGAAGAGGACAAAAGGGAAGCTTGTGGCATGGATAGACTATGTTTGGTATATGGAAGGAAGTTTATGGAGGGATTGATACATGAGAACATGTGTTTTGTATTGATTCTAAAGAAGTGCCATAATCAAGAGGCAAAGAATTCTACCGCAAAGGATGAAGATCCATCACAAACAAAAGTAGAAGAACTATTAACAAAGTATTAGGATATCCTATTAGAGAATGTACCAAATGGATTACCACTAGTATGGAGCATCAATCATCACATAGATCTAATATCTAGAAAATATTTACAAATAAAGTAGCACATAGGATGCCACCTGTAGAAAATGTGGAGCTGAACTGACAAATACAAGAACTATTGAAGAAGGGATTGATCAGAGAGAGCTTAATCCCATGTGTAGTACCTATTGTACTGGCACAAAAGAAAGATGGGGATTGGAGGATGTGGATAGACTCAAGAGAAATCAATAGGATCAAAGTCAAGTATAGATTCCCATTACCAAGGATGCATGACATTATGGACTATTTGAGTGGAGAAAAGTATTTCATAAATATTGACCTAACGAGTGGTTATCATCAAATTAGAATCAAAGAAGGAGATTAATGGAAGACCAAATTTAAGACTAATGAAGGGTTGTATGAGTGGTTAGTGATGCCTTTTGGATTGACCTATGCACCTAAAACTTTCATGAGATTGATAAATGAGGTATTGAAGAAATTCTTGGGTAAGTTTGTTATTGTTTATTTGGATGATATTCTAATCTTCAGTAAGACTAGAAAAAAAAACTTGTGGCACATCAGACAATTATTATAGAGGCTAAGGGAGGAATTTTTTTTGATAAAAGTCAAGAAGTGTAGCTTTATGAAGATAGAGTTGGTTTACTTGGGTTTTGTCATTTCTGTTGAAGGATTAAAGATGGACCCTAAGAATTTTAGAGTAATTGTTGAGTGGCCTACAACAGTAAACATTGGGAAGGTAATATCATTTAATGGATTGAAAAGTTTCTATCAAAAATTCTTTAGGATATTTAGCAGTATTTTCACACCCATGATAGAAAAAATGAGGGGAGATAGGAAGGATTTTTTAAGTGGACATCTGAAGCACAAAGAAGTTTTGAATTGTTGAAGAAAAAGGTGATAAAGCAACCAGTGTTAGAATTACTTGATTTTGATAAAGTATTTCAAGTTGACAGTGATTCTAGTGGAAATACAATAGGACCAACATTGAGTCAATAAGGGAGACCAATAACTTATTTTAGTGAGAATTTGAATGACACCAGAAGGAGATATTCAGTTTATGATCAAGATTTCTATGCCATGTTCAAGCCTTGAACAAGTGGATACATTAATTGTTGCCTAAGGATTTTTTGTTGTACACTGACCATTAAGCCTCATAGCACTTGAAAAGTTAGGGTAAGTTGAACTAGAGACATATGAGATGGCTTGAGTTCTTGTAGAGTTATACATTTGTGTTGAAGCATATGAGTGGTAAGTCAAATAAAGTTGCAAATGTATTGAGCAGGAGAAGAAATTTGTTAACATAAATGAAGATAGAAGTATTGGGTTTTGAAGAGCTGAAACAGATGTATGAGGATGATCCAAATTTTTTTGAAGCATATAAGGGATGTAAGGAACCAATAGTGACAGATAGAAGTCAATGGTTAGATTATTTCATCTAGGAAGATATGTTGTCAAGGGAAATTGATTGGGTATTCCAAGGAGTTTGATGAGGAAGAATTTGATTAAGGAGAAACATAGTGGAGGACTAGCAAGACATTTTGGGGTCGATAAGATAGTAGCTTTGGTGAGTGAGCACTATTTTTGGCCATAGATATATAAGGATGTTAGGAAGTATATCTGAAATTGTAGAATTTTTCAATTAGAAAAGGGGAGTAGTCAAAATACTGGATTGTATAAACCTTTGACAATACCAAAGAGACCTTAGGAAGATATAAGCATAGATTTCACATTGGGATTACCAAGAACACATAGAGGATATGATTCTATAATGGTAGTAGTGGACAAATTTTCTAAGATGAAACATTTTATTCCTTGCAAGAAGACTAATGATGTGATGCATATTGCTGACTTATTTTTCAAGGAGATTGTGAGATTGCATGGACTACCAAAGAGTATAGTTTCAAATAGGGACACCAAGTTTATTTGATACTTTTGGAGGAAATTTTGAAAAAATATGAAGACAAACTTGAAGTTCGGTTTAGCATATCATCCACAAGCAAATGGACAAACAAAGGTAGTAAATAGGAGTTTGGGTAACTTATTAAGATGTTTAGTTGGAAACAAAGTAGGAAACTAGGACATAGTTCTACCGCAAGCAAAGTTTGCATTTAATAATTTAGTAAACCTGAGTATAAGGAAGACACCATTTAAGATTATAACAAGAATACATCCACTAGTACAAAAACAACAATATATGACTAAATAAACTACTAAAAATTACATATAAATGACTAATTTTGGTCACGTGACCATTAGTAGTTTATTGTTGGCCATTTATAACATGACCAAATTTATGACTAAACTATTTTAGTCATTTATTTAGTCATTGATTTGGTCATTGATTTAGTCATTGATTTTTGTTAGCTGGTCATTTATTTAGTCATGGTAGTCATTTATTTAGTCATATATTTAGTCATTAATTTAGTCATTACTTTAGTCATATATTTAGTCATTGATTTAGTCATATATTTAGTCATTAATTTAGTCATTACTTTAGTCATATATTTAGTCATTAATTTAGTCATTTTTATTTACTGGTTTCCATTAATTGGTAGTAAATATAGTCATGAAATGAATAATTTATTAAATACCATAAATTTTATAATGCAAAACTAACATAATATTAAACTTGAACTAAAACATATAAAAAAAATAAAATATTACATATACGAACAAGCTACAACATGCCAAAATTAAAATATTGATTCAACATCATGATAAATAAAAGTAATCTATAATATAAAATTTAATGCAAATATATATATACATATAAATATATATATATATATCAAGCTATAAGATGTCAAATTTGTCTAAGAGTTTCCAACTCTTTCAAATACACCATGATAATTAAGATCCCTGAACAACACATTCAAAATACTACATAAAGAAGTGAGCCAAGACGTCTAACAATTAGTACATGATAAACATGTTCAACTATTTCATTTTTGCAAATATTTTAGTGGCCATCATGTGAAGGTTCCCTCTTTCTCTTTTAGATGAACAACTCCATCTATTTTGTCTTCATAAACAAGGCGTATGTTACTTGTGACCTTTAAAATGTTTACATTTACATCTCCTGTTCCTTTCAAGCTGACTCCATGTACAATGGATAGGGAGTGAATCCACCCAATTCCCACAACATCACCATCAAACAGATCCAACAACTTAACTTTATCCCCTTCTTTGAGTTTATCAATACATTTCTACAAAAAAAAAAAAAAACACATTATATTACATAGGTAATGATTACCCTTGTTTGCTTAATAAAACAACCATTACTTAAATAGTACTTGCATGTGTGTGTTAAAATAATTGCAAAAGGAAAATTTTAAAAATAATTGCAATGATCAATCTAATTTACTAAAAAACCAACACTCATAGCAGTGCTTACAATGTTACTATTAGCTTCATGCTAATCAGATACAAAGGCCACAAATATAAACACTACATTACCATTCATGCATACCAGACACATAAGGTTATGACAACACTATTACACATAAAAAGGTAGCTAATGCACAAAAACAAAGAATGCAATATGAGAGCATTACTACTACTGCTGCAAGGTGAAGGTGAAATACATTGGGATGTACAAAAATAGTGGCATTAAAGCTCTAAAACATAACCCCATGTAGTCAACATAACCCTATCAATGATGACATATAAAAGAAGAACAAAAAGAAAAATGTATCAAGGCAACATGAGACAACCATTAAGAGCAGTCATTGAGGAAACAATGTAGTCTTTCTCTATGGATTTTATAGCAGTAGTAAAGGAGTAACAAATAAGGTTGGATGTAGAGGTCACATAAATAATAGAGAAAGAGCCTTTCACTATTAGAAAATAGTGTAAGAGTATGAAAAAGGAAGGAATGATGTCCAGTGAACAAGCAATAGTGGCATTGATTTTCATGGCTATAGAAGTGAGTTCAGTGCAAGGGTAGTGAGTTTTATGGCTATAACAATGAGTTTAATCAACCGAGCAACAAATATCATTACTAAAAAACAAGAAGACATTAAGAGAAAGCGGCAAGAATATCAAAAGAAACTTTTTTTTAATAACAACCATAATGAAGAGTTAACAACAGATCTATGAAGGAAAGAACAATAGGTATCATCCAATGAAAGAAGCAACACCCTAAGTTCAAGATGTTGACAAGGTCAATTACAATGCCCTAAAACACATTCAAGCATCACAAAGTATTGAAGTGCCAGAAATCCCCACTGAAAAGTGACAAAGTAGGTACAATGATTGTTCTACAGGTTACATTCAATGTTTTAGTTGTCTATTCACTATTCTATAAGCTTGTTCACTGTTTGGGATCATAACACTCATTAATACATGAAAGGTTTCAGAATCAAGGAAAAGTAACGTTGCATAGCACTCACCTCAAGTTCAACACTAGTAGTACTATCAATATCATGTACATACTCCTCAAATTCAACATAATCACTGTCAACATTGTCTTGAAGTTGTGTAGATTTGTTGAGATCTCTATTGGCAGGGTCTTTTCCTTTTCAGTTTTCTTTCATATAATTGTCTTGCATGTGGTTTAATCATCATGAAAAGTTAATATAAGTAAAGAATGCAAAAGCTATAATTTTTTGTCCACAACAACTATTATATTACCTCAACTTCAACACAACTATGATTGGCATCAAGGCATTTTTGTTTTTGTGCTTCTTTGATAAAATTGCTCTACATGTAGTTTAACCATCAAGCAAAAAAAAAAATCTAGATGAGTAATTCATTTAAAAAATAGTCAACATAGCATTTCCAAGCATAAAAGTCATAGTATACAATCATATTTCATGAATGTCCTAAGTTATAGAAGGAAAAGGGTAGCATGCTATAGGTCACTGTCATTGGGCCACAGTCATACACCCCCTTGATAGTAAGAAGCAACTATAAAAACATACAAAGTACGACAATTAATAGTATTTCTGTCACACCTCAAATCTAGCAAGGTAGGAAAAATGGAATTTCTCATGACAAGTCTTGAAAAAGATTTCAAGACCCTTGGAAATTGATTTGTAGCTTTTCCACATTTGAACACTTCATCTCTTTTACCTGGTAAGCCTTTCCATTGAACTAGGTACTGAAGCTTTACATTGTTCCTTGCACTTGGAAACTACAACTTCATCAACTGATCTGTTAGATGTTCACTTACCTTTCCACCATTATAAATTGATATAGAACTTTCCTTTGCACCTGTAAACAATCCTTGTCCAACTTTATCTTTGACTGCCTATTAGGACTGAAAAATCCTGCTCAGTATTCACTAACCTTCATCTCATCCACATCCCACCTGCTGCTAAATGTACTACATTTGATTTTTTGATTAACACAAATTACAGAGATTTGTATGACAAGATCCATTTCATGAAAAATTGTTGAGCATCAATGAATTCAAGGGGTTCTAAAGACCCAAAACACAAAATTTGAAAGATCACTTAGAAATTCACCAAAATTCACTACAAAGAAACATGATTCTTCAAGGCTACCAATACATGAAAACACTAAAAAAGTGGTTCCAAGACACCAGACTCTTAGTACACCTGTGATGCACCTTGGACATTACAACTTTGATAGAAGTAGACCAAATAAACTCCCCAAGAACACTGGTTACTCATTTTCCCAAACGTTCATTCAGAAGAGACACATTTTGCTTGTAGCATTGCACATGGACAAAATTGGGTATAACTTCTAAACTGGATGAGAATTCCAAAAAAACAAAGTAGTTTCTAATACCCATTTTGGCCTACTTGAACATATTAGGAAACCAAATGTTTTGAAAAGTATTCTCCTAAAACTGATTGTCCTACAGTAATTGAGCCAAATTAGGCTTGTTTTCCGAAGGGACCCTATAAAAATATTTACCCAAACCCTTTCCCAACACTCTCAATCGGCTTCAACTAGACTGAATCCACAACTTTTAGCAGAAGAATATCCACAAATTCACCCAGATCATCAAACCCTTAGTTTAGGCCAATATCATGCTTCAGTCATGAGGGTTTATTGAAACCCAACACTCCCAACCTCATATCACTTTATCAACACCTCAGAACCTTCAAAATAGGTTTGCCTATGCTTAATAAACCATTTTCCTTCCTTCAACATTAACATTTATTCAAACCCTAACCATGAGGCATCAATTCTAGCATGGAAATCAATGAAAATCGCCTGGAGCAGCAACACAACTTATGTATTTTGCATTCCCCTGCATCTGCCAACACAACTAACTTTAAAAACATTCTAAACTAATCCATTCCACTGATCTATAAATCCTCCATTGGTGGAATGGTTGTTAATCTCACTTTAGACTCTCAAAACCCTTAAAAGGAGGGTTCCAAAACAGTTTACAATAAGAGGACTCAAACTGACTCAAACTGACTTTAAACTCAATAAAATCCCTCCAAATCAAGTTTGATTGAAAGATAACTCACTATTCTACCAAAAACAATAAAGACTAAGGCCTGGTGGTGCTGCACAAGCCGTACAAAGCTTGTAAACAATAGAGAAAACACTGTTTGTAGAACAAGGGTGCTTTTTATTCAAAATTGTTCCAAAATACAATGTTTCAATGCTTTGATCACCTTCACAAGGCTCTTATAAAGATGCTACATCGGTTATCATAACCGACCCTTCAATTTTAGCTGACCAACAACCTTCCTAAACAAAATGACTGTTCAACTTCTTACACTTTTGCATTTTTTGCAATTTTGCATTTTTGCAACAAATGGTATTTTTTTTGCAATTTAACTTCATAAACCTCCTAGAAACCTAGTAATGGTTCAAATACATTTTAAATGGTACAAACATGACCTTTTTACAAGCATAACATGATGAAGATTCAAATTATACAAGATAACCCCATGGAGACATAAAATTCACATGGTGCCCTGCACCAACTTACCTTTCCACCATCAGAAATTGATATAGAACTTGCCTTTGCACCTACAAACAAGCCTTGTCCAACTTTATCATTGACTGTCTGTTAGGACTGAAAAATCTTGCTCAGTATTCACTAACCTTCATCTCATCTACATCCACTTGCTGCTAAATGTACTACATTTGATTTTTTGATTAACACAAATTGCAGAGATTTGTGCAACAAGATCCATTTCATGACCCATATTACCATATGATCACATCCATCAATAATCCCAAAACTCCATGGTCACCACTCCCATTCCTAAGAAATTTAACACTGTTGGCCTAACATTACTACATCGGGGGAACTCGCCTCATCGCTCCACTGATAGACCAATGAAAGCAGCTCACAACACAAATATCAATGTAACAACACTCTGTTGAGAAGACTTCTAAAGGAATCTCCCTGATGTACTAATGGGGTCAACAAAGGTGAAAACATTGGAGTAACATAAGTGTATCAGTGGAAAAAATCCTATCATTTCCTCGATGGCTTGAATAAAGCATATTGACAACACTAGAACATATCGGTGGAAGATAACACGTCCCATCGATGGGGTGATACACTATAAAATAGGGAGATTCAACATATGGTAAAAGAATATCGAGGGAAAAGAAGGCTATCGGGCCAACATAAAACCAGGTTCCCTCGATGCAATGATAAAAGGATAAATGCATCAAAGGAAGTGACACCTATCAGTGAACCATGAGCCATCAAATATATGCTAAAGAAGGATATTGGAGGAACTAAGGCACATCGGGGAGACATTATCTGATGTCTCATTGATACACTAAGGGGAAGGAGTTCATCGGTGAAAAGGATGTTTATCGGCAAAAGTGGAATCATGATCCCACCGATGCAATGATGATTATTGTTTCTGACTAATGTGATGTCTCAGAGATATCATTGAGATATTCAAATTAAATGCTCTCCTCTGATGACAAGATTGAGAGAAAGTGGAGTATTTATGAACTAGAGCTGAGTGAATTACATTTTAATTCGATCATATTTGGTCATTAAGACTTGAAATAATTTTCTAGAAGTGGGAGTAGAGGAGAGAAGGTTGGGAATATGCCATTGTTGCACAAATCAGAGTGAGAGAAATAGAATTCAAGTGTACAAACCCTGACTAAGAAGTTACTTTTATAAAGTCTTGTAAAAAACTTTAACAATGGAAGAAAGCTTAGAAACACATAAAACTAAGAAACAAAAAATAGAGAAAAGAATTCTAAGACAAGACTTGATTGACCAATGCCTTGGGTAAGGACCGAGACCCAAAAGGAGTGCACAGTTGAATCCTTCCATGGACAAGTTATGGGACAAGAACAAAGGTTTAGGAGATGTGTGGACACCATGGCGGGGATATGAGTTGTTCATGTACCATTATAGGAAACAATACAAGTTTCAACATGTCTGCAACCTATGGAGATTAAACTTGGGGAGATTAGTGGTACCCAATGTGTTTGTCAATACAAAACTGGTTAAAGCTTTAGCCACTAGATATGATCCTAGAAGTAGAACTATTCAATCATATGATGGGTCTGATATTCTCATTATTTCTAAGGGTCTCATATCTATAATTTTTCAATTGGAGTGCTCTCCAGTGGATTTGTCATTTACAATCAAGGAACTTTTAACTGAATACCATCACATGGACACAAGCTATAAAAGATGGAAGCTACCACTACACAGGCCCAAGGATAAAGGGAGCCAACTCAGAAGGTTTTCTAGCATTAAAAAACCTTCCTTTCATGAGGATTTATTTGAAGAATATTTTCGATATACATATCACTCAGTTGGACAAGTGTTAGGAGTAGAGGTTCCCCCCCTCATGTTAATTGCCCCAATGGTCTTGGATGCATACATACAAAGTAAAGATGCTAGAGAATTTGACTATGCTAGTTATTTAGCCAATGCTCTAAACCAGGGGATGGAAAGGATCAAAAGCAATAGTGATAGTATTAATTTTAAACATTATTCCTTGTTTATGCATTTTCTTCTCATGAAGGACACGCCAAAAGGTTCTGGGGAGAAGAGTTAAGGATAAGGGATGTTGATGGAAATGGGAATTATAAACCTGTACAATTGTGGACCTCTATATGGGATAGTAGATATGGTAGATCACATTATCTATATTTTGAAGAATATTTTCTGAAACCATTGTTGAAATTATTGGGACATCCATGTAATTATAATATGTCCCCTGAAATACATAAATTTTTGAGACCAAAGGAAAAGGACCCCAAGGAAAAGGTAAATCATAACTGGGGGGATTGGTATGCATTTCCTGATTGTACTATGATTAAAGTTTATGGGTTTGAAGGAGCCCGACATTTATTTCCACAGACAGTTCTAGACAAAATAGCCTATTTAGAAATTGTCAGGCAGTTGGCTAAATTTGATATAAAACGCCTTAAGAGATACAATAAGCAATCTCTCATGCCCAAAAATTTATGTTTTGGAGATTTTATAGTAGTCACCAATGAGGGGTATGAAGAAATTGATAGCAAGTTGGCACAATACAATCTATCATTGGGTAATGAAAGAAAGAATTTTGATATAGAGAACTTTATTCATAAAGAAAAGTTGTCACAAGGGATATCAGGATACAAACATCACTTTTTTGTTGATGATGTAATAAGGAATTATGATGAAGCTTCAACAAAAGACATGATGAATGCATATAACAAAGTTATGTTGGTCGAGACATGGAAGAGAGGGAATATCCTGTCCTACTCAGGACTGTTTGATGAAGTGCAAGATCCTCTAGAAAGAATTGAGTAGCTCATCGCTCATGTGGATGAAATAATAAAAGATGTGCCCCCAGTTGTCTTTGAAGCACCTCATACAACTCATTCAAGAATGTAGGCTGAGGACATAGAGCCTCTTGATTGCATACCCTCGCAGCGCACTCCTGAGGTGAGTTTCTCTGTAGATATAGCCATGAGAAAAGAGGATGAAGAAGGAAGTGATGAGGAAGATGATGAGATTGAATAGATAAGAACCCCTGTAGTTACACAATATCATCCACCTCAAGAACATAACATTGTCAAATTTGAAGCTTTAGATGAACTCTCTAATGTGAGGATTAAGCCTGGGCGATAATTTATTTCTAATAATGACTTTGTTAAGACTTCTGAATTTAAATCATTTTTTTATGAGCATAAAAGTAGGATACTAAGACAAAAGATGAAAGATATCACTCTTGAGCAGGAGGCAACCACCTTGGGAGAATTATGGGAAGAAATAGACAAAGAATTAGAATCTACCACCCCTAAAAGGGGAAGGGAATTACTTCAAGAAGTTGGGGTACTACTCCTACCAGGGTGGGATATTAGTGCTGCAATAGTATTCAATAGTTTCAGGAGAAGAGGAGACAAATCAATGCACTTAACAGAGGAAGCTAGTGATAAAATGTACTCAGGATCTGGGTACAACCCGAATGAATTCACCTTGCTAATTTGGGCATTGTATCCTCAAGATAAGAGAAATACTATCATTAATAACCCAAACTAGGTGTTTGGACATCTTTTGGTCCAGAGAGTAGGGGAAACTAACCCCATTGAAATGACTGAACTGAACATAAATGTGGCAAAGTTTACTAAGGTACAAATTGAAAAATTGATAAAAGAAAATGATAAATTGAAGGAGGTGGCTAGTTACAAAGATAAAACATCCTCCTCTTCCACACCAGAATTATATTCCCCATGTATAGAAAGTGACGAGAATATTGGATGCATTAGCAGATGTGGCTTATTGGAAAAACTATCACCATAAGTCCTAGAAGAAATGCAAGGAGCTAGAAATAGAAATAAAAACCACTAAGTATAATGTTGTGTCTAGGTATGTGCAAGATCATTATGGAAAAAATAGGCCCTTAAGTTGTGAAAAATTCAGAAAAATCAGAGTTAGGAAACTTGACAGAAAAAATTGAATAAGTTATCTATATTATTTCAAAAATATGTAAGAATAGAATCTATAGAAAATTGAATCTAGTTTCTAAAATACTAGGTTTATTTTTAAAAAAAAATCTATTTCATGTAAATTTCAAATTTCAATGCAGTAGTACTTAAATTTTAGGGAAAAAATAAGAAGTAGGTGTCTATCTGACCACCCTAACCAGAATAAAATGATAATATTTTTTATAAGATTTTAGATATAAGTAGAGGACTCATGTCCTAATGTGATGCATATTTTTTGAAATTTTTTCCAAGTAAATAATTAATTATGAATTTTTTTACAACTTTTAAAAATATAAAAAATCATTATGTTTGACCACCTTAACTTGGCCAAAACTTCATGAAATTCAATTTTTTTTTAATCCTATAGTATTAAGCATAGAATGTGATGCATGTTTTAGATTCAAAAATGTGATGCCGTTTGAAAGCTATAGATGTTTTCAATCAACCTATCAATCAAGACTTAGTCGTAATTCAAATAGAAAATGAATAATAATTATTTATTAAATTCAAAGTAAAGAATAATTTATATTGGTGGAAAGCTAAGAATCTCCTTTAAAAACCCTTTTTGTTTAATCAATTTTGGGTAAAAAAAAGTCATAAGCCACATACCCTACACATACCAATCATATCGCCACTTTTTGGCTCATCATGATCCTACACGTACCTGTCTAAGATAATCAAAGTAAGATTCAACAGGATGATGGATCGTGCTGGTGAATATTGGAAGTTGTTTCAACAAACACACTCGACACTTGTGGAGAATGAAAGATTGCAAGAACAGATGATTGACAAAAGGAAGGAGCTCCTAAATGAGAAAGCCATGAAAGGTCAGATAGTGCAGGAATTCAATAAGCTAGTGGAATCATGTAATAAGTACCAAAATAGGCTCAAAGAGGATCTTGCCTATTTTAATTTTCCCCCTACACTCCATGACAGCCTTGGAAATCCTAGGGAACAAATGATTGGAAGAACGAGATTTCCATGTTTCTACCTAATGCATTGCAAGAAATAAAAGATGAAGAGATGGTGTTACAAAATACACATAAATAGCTTGAAAAGATGATGTATATGGAGTTTGATATGAAGGATGCAATTTCCAACGTAGAGACTTATGCTGAGGAGGAATACACTCACCATCTTTCCGCTATCAACTTGTTCATCAACCAAACTAGGGCCACATCACATACAGAAGGACAACCATTAGGACATGAAAACTAGCCTACATCGTAGGGGAGGTATACTTTGCAGGTGATGCATTATCATGGAGTAGGAGCCTTGAATAGATCTTAGGTGGTCACGAGTGCCCGCTGGGAGATTAACAGATCAATGCATTCACCTGCTGAAGTGTTATTTTTTTATTTATGTTAATTAGCATTTAGTTATCAAGCATCGTACCTTTTTGTAATGGGTCTGTAGCTTGTTGCCTCCCGTATATAAAGGGATACCAAGACCCAATTGAACATTATCAATTCATTTTTACATTTCCATTATAGTAGACATAGTAAGAAGATAGATTGCACAATTCGCCTATTTACATAATATTGAGACACTTCTGTTATAATGTTTATATTTTGAAGTAATAATGGAGCAGACTACTTATAAACCATAATCCATATTCAGTGTTCAATTAATTATAAACCTTTATATACTCCTTTCCTAACATAATCACTTTTGTTGACTTGCTTTGATTTTAGCTCCCAAGGCTTTATTGTAATTTGCTTGTACCAATTAATTGTGGCAAATGTGATCGAGTACTAGTTCTCATGAAAGAAGGTAATGTTGATTTCATACCACTCCATTTTGGTGCTTACTTTGAGTAATGATTATTGAAAAATGATTACTTTGAAGTGCAACCTTCCTTGATTGATAGGCATAAATAGTGATGATGTTGGCCTTATGTAAAGATGTTAGAATCTTTGGTGGTGTATGGAAAGCAGGGTTTGGGATTAAATGTAGAGCTGAATGAATTCCATGCCTCAACTATAGTGCTAATGATAATGTCTTCTTTATTTCCCATAGAAAAGTTGGCAAGGAAGTTTTCTTCCTTATTTTCCTCTCTATATGTATGTTGGATAGTGTATGCTACAAGAGAGTCAAGTCATGACCATGCCTCTTGTAGGATATTGTGAGGAGGTAAATGTTAAGTGGACACAATAAATATTGGAGGCTCATATAGTTACCATCAACTATTTGGCTCCCCATGTGCTAAAGTGGCCCTATCTATTCGAGTTGAACTCTTATGGCCATTGAATTAAGTAAATTTGATCCATATTGTTCTGACCTTTGATGGATTGCACATTTTCTTTTAAGGCCTTAATGAGGCTCTCCTTCACCCCATCACCATGTCGTCATTAACAAGAACAACTCTAGTAGGCTTTCATATACCATTTAGGTTTTAGTATATATGTGGCTCATGTGTAAAGAGGTGTTCCAACTTCACCTTCCCCTATTGGATAATGGGATGAACATGTTTGTGACAGAACTCTATGGTGTGGTGTGCCTCATGAATGATGGCTTTCATCTAGCCAAGCATGCTATTAATGGACTCATAAATTTCCCCAAGGCTAGGAATATTAGAAATAACCATATCTAATGACAATGAAAATTGGGAATTCAAAAGATGTGTTTATCAAAAATTGGATAATTACTCATTAGTACAAGTGTATAGGGAAGCCAATAATGCTGCTGAATATTTGGAAAACAAGGGAATACTTCAAACTGAGTTGGTCATTGTGGACTCCAACGTAGATCGTTGGCAGGACCTGAAAGTATTCCTCGAGCAAGATAGGATAAATTTGAATGGGTAATCCCATGTATGTTGTTGCCTTCCTAAGACATGGTGTGCAAGTACTAAAATCACATGGTTGTGGTATGCGGTTGGGATTTGGATAGGCCGGGAGAATATTCACATTTTCTCATCTTGTTAGCTTGGCTCAAGCTAAGGTACACACTGGTGTTGTTGGTGGCCTGCTGCAACTATTGGATGTTGCAATAGTTGGATTTTTCTATAGCTCACCTAGTCATGAGCCATGCCTACAGCCTATGGTGGTTGGCTTTAAGTTGGGATGTGGTTGTGTGGGGTTGGTGGGATGTTTAGCATGAGAAATATGGTGCACTACTTTTGCCTCAGCTGCTCCTGCCTTGAGGAGACTTTGCTCGACCAGTGTTGGCACCTGTTCATCTCCAACCATGCCCAGGTGATGGGTTCCATACAAGCGGTTTCCGCCTAGGGTCTAAGCAATGACCTGACACTGGTGTGATGGAAAGGTCTACGAAGTGGTGTTTGAACCTATTGTGGATGTGGTTGGCTTGCGAGAAAGGACTATGGAGCTTGTCATGGATTTCATTTATGTGGAAAATGCAATTGTGGTGGCCAACGCAATATTAGAGCTTGGTGAGGAAGGAATGGTAAGCCATTTGCATCTACTGTTTGATAGTTCCTACTACGAATCCAAGGATGATGGGGAAGATTCGAAGGATGAAGATAAACTACAACGACGGGAAACTAGAAGGCACTTCATGAATGAAGCATGGGAGGTGTTCTAGGTGGGAGTTATGAACAATAATCTAACTCCCTTCTCCAGATTTATGTGCTTTAATTGTAATTGGCTCTCTACTGAAAGCCTGACAAGAGTGGAAGCTCTTGGTAGAAATTTGGCTATTGTGTATGGTTACTTGTTGAAAGCTTGACAAGACTGGAAGCTTTTAGTTAAATATCTCTTGCAACTGATGTTGAATCAAATGAGGATTTCAATTTTTTGAATATATAGAATGTGAAATTAAAGGAACTCTCAAGATGAATTAACTATTTTTTTGCAATGGAACATAAGTTGAATCATGATAATATGTGTTTCTGTAGTGCATTGATTCATGCACCTCCATTCCTTTATACAAATTCATGGTACTATTTGAGTTTATGAATTTGAGACTATTTTAGACTTTCATTTAAAAAAATATCACATGCTTGCCTTGCAAGGATTATCATCTTTATACTTTGACTTTCTCTTGTGGAGTTTATAAGTAATAACTACTAGTCTTCAATGACCTCAAATTTGTTAGTAAGTCCATTGATTTTGTAAATATAAAAGAGGAGCATTTAGTCTTTAGCTTGAGATATGGCTATTGTAAATATAAAAGAGGTGCATTTGGTCTTTAGCTTGAGATATGGCTGCTAAGGACAACTTCCATCTTTGTCCTCAAAAATTGCATATCAACTTCTTTGCCACATCTATCTAGGTTATAAGTGATTATAAGGCACATGTGATAATAAGATGTATGTTGTATTGATCCATAATATCCTAGATATTATGTTGCTAACTCATCAACATGAATTTGATGTATAGACCACTTGTCTAAGAGAATTATGCTTTCCATCCTTAAAGAGCTTTGGTTAAGATAAGAGAAAATTTCCTAGGACTTATGATGCTTGAGTGCTGCAAACTATAGTAGGTAGTCGGATGAATGTGTAGAAACGTAAAATGTACTGATTGACATTGTGCATCTGATCTCGACTACTAACATCACTTCATCCTGAATCATCCTTCGGTCTAACCGTTTAATCAAATCCCTTTTATTTGATTAAATTCATCAATATTTCTCTCTTAATTAAATAAATCATTTTATCTAGTTAAGTCACCTCTTCTCGATAAGTAATTAATCATCCTGATCTAATTATCCCTATTTAAATAAATAATCAATTTTATTTAATTAAATCCCTCAAGTCTATCTATTAAATAAAATAAATTAAAACCTTGTTTAATTTAATCTAACCATCATCTTTTTTTAATTAAATAAATCAAAATCTTTATTTATTTAATCTCTTGTCACATTCTTCTCATTATTTGATTTAAATAAATCCATAAATTTAAGTCAAATAAGTCACATCATCTAATCTCCTATTAAATTAATTGACCCTTGATTAATTTAATCTTTTATCATGTCCCATCCTCTAGATTTTGCAAGTTGCACATGAAAATAGATTTAATTCATTTATTAAATCCCTATTTTCCTCAACAAGGAATCTTTTGGAATATTCTCCAAGTTTGAATTCAAAAAATTCCAAGTGGACATGTACATCCAACAAGGAATTAAATTCATCTTGCATGTCCTTTGTCTTGAGCCAAGTGGCATTTATTTCACTTTCTCTTCCCTCTTGCATGTCATTTCAACAAATTTGAAATTCAAAAATATGCATTTATTGGCACAATCCTCTAAACTTGCACATCCTCCATCCACTCATGGATTGAAAAGTGGCATCTTGACATTGGATGAATGTTAGTCCCACATTGCTCAAATTTGGACATTCATCCTTCAATCTCATCTATAAATAAAGAGGTTCATCCTTCATTTGATCATGCACAAATTATGCAAAGTTACCATGCTCAAATATCTATCAAATTTCATCAAATCACCATTGAATCTTAGCTAGGTTATGTAGGTTTTTGGCTTGGAGCACTCTTGAACATCATCAAAGTGGATCAATTATCATCAACACATCAAGCTTGCATCATAGGGATTGGGAAAGAGCCAATTTTCACATCAAATTGGCACCAATTCCCCCATGGGATCATGTGTTTGCTAGTCTAATTAGGATTCAATCTTTAGTTTGTTATTTTCATTGTTTTCTTCATTGTTTTCTTTCCTAATTTGAATTTGGTGAATGGATTTCATGGGGAATCCTTGTTCTACCTTGCAATCTCTAAGCTAATGTGTTCATTTTTATTGTTTTGTAGGTACTGGGACTAGGGTTCTCACATTTGGTGCTAGAAGGAGGGCTTGATCTCATTTCAATCACGTTTTTCTAAAAAAATATGCATTTTTGTTTGTGCATAGAAAAATTCCAATGCTGGAAGCTCAGCATCACTGTTTTAGCACCGATGGCTCTCCAACATCGCTATATAGCACCGCTGAAAAATCAAACTCTAACGCTGAAGTCTTACTACCCAAAAATTTGAATTTCAAACTGTGACGCTTGACCAATCTAACCCACGAGAATTTTCAAAAAATCAAACAACGACGCTAAGAAAAAGTGTGATACATTTGAGCTCACTGGTCCTAACACAGAGCGACACTAACTAGTAAGCAGCGCTGTACAACACCGCTGGGAAATCAAACTCCGATGCATTCATGGGTTGTGCCACTGGCAGGGAGTAAAAAGTTGAAATTTTATTTTTAGCACGTGCTTTTTGTCATATGATCAATTTATCATCTGTTTTCTACTTTTTGACCTTTGTATTTTGTAGAATCTGACTGGTTTTCTTGCTTATAGGTTGGATCAATTGAAGAAAAAAAAAAAAGGAAGGAGAAGCATGATGGTGATATGTCACGAAATCAAAGTGTTTTTAAACACTTTAGTGTTTACTCAACACTCTTAGGAAACTGTCATTCCTTTTTGCATAGGACACTAATTTCATTTGGGCTTTAAAAAGAACCCTTTCAATTTTTGTAAAGACTTAAAATGAACATTAGGAATACAACTTACTAGAGTTTGTTTATTGGTTAACAATTGAACAAAACAACTCTCATTTGTCCTTTGGTGCTTTAAAAAGAATTCATTATTGCTTTGTGGGATCTAAAATGAACATGTGCTATTTTTTTTTGTGAGGGCTTACTTAAACTAACCTCATTGAAAAAGGACGTATGCGCTTCTCTCATGCTATATAGCGATCTTGAGAATCAAAAGGCCTTTTTTGTGATTTTAGGTTGAGATAAAGCAATCACCTCCACACTTCATTTTGGGTTTAAAATTGAACAAAATCTTGTGCGAGTGTGAATGAGCTTATGGCATGTGTTCTCCCTTTGTTTCTAAACAAGGGTCAATCAAACTATGAATAAGTTTATTTGCTTTTGTTTATCTTAGAGGGCCTGCCTTGGGGAAAAAGTACTCACCCAAGGGAACGACTCAACTGGTAACACTCTAAAGCCAAGAGTATTTCCAACCAGGATATAAATGTGGGTATTGAAGTAAACGCCAATATCACGCGGTTGACTCCGACAAGATGGATCCGAAAGGGGACTCTTTCTGTATGGGTCAATCTCCACAAACAAAAAGTCCTAATTAAAACCCATGTTTTAGAATTTCCAAAATCCTTGATCTATTTGTTGGTGCAAGAATGGTCGTTCTGAAGCCGCCCCACACTTTTATGGTCTTTAGTAGAAATGGAAAACATGCCATGGGAGTTTCATGGGTGCTGATGCTTGGCTGACCCGTATAAGTGAGTGCTATGGAGGGGAGCCAGTTGGGTCAAGCATCTAACCATTCACTAAAGATAAGCATAGCTGGACTTGTCCAATTGGGAATCCAACAAATATTGTCTTCCACATCCATAGGGTTGTACTTATTCTTGGTTACAAAATTCTTTGCTTGATCGAAAACATCTTGGAAACAAACACTTAAATATCATCATCAAAATTGAAAACCCTTTAGGAGAAAAATATAATTGATTCAATTCATGTGTTATTGCTTTCCCTTGGGATTCTATCCTTAGAGGTTTCTAAATGCATTGTATTACATCTCAATTTGTCTACTAAAGTTAAACAATAGGAAACCTTTTCCTTGACTTCATCAAAGTTCCACACAACATACTTTGTGGGATTTGAAGAAATTAAGACATTGGACAACTAGTTTGAAAATTAATCAAAGAAAGTGTTTGTGGTAAAATAAATTCATTAAGCAAAGAGAACAAAATTGACTCTCACATGTGTTGAAACCTCATGATTTCCAAGAAGGTCAAGATCCCAAAGCCAAAGTCCTTGAGTCAAAGTTCAAAATTTAGAAATCACACTCAAAGGATCATCAAGAAGTACAAAAGAAAGTGCAATCAAAAGAAATACATCAAGATAAGCAAAAATTTTACAAGGTTCTATAGGCTCATCCCTTTGAACAATCCCAAAACGTATGCTCAATTTGAACCACGTCTTGGTTAGAGAGGTCCTTAGAAGCATTGCATGTTCTTCAATACCTAAGTCTAGGAAAACAAAGTGTCCTTTTTAGGTTCATCTTTAGGATCAAAAGAAATCAGAATATTTTTTTCATCCATCCTTCAAAACATCACATCAAAAATCATCTCACTATCACCTTTTTAGAAATCTTGAAATTATCCTCCATGCTAGGCTTTTTGGAAAAAAATCAAAATCATCAAATCTTTGAGACAAAATCCTTGAAATCTTTATAAAATCATCTTTTGGCTAGGTATGTGTAGATGCATCCTTTTGCATATGCTTATTCAAAGTTACCAAACCATCTTGTTTAGCTAGGTATATGTAGATGCATCCTTCTTCATATACTTGGCTAAATTATCATCTTGTTTGAATAGGTGTGGGTAGATGCATCCTTCTCCCTACACATTCAAATTATCATCCTTTGAGAAATAATACTCCTTAATATAATCATCCAACATCTTAGGATCTATTTGTTCAAATCAAGGAAAACCAAAATCAATCAAGTCAAGGACAATCCCAAAATTAAAAGTCAAAATCCAAAAACATATCCAAAAGTCCTAAAATTCTAGCATTCCCCTCAAGATTTATCAAAAGACCAAAAAAATCCACATCAACACATCAAGCTGCATCATAGGGATTGGGAAAGGGCCAATTTTCACATCAAATTGGCACCAATTCCCCCATGGGATCATGTGTTTTCTAGTCTAATTAGGATTCAATCTTTAGTTTGTTATTTTCAATGTGTTCTTCATTGTTTTCTTTCCTAATTTGAATTTTTTGAATGGATTTCATGGGGAATCCTTGTTCTACCTTGCAATCTCTAAGCTAATGTGTTCATTTTTATTGTTTTGCAAGTACTGGGATTGGGGTTCTCACATAATGAAAACAAACAAATAAGAAATTGAAACATAAAGAAAAACAAGAGATTTACTGTGTAGAATACCACTGTAGGGAAACTCCAAAAGACTAAGGTCTCTACTTCCTTTTTCACAATCTCTTGGAAGTTTACATTTTCTAATTTTCCATGTGAAGTTGTACAAGAACACTTGCATTTCAACAGTGCTTTTACAACTTTCTATGATTTGTAACTTGCTTCTAAACATTCTCCTACTTTGTACTAAATGCTTCAAATCCATGAGTCCCAAGGGTAATTTTAATACTAAAAAAAAGCAAATGAATTAAACCCTAAACCCTAAACCCTAAACCTAACTTTCATCATTCATTTTGTATTGCAACATTGCAATAGGAGGCTTTTGATCCACAAACAGTTGAGATGAGGAAATAATTCCACCACTGTCTCATTTGAATATTGTTTGGATTTTATGGAAATTATCCTTTCACTCCTACATTCTTTCTTATTCTCATCTTCTTGATTTCACTCTTGTTTCCAAAATCACAGCCCATTCAAACTCTTCTTGATCATTTGTTTCAATAACTTCAATAAAAGGCAACAAACAACTTTGTTCATCAACTAATATGGAAGGGTGCAAAGTCATGAACTGAGTGACAGTAAGAAAAGTCATGAACTAAAGAGAGTCATGAGTTAGAATAGCAATGAAAAGAAAGAGTAGATCATTCATTGACCTCATAGTTATTTTGTCATAAAACTCACAATCACAACATTTAGGATAGTCACAATGGATTTCAATGAAAAAAAAGGAAAAAATTCATAGATTCACTATTCTATATATGATCGTAATACTTTTCCTAGAGATCACAAGAGTAATTTTATAAAGGAATGTTGTGGAAAACCTTAATGCCATTTGTAGATATCTTTAGAATACAATATAAAGATAATATAGTTAAGAATCAAAATATTGAGGGATAGCCTCTTACCTGATTTGAATCCATGGAATTGTTATCACTTGAAATTGCACCCTTGTTGAACATGATGTTCAACACTCCAGTGTAACATGGGAAGACCTCCAAAGCTGTGAGTCACTTGTAAATAGAGGTCAACCTCTGGAGAAGGCCAGCTTCCTTGTTGGGTAATCACCCAAACTACTGATCTTTGTGAGGTAAAGGGAGAAGGAAAACATAAAATGAAGACTAAATTCTAAGGTGATACACCAAAATAATAGGAACAATGAGATACTCGAGTTACACTTGAATACTGGTGACAGCCATGGGACTACACAACAAGATCCTGTAGATCACACATACAAACAGGTTTGACATGCACATGCCTTCAAGAAGGAAAGGCGGATTTTCACAAACTAGAAGCTCATGCACAGGATTGAGTAAACATAGTTTGTAACCTACATGATACTTACTTCTGCAAAGAAAGGCACGACATGAGACAAAGGATATAAGGAAAGAGAATATTTTACTAAGTAGCTCAGTGAATCACTTAAAAGGAATGCACTATACTTCACAAGAATCAGAAGGCGAAATGATGGGCCATCAATGGTAATCAAGGTAAATTTTGTATATTATGTTCCAAGTTGAGTTACAGAATCCTGCTAGTCTGAGAGAGGATTGCAAAAGGGTCACAGACTTCAGAGAAGCATACTCCAGAACTATTTACAAAGAGGAAAAAAATGCCTTATATACAAAGAGTGTCGGCCCCTTAGGGCCTACAAAAATATCAGTCCTAGAAAAAACTATCCTAAGATATTTTGATTGAATTAAATGTTGCACCCCTGCGTGTCCTGCTGTTCATGTCGGTGTGAAAGATCGTCCTTGGAGAAGCCTTCAAATATTTCTGCAACCACCGCAATTACTTATGATCCTCGTGTCCTCCTTTGAATTCCCCCCAGTCGAGCTGCTTTGAATGCTCCTGAGCTCAGAACATATCCGCGTCGATTCACATCCTGTTGATTCTCTTGGCACTGGTCATGCTGCCAACGATTCACTCGTAGCTCTCCTTGATTGGTTGAGTGTATTCCACATGGATCTGTGGGTGGTCAAAAGGTCCTTTGATCAGAATCGCATCTCAGTGAGACACTAAAAGTGTCTCATCGATGCCATTACGCCCTCTGAAGCCATCGGCATAGCATGTGACAGTCGATGAGAGCTCTTATCGAGCTCGCAAAAAAAATACCGATATCGCCTTTGTGGTCGCCAAGACAATCGCGTTCGACCAAACAACATGGTGAACTCTTCTCATCCTCTATCGCTGAGACTCCCGCTGGTCGGGGAGACATCATACTAAAGGCACTTTGCTTTGGCAAGGGTCTTTCAGTCGGCATGACTTTTCTTTATCGCTTAGACCTCACACTGAGGTCCTCTCTTTTTGCTGAGCTGTTCACTTTACTATCGGTGAGACATCACCGAGTCGGGGAGATCTCCTATCAAATTCACAAGATTATGCTGAAGCCACATACTTCGGCGAGACTTTGGATAGTCGCCAGGACCCCATGGCGAAAGCCCCAACTCCTAGCAAGGCTGGATGTTTCCTTGGTGGGACCCCCACGTTCACTTCAGTCATCAAGACCCCCTGGTTGGGGAGGCATCCATTGGTCGGAAAGAGGTTGTGCCGAAGGCACCTTGATTTGGCGAGGCTTCATTTCATTCACTTCGGCAAGAGACAAAGGTTTCGCCAAGACATTGTGGTGAAACCACTTCCTTTGGCCGAGATCCCCTTTGTTTGCCGTGACTCCCACCGATCAGGAAGACATCTCCCCGAGCTCCTATTTCTTCGGCGAGACCATCGACTTTTGGTGAGACCTCCTGCCGAAGGAAAAATACTTTGGTGAGCTTGCTTCATTTTGGGGAGACTCCACTGTTTCGGCAAGACCCTTCGCTGAGCTTTAAATCTCTTGGTGAGCCCATCTTGTTATCGGCAAGACCCTTTGGTGTCGGCAAGACATCTCGCTGATCTTCATTCCTTATACCAAAGCCACACCCCTTCGGTGAGACTTCAGTTGGTCGCTAGGACCTTATGCCAAACGCTTTGTCTTTCGACGAGTTCCTGTTCTTATTGGGGAGACAACCTTACTTCGGCAAGACCCCTTGCCGAAGTCTTTTTCTCAGCGAGGCCCTTTTGTTGTCGGCGAGACTAAATGTCTTCGCCAAGACATTATGATGAAGGCACCAACCTTGGCCGAGGCCACGAGCAAGTCGGGGAGACCTACGGTGATACCTCTCACACCTCTTCAGTGAGACCTTAGGTCAGTCGCAAAGACATCTTGGCGACTTCTTCCTTTTGGCAAACTGCTTCCTGTCGGGGTGACTCTCTGCTTTCAGCGAGAGTTCCTGCCGAGCCTCTCATGTTACACCAAAGGCGCCAGGAATGTCGGTGTGACCTTTCGTAGTCGATGAGACCTCCTGCCGAGCTTTCTTTTCTTTAGCGACACCACTTTCCTTCGGTGAGACATCCTGGCTTTGCCCAGACCTTATGTCGGGATCTCCTTCCTTTGCTTTTGGCGAACTGTGATATCTTTTTCCCTGAGACCACACCAAATCGGTGAGACGTCCTATTGATAGCACCTCCCTACGCCGAGCTTTCCTCATTCACTGAAACATCTCCCCATTGGCAAGACCCCCCATTGATACTTGCATATCCTTTTGTCGTCGGGACGATGATCGGTGTCTTGCCGAAGGCAAACAATAGGTGAAAACCGGTCGCCGTGACATTCCTGAGGTCTTGCCGATAGGAACCTGGAAGCATATTTAACCAAAATGCATTATGGGTCGAGGAGACCCAGATAGTCTCATTCCAATAGGATCCTTAATGTGAAGCATTCAGACTTGATGTAACCCCTGCTAGTTGGCAAGACACCGATATGGTCTTGCCGACTTTCTCCTTAAAAAAAAAAAAATGTCAAACTGACTAGGGCCGACCCCTTGACTGAGCTCCCCATGAAATGTTAGCAGATGCATGACCTAACCCCTGATGCAAATGTCTCATTTTGCTTTCAAGAACACTTGCAACATAGATGCCTTGCCTAATTGAGCCCGTGGGTGAAAATTGGGCAACAGGAATTATGGTCATTCCATGCAGAAACTATAGGCTTAATAGAGGCATCCAATTGTGACACTTTCTCAGTGAGACAATGTAAGCAACTCATTATATGTTGGTACTCTTCATTTGAGTTGACATGATTTGGAGAGGCTCTTACTAGGCATTCAATAGACGAGTGTGAAATCTCTATTGACGAACTATATTTCCACTTCATATTGCTATTAGATTTAGTATGATCTAGTGCTGCCATATAATTGACAATATCTTCTACACCTGCTTCTCTATTATTGTTTTCCACCTAAAATACAATGTCAATTTCAACATATATTCAGTTCAATAAAAAATTGAAATAAATAACACAATGCAAACTGAACCAAAAATCCATACACTTACTCCAAATTTGTCCATTTTGGCCTGCAACTCGCCTCGGCCAAATGTATATTCATCCCTCACATTATCTCTTGTTCTCCTGCCTCTGTTACTCTTTGTAAAATATTCTTCGAAATACATACTTGCTTTCAATTCCTCCCACTGTTTGGGAGATAGAGTGGAGTCTAACATCTCTTTTCCCCCCATGATTACTTTTCTGCAATTGTATCTAAAATTGTTTATCAAAATTCTCATCTTGTGCTTGTAATATTTTTTAGATATTTTTCCACCAACAGTGTTAAAGGGTTTTCCATTTTTTGTATAACATATTCCACATTTTGTGGATCTTGCTCTGTAAAATTTGATTTGCAGATATCCAAATGGGCCCTACATCTTACACCGAACTCAGAGGCCCACCTTGCAGCATTTTTCCCAATGGGTTCACCATCTCTTGATACCTCAACCAAGAATGGCTTCTTCCCTTCTAATATTCTTTCTTTTTCATTCCTCTCTGTAGATCTATATAAATCTTGACTCAATATTTTTGTTTTAACAAAAGTAGGCACATCTTCCATTGAACCACTACTAATATTTTTGGTTGATCCACTAATTCCATCAAAAGTTGTAGATGTGACAAGGGCACTTTGAGGCACATCAGATGCAATCAGACTCTCTTCATCACTTTCATTAACCAAAACTTCATGCTCCTTGGCCACATTAGGTGTGGCATGAGTAGGTAGATCAATACTGTTCTCTACAGATTTCACTTCATCACAACTATTTTTTTCATCAACTACATTTGTTGAATCACAAAAGCGTTGGCTTCTATGAGTTGGCAGCATTGTATCTTTACTTTCTTTTTGTTTTTTCTCTGCATTTTCTCTACACTCTTTTTCTTTCATGTCAAACAAAAAAAAATATCATATCATGTCTTATATACATAAAGCTCTTGCCTATAAAATTTCATTAAATAGTATCAAACAAATAATATACTACTTAATGGATTTACAACTTGCCTGTTTGTCAAACCAAGACGTGCTAAATATTCATTATTCTTGGCCACACGTTCTTCATGAAAGCGCTCATAATTTGTCATTGGAATTTCAGCATTATGATCACTATCATCCAATTTGTGCCTTAAATTATTTTTCCTCATTTACTAATGTCAAAAAAAACAATAATGTATAAATTAGCAACTTGACACAGAGATAATTAACCGTAACAGAAATTGCATAAATACAAGTTTATGAGGTCTCGGTTTTAATGAACAATCATTAAAACATGTACGAAGTCTAAAGCACTACAAATAACAATAGTCATTAGATGTTGTGGGTATTTTAGTCAATGGATATTAAATAATGATGCCCTATAGAAATGCCAGTTGCATAAAAAACTTAGTAATGTATTTGAATCAACCCATCAAATCTTTAGCAATAATGTTTTCATTCACAGTTCAATAAAAAAATCTATATTACCAAATTTTAACTGGACATGAACTTGTAGCATGGCAACCATTTTGTACAACTAAACCAATGTTGTGCCTAGGTGATAGCACTATCACTAAGAAATGTCTATGGTATTTGGTGATTCTTACTTCTGTTGTTTTGTTACGTAATAATTTGTTCATAAAATCCACATACATTCATGAAGGGGTAGATTTCATGAAAAAGAATAAATATGTTGAAGTGGACAGTGAGTTACAAGTAAGGAACGCCATGATTTGAGAATTAAGTAGTCAAACAATAGTGAAATCCAAGATATATGCAAAACAGTGAAGAACATTTGATTAAAGCAAAAAAAAAGTAATGACCTTACAGTATATAAAGATACATATGAGACAGTGATTTCTAGTGCATAAAGTCAGAAGCACAAATGCTGATAATAGTGATATCACTATTAAAAAAAATGTGAAGACAACAAAGGATGTGAGCAACATGTAATGCCAAAATAGTGGGGATATAATGAAAATGCTTCTATTGCAATGGGGAATCACTGTATTGATGCCTTGAGCATTGACAAAAAATAGTGATCAATCATCAAGGATTGCATACTACTTCTATAAATAGTGAAGGAATAGAGAAAAAAAGACCATATAAGTGAGGAAACGAGTGCCACAGTGGGTGAAAGATCCAAGAAATGAAGAAAACAATGAGAAATAATTTCATGGCAGTGAGCAGTCAATGCCAAAGTGGTTCACAAGGAAATGGTATACAATAATATTACAAAATAGGGATAAAGATAATGCCATATATGTAGGGAAGACAATGCTATTTTAGTAAAAAAGTGTAAAAGAAAACATAGAAACAATGTTTAACAATGCTTCAATGATGACTTTTATAAAGGATGCTAGAACAATGGTAGTGATACAAAACATTTATAAAAGTAGCAAATAGTGCCAAGAAGAAAGTGAATGCAAAAGGTAGTAATGTAAAAGCAATGAATTTGATGGTGTATACACAATGATGCAGAAATATATGTGAGATCCTATCAAAGTATAGTGGTCAAGGACTGTTATAACATCCTGCCACGACAGTGGAAGCAATGATCCATAGGAGCTATCAAGAAAAGATCATTGTCAAAGTAAAGCAATGATGGTATACATATTCATATTGCATCCTCATTTATATATGAAAAAATATTCATATTGCATACAACATTTATATATGAAAACATATTCATATTGCATTCATATATGAAAATATATTCATATTGCATCCTCATTTTTATATGAAAACATATTCATATTGCATTCATATAGCAACTTTGTTCAAAATTAAAGCTTTGAAACATGTATTAGTCTGAAGGTCCATGACCTTAAAACATAAAACAATCTTAAAACAACATAAAAGTCTTACATAAAAGTCATAAAATGGGGCTCACCAATAATCATCTGCATTGCCAGCAAGATTAGAATCCTGATCACTCATGTCTGCATCTACTTGATTTTCTTCCTCATCCTCATTTGTAACATGCAATACATTCTCTCTCCCAATTTCTTCATTGGTAATCAAAATCTCTTCTTCAAACAATCCCTCATTGTCTTCATCCACGTCTTCGAATGTTTTTTGTAAATTAACATATTGCCCATCAGGCATTACATCAACAACTTCCATTAATTTTTTGTTTCAAACGAGAATTTGTTTGAATGAAAAATGACCAACCTAGGATTATTACATCATCAATTAGAAATGATTGGTTAATTTGAAGAGGGGAAACATAAGGCTCATCTATTTCTAATAAAAATTGCCGTGTATTTGCATGTACAAATCCATACTCATCAAATTGTATTGTGGATGGTCAGATCCACTTACCTTTTAATAATATAGGACTATTTCACCAAAATCCACTTGAATAATTGGTTGGATGAATCCAACATAAAATTTCTTCTCAATTTCATGAAGAAATTCAACACTAACAACACAATCACAATTTGTCTTTCCTTTGTCTTTTTCTTCCACTCTTAAATGACTACCATAGGCCCACATTCCACTAAAGCACATAGCCCATAAATGTGGAGGTTGTGAAAGCTCACTTTCCTCTGTTGTTATATTTTGACCTTCTTTTGCATCACTGATTACATTAGCAATCCATTCTTCAAATTTTGGAAAAGAATCACCTCTAATCAAATCATGATGTCTATGCTTTTGAGGTTGATGTTGTATCCAAGTTTGATTCTCTTCATATTTTCTACATAGAATAATGATGTACAAATAGTAATATTAGTAATATAAATGTGTAAATGCAATTGAGTAAATAAATTATTGTGTAATTTTTTTTACCTGCGCCACTTATCAAACGAAGATGTGTTTTGAAGAATAAAGGCATGTATTTCACTTCTTTCTTGATATGATAGCTCGAAGTGACATCCATTGCCTTATAATACTTCACTTGCCAATCTATCATCTTCATCATCATCACATACACGTCGATTGACATTTTTAAAATCCTTCATATATTCTGTGCAAAATTCCATGGCCTCTTGTATTGAATATCACTCAAACATGATGCATTCTGGTTTTGCTCAAGTATGGACTTTTTTTCTCAAAAACTTCATATATCATTCTATAGGATACATCCATCTCATTCTTACTGAGCCACAATGCTCTAGATCATATTCTAGATGTATCAAAAGATGCATATAAATGTTAAAGATTGTTGGTGGAAATTCTCATTCCAATAGACAAAGGAATTCAACAACTTCCTCCCTCAAACTATCAAAGTTCGAAGGATCTAATACATGTAAAATTATTCTCTTTAATATTAGGCCCAACCTTATAATTTCCAATCTTGGCCCCTTTACCAAACTTGATATATTTACCACAATAGGTGAAATATTCTCGATTATGACATGATAGTCATGGGTCTTGAGGCCTCTTAAGCTATTAATGTCAGTTTGGCTTTTGATGCAGCTACTTACATATCCAGTGGGAAAGTGAGTTTGAGACATCAACTGTAAGAATTTTGCATGTTGTTCCTTTGTCTAGACATAAGGAGCACTAGGTTTTCTATATTTTTCATTATCATATTTTTCAACCCAAAGATTTTGACAAATCTTTATTTCTCAAAAGTCTTCACGTGATGAAATAGTATCAAAAGCACCAAAAAGAGTTTCTATAATAGCATAAGGTATATTTTTCTCAGTATGCATAAAATCAACAGTATACCTAATGGATATATCCTTAAAGTATGGAAACTTATACAATATTCACAACTATTTTACACTGCTTTCATTACATGGATCATATCTACTACCAACAATCCCATCATTTTCAATAAATGAAATTCTTTTTTGTCCATTCTCAACAATGTAATCACCTGTTATTAGCAATGGTGCTTCATGATTCTCTTCCTGACCATTGAAACGTGTTTTTTGTCAATGATATGGATGATCCATTTTAAGGTAAGCACGATGTCCATAATAAATACACTTATGCAAACTTCTTGAGTGCCTCACAAAATCCTTAAAGTTGCAAGCAGGACATCCATGGCATCCAAGAACATAGAGACCATACAATGTGCCATATGCAGGACGATCATGAATCATAAACAATAAGGAAGCTCTTAAAGTGAATTTGATCGAATGACCATCCCTTAAAGATTGAATTGCTTCAATTCCTTTCCACAATTCCATTAGCTCATCATATAATGGCTCTAGATAAGCATCTATTGTATCTAAAGTCACACTTTTCTTTCTTGGTATAATCAATGATAACATTAAGAAAAATGGATTAGTTGCTAACCATGGAGGCAAGTTATAATTTATTAGAAACACTGGCCAAGTTGACCATTTAGTACTTTGATCTGAGAATGGGTTCACCCCATCTGGAGACAAACCCAACCTTATATTACGAGGATCTTGAGAAAAATTAGGTCACCTATTATCAAATTCCATCCACATATTAGAATTAGGAACATGTCGTTGTTTTCCATCAGTGCTCTTATTTTGGGCATGCCATTGCATAAGTTCAACAATATCTCTACACCTATACATTTGAAGTAATTGTGGGATTATCAGAAAGTGGTGAAGAACCTTTCTAGGAACCACAATTGATTTTAACCCTTGTCTATACATAGCTTCATGACATTTCAGACATTCACTCTCATTTGCAATATTTTTGCAAAATAATACACAACCATTCACACATGTGTGGATGTTTTCATACCCCAAGCCGAGCTTACTGATTTTCTTTTTACATTGAATTATTTTTGTTGGAAATGTGGAGTTAGTTGGTAACAATGAGCTTAATAATTCCAATAACTGATCTACACTCTCATTTGTCCAACCATGCACCACTTGCAAGTTAAGAATTTGAAGGATTGTTGTCAAATGACTTAACTTACAATTAGCATACACAGGATTTAAAGCATCCTCCATTGACTTGGCCCAATCATCGTTTAGACCCTCATTCAACATTCTATCAACTTCAAACCCTTCATCAAACATTTCTGCCTCTTCATCTATGTTTGGTGCCACTTCATCTATGTTTGTTGCCTCTTCATATACCACAGTCTGCCATTCTATCATATCTTCATAATAATTGTAAGCCCAAGGGATTATACCAATATGCCCATATCTTATCATCTATCGATAAATCATATTTCTTTTTTTCACCTTTCCACCAAGACAATTTGTACATGGACATGGATATTTGTCAATGTCCCTCTCATCAGCTATTCTCTCATCATATGCGTGATATTGATCTGTAGTCAACCTTTGATGCTAACCCATCTGTAATGTTGTGCATTCCAATATTAATTTGGTTTTTGATTTAAAAAAAAAAAACATAAATCTGAAAAACAAAGATGCCAAAACATTGTTGAAAGTAGTTTCTTTTAGTATAGACCATAACAAAAAGAAGAGGATATAACAAGTCATTGTTCTGAGATCTATCTTACATTCATTTGAAGTTTACCTACTAAGAATGGAATATGCTTGTGTTTCCTATCAACTTACTTTCGACAATGAGGGTTTCAAATTACCTCTGAATTCACTATAGAGGGCATCACTGACTTCAAATTCATTGCAACAAACTCTGAATTCCTTGCCTACCTTTTCAAAAGTCTCTAGGTCCTATCCAAAAAAGCTTTATCACCCATGCAAGTGCTTCAATACCTGCCCATGAGAATAACAAATGTCAACAACAATCCAATTTCATTCCCATGCCAACAATTATACATTTTACAAGTTGTTTGACTTATAAATATAGACAAGTTATGTAAACCACTAGATAAATAGCATTTAAAGGTTTGTTGTCTCTAACTTATAATCTATTTTTGAGTTTAGCTAATACAACTATTTTTTTTATTTGTTTTCATGGTTGTTACTCATGTAACTTGTACTTTCATATCCCTTTGATTTTGTTTTTGTATTTCTTTCTTTTGCATTGGCTGTGTTATGAAAGTAAAACTTGAAAGTGCCCCTACTGATCATAAGATTTGAGTCTTTAGTTGTTTACTTGTTTTTTGTGATATTTGAATTTTGAGTCTTAAAATCAAAACAAACATGTATGAAGGTTGAGTTGCATATGAGGAGCAGGTGTTCTCATGTGAAAGGTTTTCTCTTTGAGTTTTTAGCTGTTTCAATTACATTTGAGTCTTAAAATCAAAATGAAAAAGATGAAGGTTGAGATGTGTTTGAATATAGTTGTTTTCATTTTCTTGTCATATGAAAAGTTTGTTCAATTGTATTTGAAGTCAAAATATTGAATATGATAAATTTAATCTATCATTATGTTATCATTGATGATTCATTTACAATGAAATTGAGTGGAATTTAAATTGAGAAGTGAGTTTTTTGAAAGTTTTTAGGATCTAAATTATGGAAGAAGATTTAATTAATGTTTTGAGCCACTCTTTTGACACAACATCAGGATGAGTGATGGATAAGGATTGAAAACATAAGCTCTTTAAATTCATGTACATTAAGAGGTGGGGAAATCCTAACCAATTAATATCAAGTTGGAAATACAAATTATGAATTGAATATTAAATAATTTTTTAAATATTTTCTCACTTTGATTGGTTACATTTATAAAGTGCCTGTTAACAAAAACAAGTTATTGGATTATGAGTAAAAAACTATCTAGGTAAAAATTGAAGTTTATGGAGTGTCCAGGATATAATCTTAGGTGATTTATGAGTCTAGAATTTCAAGGCAGAAAACGAATTGTAAAAATCTAAAAATCATAACTTTAAGTGTGAATTAAGTCAAAAGTTCTAGGTTTACCACAACACTGAGGCTGGGTACTTTGTTTCTATAAGATAATTGGAGTACCCAAACTTTTTATAATTGTGCTTTTGACTTTCAACTTAGTTTTTATTTGATTTTGTTGAAAACATCAAAGACTGAGATTAGGTTTTGAAGAAGTAAAACTAGATCAGAAATAAGGATGAAAGCTTGGGAAAAGAAAAATGATTGAATGCTCTATAGATTGGTGCAAACAAATGGGTTTTGCAAGGTAACCTTACCAAATTTGAACATTTATGAGACTTAGATATTGTAGATTTTGTCTCTTCTTATTGTGTTGATCCTTTATCAATTTGTATGTGCTTTGAGTTCTCGATCATATCTGATGTTTTATTATTTAAGGGATTTACCCTTTTGATTGATTGATATGAGTTTGGCATTTAATGATACAAACCACACTGGAAGTTCAATAATGTTGAATGAATTTGCAAGCCTATGTGGAGCTATTCAAGGTAATCCTTGATGACCTTTGTTTATCATTTTCCTGTCCAATCTAGTTGGATATTAGCCTTATTTGCTTACTTATCTAGTTGATGAGGGTTCATTCACATGGTCATCCAAAAAACATATATTAAATTAGTTGATTGGTTGAGTGGCTAAAACTCCACATTCGATAATTGATTAGACCTATCTTTGTTTCTTAAGGATTTGAGCTTGTTTTCATAATTCCAATATTGGAAAATGACAAGAAAATGACAGATGCATTTGAATTCCTACTCATAACTTTGTATTAGATAGTTGAGAGGTTTTAATAAGCTACTACATTGGAATATTTCCAGAATAACAGAAGGAGTAGCAACAAAGAATTGATTTCAAATGCTTGATATTTTCTTTGTGAATTGTGAAAATGTGAGGAAAGCCGGGTGATAATATCAGCACTTTGACAAGAAAATGATAGATGCATTTGAATTCCTACTCATAACTTTGTATTAGATAGTTGAGAAGGTTTTAATAAGCTACTACATTGGAATATTTCCAGAATAACAGAAGGAGTAGCAACAAAGAATTGATTTCAAATGCTTGATATTGTCTTTGTGAATTGTGAAAATGTGAGGAAAGCTGGGTGATAAGTCCAGATGTTTATCTAGATTGATGTGGATCTTGAAAATTCCAAATAATTAAAGCCAAAACATGATTGAGCCTTGAAAGTGGATTGATCCACAAATAAAATTATGGTGAGTGCTAGAATGTAATGTTCATTGTGGGTCATTAATGAGCGGAGGTGATACAAAATATTTAAATATATCAGTAACAGTCATATGGTGTTAATCAGTTAATGTAAATGTGACATAAGGATTTATTATATATAAGTGAGTTGAAGGCCAAGAGTCATTTGTACTTTAGTTAGAGAATTAGAAGGATTATCAAATTTGAAAAGTCATGTCACCATGTCAATTATCCTTCATGGGTTTATTGAAGAGTCTTTCATTTATCTCAAGCACTCTTGTTTTAAAACTTTATCATTATGGTTTAATTTTGTTTGATTGTATTTAGTATAAATTATTTTGTCTGATTGTCAAAGAGGACAAACTTAACATAGCCATACACTCATAATTGATTTTGGATCACAAGTGTTTGTGTTCAAAATCATCTCTTAGAAGTACATGATATATATCTTCTACAAGTATTTCAGCACACTGCAAGTATTTCTTGAGAAGCTTATCTCTAGGTTCACCTAACTTAGAATTACATGCCAGATGCTACTATGTTTTTTCCTTGGTGAGCTAGCCGTGTTCCTTTTTGTTCATAAGAAACATCTTTGTAATTAATGTGGGTTTGTATCTTTTGATGTGC
Source organism: Sequoia sempervirens (assembly GCA_007258455.2). NCBI lineage: Eukaryota > Viridiplantae > Streptophyta > Pinopsida > Cupressales > Cupressaceae > Sequoia > Sequoia sempervirens. The sequence continues at coordinate 564,084,910 of VDFB02271358.1, forward strand.
ATCCATTTCAGGCTTGTAGTCAAATGGATTCCAGAGAGGCTATGTTTGGTGGAGGCTCATCAGGTAATGTTTTGGAGTAATTCTTTAATTGGAAAATATATCCTTATTTTTATAATTTTATTCTATTTGGTAGAGTGGCTCTGGGGATAAGGATTTTAAATGCTTACACAACTCTATGAAGAAGTCATGCTTTCTTTATAAGAGTGTCTCCAAAATTTACTTCCAAATTACAATGAGAAATCCCGTGAAAACTATGGTTATAGGAGGGTGTGGGAGGTGTCCTTAGTGAATGTGATGTATATGTTGTCCATAAAATAATTGAGTTGGTTCTTTCAAAAGTACTTTGGACAATTCAGTTGACTAGATATGCATGCATTGTTGGTGTGTGGCAACTGATCATGCTATACTGTATAGCCCATGGTATACTGTACATCCCGGCATGTATCCTTGCTAAGGTCCGGGGCCGGGTCGGGCCCTAGGTGGGGGTTCAGGGGCGATAGCCCCCGAGAAAAATTTTCCTCCTACTTTTTCGCGTGATCACCGAAAAAGGGAAAAATCAATGAAAAAAGAAAAATCTGATTTTGTAGAACCCAAAAATCTGGAAGCTTCTAAGCTTGTTAAAAAGGGGTTCAGATGGGTGTTACAGTATGATGAAAAATGCAATTATTTGCAAGATTGTAATAGTTTTTTTGCACTGGATAATAAAAGTATTGGATGGCTACGGTTTGGTGGATGTAGCTTGGATTGGGTGAACCATGTTAAATTCTCTGTGTTATAATTTATTCTGTGTGCGTTTTAGTTTCTCAGTTTATTAATTAAATCTGCATTTAATTGTTAGATATCTGCCATTTCTAACCCTAACAAGTGGTATCAGAGCGAGTTGTGTTTCAATTATCGTCTATAGGAAGGTCTCATGGCTGAGTGGGAGTCTCACAGTTGAGTGGGAGCAATGGAAGATGAGGGTAAGAAGGTTGAGAAGTTTAATGGGCAGAACTATCAGTTATGGAAGATGCAGATGGAGGACTATCTCTATTAGAAGGATTTATGGCGGCCATTGGAAGGGAAAACCAAGAAACCCCAAGCAATGTCTGATGAGGATTGGGATATTTTGGATAGAAAGGCTCTTGCCAACATTCGTTTATGCTTGACACAATCGGTGGAATTCAATATTACAACAACAAAGACAACTAAAGAGTTGATGGAAACCCTAGCGAAGTTATATGAAAAGCCTTCCACTTCGAATAAGGTATTTCTTATGAAGCGTTTATTTAATATGAAAATGGTAGAAGGTGGGTCAGTTACTGATCATTTAAATGAGTTTAATACGGTCACTAGTCAATTAACTTCTGTAAAGTAAACTTTGAATGAAAGTTAGGGCTCTTTGATTAAATGTTCTTTGAAACGGAAAGTTATATTGTGGTTGGCTTTCGATTCTTTTCTGGTTCAAATACATTGAAATTGTGATGTTGTTGGTGTTATTTTGAGTGAGGATATTAGTAGGAAAAGCTTCGGGTGGAACATCCACATCATAGTGTTTTGAATGCAGAAAGTAGAAGCAGAACAAAGGGAGAGAAACAATTAGGAAATGCGTGGGAAGTCATGAGGAAAATCAAAGGACAAAAGGTCCCAATCTAGAGACAAGAGGGATTGTTGGTACTGTGGTGTAAGCCGAGGTCATTTGAAGAAAGATTGCTGGTCTCGGAAAAATAAAGGGAACAAAAATGAAGGAAGTAAAGAGGGCAAATATGGTAGAAATAATAAATCTGATGAGGATGCTGATTCTTTCCCTTGATAATCTTGATGATTCTTAGGTGTTAGATTGGGGGGCTTCATTTCATGCTACCCCATAGAAATTATTTTTCTTTAATATGTCCAAGGATTTTGGGCTGGTTTTGTTAGGGACCATGACTAGCATTTGGGTTGGAAGGGAAAATCAAGATTAAGTTGCAAAATGGGAATAATTGGCTACTACGTGAGGTAAGGCATGTTCCAAAGTTAAGCAGAAATTTAATTTCAGCAGGGCAACTAGATGATGAAGGTTGTGTTGTTACATTTAGTGATAAAAATTAGAAGGTCACAAAGGGTGCTTTAGTGTTAGCAAAAGGTGTGAAAGTAGGAACCTTATATCTTTATACATGTCATACTATTCCTTCTACTTTAATTGTTACAGAAAAGGGTCAATGTTCATGAACAATTGTTGTAGTTCAGCAAGTAGAAGATCATACAGTTGCTATGGACTTTGAATCAGCATTGTGGCATAATAGACTTGGGCATATGAGTGCAAAAGGTATGAAAGTACTTCATTCAAATAATGTTTTACCAGGTCTAAAATGTGTTAATATAGATTTTTGTGAAAGTTGTGTGTATGGAAAACAAAAGAGAGTTAGTTTTCTTAAGGATTGGAAGCAAAAGAAAGATGAGAAATTGGAGCTTGTGCATACAGATGTATGGGGACCAGCTCAGGTATCTTCTCTCGGTGGCTCTCTATATTGTGTTACATTCATTGATGATGCAACTAGGAAGGTATGGATTTATTTCCTTAGGCAAGAATCTGATGTATTTGAAACTTTTAAAAAATGGAGAAGCTTGGTTGAGAATGAGACGGGTAAAAAGATAAAATGTCTCAGATCTGATAATGGTGGTGAGTATTGCAGCAAAGAGTTTGAAGATTATTGTTCCTCTAATGGTATTCGTAGGCAGAAAATGGTTCCAAGGACTCCACAGGAAATGAAGTGGCTGAGCGCATGAATAGAACAATAATGGAGCGTGCACGAACTATGAGATTGCATGCTGGGTTGCCTTTAAAAATGTGGGCAGAGATTGTAAACACTGCTGTTTATTTAATTAATAGAGGTCCCTCTAATTCTTTGGGTTGTGGTATTCTAGAGGAAGCATGGAAAGGTAAGAAGGTGTGTTATTCTTTTCTCAAAACCTTCGGTTGTGAAGCATTTGCACATGTAGATTCTGAAAATAGAACCAAGCTTGATGCAAAATCAAAGAAATGCATATTTGTTGGATATGGAATTGATGAATTTGGTTATAGGCTTTGGGATTTTGAAAATCAAAAAATTGTGAGAAGCAGGGATGTCATATTCAATGGAAAGTTTGTACAAAGATGCATTTGCTGCACATAGAAGAAGAAAATGATTATGTAGTGTTGGATGATATTCAAATAATGATGTTTTAGTGGTTCCTCATCTTTGGGCAACAACTTCTTTCTTTCTTTCATACCACAAACTCTGTTAGAGCGATCTTCAAGGATAAGTAGACCTCGGAAGATTCTCTCCCTCTTTGTATACTATTTTGTTAGCGATGCGGTGAACTAGAATATTATGATGAAGCTATGCAAGTGGATACCAAAGGTTTAGTGGGAGCATGGAATGGAAGAAGAAATGGACTCCTTGTTGAAAAATCAAACTTGGGAATTATGCAAGTTACTTTGTGGTAAAAAGGTTTACCAAACAAATGGGTTTATAAGGTGAAAGGGAGGATGGAGGTAAGAAGAGATTTAAAGCCAGATTAGTTAAAGGGATTTGAACAGAAAAAGGTGTGATTTTGATGAGATTTTTTTCTCTAGTTGTTAAAATGACTTCTATTCATATTGTTTTAAGTATTGTGGCCATTGAAGATTTACATTTAGAATAACTTGATGTTAAAATACCTTTCTCCATGGTGATTTGGAAGAGGAAATATATATGGACCAGCCACAAGGATTTGAGGTCAAAGGTAGAGGAGAAACTGGTGTGCAGATTGAAGAAAAGTTTATATGGCTTGAAGCAAGCACCTTGGCAATGGTACTTGAAATTTGATAGTTTTATGGCTGAGCAAGGCTACAGTCGGTGTAATTCTGACCATTGTGTTTATTTTAAGAGGTTGGATAATGAACAGCTACATTATTTTATGTTTATATGTTGATGACATGCTTGTATGAGGGTCTAACATGGATCACATAAGTGAGCTAAAACAACAGTTAGCAAAATATTTTGCTATGAAGGATTTGGGGGCAGCAAAACAAATCCTTGGTATGAAAATTTGTAGAGATAGGACAAACAAAAAATTGTTTTTATCTCAGGCTAATTATGTTGAAAAGATGTTGCAGAGATTTCATATGGAGAATGCAAAAGCTGTCAACACACCTTTGCCTAGTCATATTAAATTGACTAAGGATATGTGTCCAAAGACACAAGAGGAGGAAGAAAAAATGTCCAAGGTACCATAAGCTTCAGTTGTAGGTAGTTTAATGTACGCCATGGTATGCACAAGACCGAATATTGCACATGCCGTAGGAGTTGTCAGCAGGTATTTGAGTCATCCTAGAGTTGAGCATTGGAATGCTGTAAAATGGATTCTCAGGTACTTGAGAGGTACATCCAATAAATGTTTATGTTTTGGGGGCTCTAATATTGATTTAAAAGGCTATGTTGACTTAGATTTGGCAGGGGATATAGATGCCAGGAAGAGTACCATAGGTTATGTATTTACAGTTGGTGGGACAACAGTAAGTTGGATTTCTTGATTGCAAAAGGTGGTTGCTTTATCCACCACAGAGGCAGAGTATGTTGCTGCAACAGAGGTGGCAAAGGAGATGATATGGCTGCAATTTTTCATGGATGAGTTGGGTAAACAACAGGCTAGAAATTACTTGTTTACAGACAGCCAGAGTGTTGTACATCTTGCAAAGAATTCTGCCTTGCATTCTAAAACAAAACACATACAGTTGAGATATCATTTCATTCGGTCGGTGTTGGAGGATGGACAGGTCAAGCTAGACAAGATACATACAAATGTCAATCCAGCAGATATGTTTACGAAGGCGGTGACAATGGAGAAGCTGAGCTCCTCTTCAGCTTCTGTTGGCCTTCAAGGTTGAATTCAAGTATAACAACGCAACAGGGTCCAAGGTACTTATTTCCAGTGGGAGATGTAAGTGCAACAGTGTTGTCTAGGATCAGTCTCCAAGTGGGAGGTTGTGATGGTGTGGAGCCTAATCAGTCTCTAAGTGGGAGATTGTTGGTGTGTGGTGACTGATCATGCTATACTGTATAGCCCATGGTATACTGTACATCTCGACATGTATCCTTGTCGGGTTCTGAGGCTGGGCTGGGCTTCAGGCGGGGGTTCGGGGGCGGCAGCCCCCTAAAAGTGAGGGTTTGGGGGTGGCATCCCCCGAGAAAAATTTTCCTCCTACTTTTTCGTGTGATCACCAAAAAAGGGAAAAATCAATGAAAAAAGAAAAATCCAATTTTGTAGAACCCAAAAATCTGGAAGCTTCTAAGCTTGTTAAAAAGGGGTTCAAATGGGTGTTATAGTATAATGAAAATCGCGATTATTCGCAAGATTGTAATAGGTTTTTTGCATTGGATAATACAAGTATTGGATGGCTACGATTTGGTGGATGTAGCCTGGATTGGGTGAACCACGTTAAATTCTCTGTGTTATAATTTATTCTGTGTGCATTTTAGTTTCTCTATTTATTAATTAAATCTACATTTAATTGTTAGATATCTGCCATTTCTAACCCTAACATGCATTAGCAGTTTCAAGTGTAGCAGAGCCTATTCAATCATGGGAAATGTTAGGAGATTCATTTGTCAATCTAACAAAGAGTTTTTTCAACCATTGCAAATTTGCAACTAGCTTGAAACAATATCTTCATTATTAAAGAACTAGCATTCATCTTGTCATAATTATTTGGAAGAACTGTAGTAACATGGGGATATTGCAAAGAATATTATAAACTAAAGGATTAACATTGATCTGGTCAAGCTAGGTAATGAACACCATATATATGTGGTATTTTTCTTCTTGGAGACAACAAGATTTATTCAGTTATCCATTGTTAATTCTTATTCTCTCTTATTTTTTTGTATGATCTATGCATGTTATTTTTCATTGTGCTAGTGATGATGGCCCAGGCTCATTTTTTCATCAAAATATATGCACGACTTCCATGGTTTAACTACATCTCACTATCCTTGCCATGATGAGAAGGTAGAGGTAGATTTCAACAAGAGCCTCCATTGTTTGAATTGGCATCAAACAATACCTTCAACCTCAACTTATGTCATTACATATAATGACATTTCCCCAATTGTTTGTATTGTTTAATCACATAATAAGGGGCCTTTAGAGCCCAATGGTACCCACCCAATCTACATATACCTTCGGTATTAATGAAAATAATAGGTAGAAATGAAAGTGCTAGGAAGGTAGGTCTATTTCATCTAGATTTTTTTCATTGTCGAAATATGTCTACCTTAATTGATGCAAATATGTTCATGATATTTATGCATGATCACTATTGATATCTATGCTCTATTGGTTTGATATGACCATAATTTGTTGCCTACAGTACTTGACTAATAACTCTCTGTGAATAACCCAAGTATAGTGCTTTGCTTTCAAACATATATCGGGTGGTAAGTGTTGCTTTATACATTATAACCATACATGACTTAGTTAAGAAATGGGAATCTCACTTATAAGATTTCTCAATGAATTGGGATCCTATATGCAAATACATGATGTCTATCTTTTCATTTTTCCCTTTTCAGGTACACTCTTGAAAGCTCCTAAGTGGTTGAAGAGACCAATTGGTGTCAGTTTTGGATTTGGAGGAAAGCTTGCTTCATTTCGGCCTGGTACAGTGTCATAGAGTGTTTTTGGATCTTCTAAGGTAGAGTACAATTTATTCTTTGGTTCATGTCATTAAGATGATATATGGTCTTATTTTTCTGCTATTTTCATAGGTATATATACATAATCTCATTACTGAGGACAGTTTGGTGCTTCGTTCAATAGAGTTGAAAGCTACAATAATTGATGGTGAAAAATCATCATTGTGAGCTTTGTACAATAAGAAGTCTTACGATTCTTGGTTAGTTATTTGTGGATACTTTTTGAATGGGATTAATAACAATTTACATTCATTTGTATTGTTTCACTTGCAAATTTTTGGTTTCTGCATTGATTTAGTTTGGAAGAAGAGAGGGAGACATGGAATTTTCTAAGAGTCATGTTTGAAGATGAAGGCAATGCTAGGACAAAGCTAATTGATGATTTAGCAATGAAATAATCAACAATGTCACTCTCGATGATACAACATGATTAGATCCATTAGTTCAGTCAAAAGGTGGACAAGATGTTACATCCCCCAGAGACAATGGTGAGGAGTTTTTTGATAATTTGAACAGTATAAAAGAAGTTTCCTCACTTCCTCTCATTGAAAATGATTTTGTTGTTGGGAAGGATACCCTAGGTAATGGAGAAGAGGTGCAACATGAAGCTACTAAATATTCAACTGAATACTCAAAATGCAATGAATCCATTCAAAGTTTGTTGGTGATTATAAGGGAGCAGTCATGCAGTTCCTGCCAGCAAACAAGATGGCAGATGCACTCTCATTGCTCATGTCAGGGGGAGTTCTTTATGGGAGAAAACTCATGATGAATATTTAAGAAAAACAAATTGTTCCTATCTTAAGGTTATTCTTCTAGACTAATTACATGGCATTTTCAACATATTAAAGTCTTTTAATGTTTTATGTTTTACCCTCATTGTATTCAACTATTTGGATTTTAGAAGGCTAATTGGCTTTGTTTATCTAAAATGTATTTATTTCTATGGAATATTTTCTGACTTAACACTATTAGTGCAGGTGGTTTATGCTATGGTCAATAATGATTTTATTTCTTAAAGAAATAAAATTAGCTATAATGGTTTTTTTTTTCATTGTTGACAATTGATTCTAATTTTTCTTTAAGAGGCTTGGTGTTGTAAGATCAAAGGGGTCTCTTGTAGTCAATAGAGAAAGAAAGTCAGTCCTTGAAGAGATTGTAACAAAGATGTGATAATCACAAAGCACAAGGTTCAAAGCAATGAGATCACAATGTAAAAAAAAAGAGAAAAAAAATGTTTTTATTAGAACAATGATTTTAAGGATTGACTATTAAGAACAATCATCATAAGATAGCAATGAATACAAATAATGATAGTGCCAATGAGTTATCAATACAGTGAATAAAGAGTTCTAATTGTCAATGCATGATAACAATAGTCCAAGGAATGCAAGGGATAGGAATGAAAGACAATATATAGAGGGAAAATAGTTGCAAATGATCACTGTTATATCAAAGCATATGAGTGTCAGAGGATCATAGAAAAATGAAGGAGATAATAGAAGTTGTTATGAATGCCATGTGACCTGATATCATGCATAAAGAAGATGTAAAAGACCATGGAACAAAGTGAAAAGGGGTTAAAGTTAATGAGACTCATTGAATGTCAAAGAGCATTATCATTATATTAGTGAAAGCACAAGATTGTAACAAAAATGAAGCAATGGAAAGCAAGAACAGTGATATGTAGCATCAAGATCACTATCATAAAGGATGAAGATCAGCATGAGGTTTTAGGATTCAAGATTTTCACTTACCTTTAGATTGTAACCTTGTTTAATGTCCTTACCTTTCTTGAATGATATTGGTGTTGCAACTCAGAAAACATTGCTCAACAAGCTCTGGAATTACAAAATGGAAACCACCACTCTTTGCATTCAATGGTTTTTTCCTTCGTAAGACTTGCAATGTACTCTCAGACTGAAGCTTTTGCTTGATATATGTTGTTATGGAAAACCTTAAAACACGCGTGGGAGTTGAAACACCAAATTGTTGATTAAACTTCCAAACTTCCCTCCAATGTGAAATCACAATGTTTTACTCCAAAAATCAACTGCCTAAAATTCCCTCCAAATGCATATCATGACCCGACCAAGGCATCAAAAATACCTATTTGTAAAATTCACCAAAAAAAACTATTGTGTGGAAGGCATGCGAAAATTAATCTTCGTTTTTAGGGGAAAAAAATTCATCTATCTACATTGTCATTTTAATATAGGTTGTGAAAATTAAGATAAGCATTATGTGCTCCTAAAATTACTAGAGTTCAAACTTGTATAAAAAGATAACATCTATAAAAATGATCAACACACAATTGATTTCATAGATTATAAAATAATTCTATTTTTTTAAAAATAATTAACAATATAAAGCCTAAAAGAGAAAATTTTCGCATACCAAAAACGATCATTGTTATTTCTACTTCACATTATTAAGATGGTTGAGTATATCAACAAGCAAAGATAGACATGAATCAATCTTCATTTATAGGGAAAAATTTTCATTTATAGGGAAAAATCTTCATTTTTAGGGAAAAATGTTCTTTTTTTAAGGGAAAAATCTTTGTTTTCGGTAGACTCGACCATTATGTTTCTACAATCCATGTAAATTGAATCTAATTGCTTCTAGAAATAACTACTTGACCTTACATTTTTAAGGCACTGCTTCTAGAAATAATTAGTTTTATAGACATTACATTTCTACAATCCATGTAAATTGAATCTAATTGCTTCTAGAAATAACTACTTGACCTTTTGAAATGAAAGTGTCTACAAGATAGCCCTCAAAATGCAATTGGATTGCTTAATTAAATCATATTTTATTAGTGAGATTGACCATAATTTCTCTTGGGTACATTTGACATGCTAACACAACAAGAAAATCAAAATGGCTTCAAATCATAGTTAAAAACATTAATGATTCATTAACATAATGAGTAATAAAAATAAAGAATGTTAATGTTAATTTTTTTTATAAAATATGTGAAGGCCTTAAGACTACACCGAGAGGCAATTCCTTCCACGCAATAGGTATTTTTGGTGCACCAAGCAACCTAGGTGGCCAAATGACCCGCTTAGGTAGGGGTCCCATGAGGGGGGCTTAAGCTCTATGGATTATGATCAAATTTGAGAGAAAAAAGAATAGAGGAGTAATAGTCATTTATTTAGTCATTTTTATTTGTCTGATATTAGTAATTTATTTAGTCATTTAGTTGTGATTTTACCTGATGACCAAATTAGTCATTTATACTTGTGAATTGCAAAAAATTAGTAGAATTTATTCTTTTTTAGTCACATGACTAAAAGTTTTAGTCACATAGTCATTTATTTTTCAAATTCTACTAGTGATCCTAGAGGAGTTGAGGAGCTCAGATACATCAGTATGGAGAATAAGAGGAGTACAAAAATAGAAGAATTTGTAGGATTCATGGTGACAGTGCATAGTCAAGTTCAGAAACACTTAGAGGACATGAACAAAAAGTACAAGGAGAAGGAAAATGAGAAGAGGAGACAAGGAATTTTTTGTTGGAGATGAAGTTATGGTATATCATAAGAAGGAAAGGTTTCCAATAGGAACATATAATAAGCTGAAAATGAGGAAGATTGGACTATGTAAGATTCTCAAGAATTTTGATTTGGGAAATGCATATGAAGTGGAGTTACCAGAGGAACTTGGTATATCACCTATTTTCAATGTTGTGGGAATTTATGAGTATCATGAAGGATAGTCAAGTGACAATAATAAACAAGTTGACCTAAAAGAGTAGTTCCAACATCAACCACTTGAGTAGATTGAGTAGATCTTGGACATAAAAAATGGAAGGAGCACTAGAACAAGTAGTCTGAGGAGTACTTGGTGAAGTGGAAAGGTAGACTAGTGGAGGATTCACCATGGATGTCTCAAACTAAGGTGGACCACTTTTGTTTTCCTCTAGGCCCTAGAAAGTGAGGGACTCAATTTTCTTCCCAATTGCAGGTGCTTGATGCCAGAGCATCCTTGGTTGTAAATCAATCATGTATCAACCAAAAACATTTCTTTCTTTACAGTTTATTCCATAGATGTTTGAGTAGTTTCTTCCATGTTTTACCACATTATCATTTCTTATCTTGTGGAGTAGGATATATATTCTACACGAGGCCATCTTCAACATATCTTGATTTCAGATGATTCACACTCATTTTTTTAAGGTTATCATTCTCAGAAGATGACTATCAACATTTTGTTAGAGAATTGAGTGCCTATTTAGTTTAGGTTGGATGTGTGAACCATTTTTCAAATGTGAAGAGCTTAATGAAACATCATTCAAGGAATTTTACATCCAGGGGAATTTTCCTAGAGATCCACTATACATTTCTATCTCCCGATGAGTTGTCTTCTCATATTCTTGACCGACTTTCATGTTTGATCTTGCATTGGGGTTTGTAAACCCTTAAGGCTGACGTGGATCATAATTGGAACTATGGATTCATATTTAAGATCATTTTTAATCTATTGGAAAGAAGTTAGATAGCTACTATTTAGGATTGACCTGATAGTTAGATCCAACCTTCTAGGTTGTGGATTGTAATAAGACATAATTTTGATTGTAATATCTGGTAATGCTCTGTGGCAGACCTGTGAGCCCTAGTCATTGCAAAATTTTGGAAAATGATGCATGTAAGACTAAATTTTTTTGAATCAATGATAATTTTCATTTGTTAAGCATTACTTGTGTTATTTTTGTTGTGTTGTACTCAAGGCTGCACGGTTGGACAATCCTTGCTAGACCCTCCATCCATGACTTCATCACCCTAGAAGGTAACCCTATTTTATGAGGGAATTGTATTATGACTATGTATTGTGGTGTATTATGAGAGTCTAATAGTAGGCATCTTTTCTCTGGATCTCTAGTTGGTGATACTCCCGTGAGAAGCTTGCTCTGCAAGTATATTGTAATCTTTGTGATTTTTGAATAAGATATTGGGTAGCTTTTGAAGTGTGGGGTTTTTATCTCAAAAGGGTTTTCCCCACATCAATCATTGTGTTGTGGTATTAATGATATTTATATTTATTTATGTTTAATTTTTTGTAATTATTGAAAAGATTTGTAAAGTTTTGCATTATCCTCCTCTCAAGATTAGTGTAGGAAGTCGTTTTTCTACCTTAGCTTCCTTACAAATCTTTGGTTTAGAGGTGTTTTGTATTATGTCTTGGTTTAGTCTAGATACTAGTTTGATTGTTGGCATGATGCAGTTTCTCTTAAGAAAAAGATGTGTGTATTGGCACATGTGGTCTCCTAAGAGGATTTTTTAGATCATGATGTCATGGTTGTTTGTCTAACTCATGAATGGAGCTTTGATAGTGGTATTGTTAATTCTCTTGGTATTGAGTACTTTGGTCATGTGATTGGAATATTTATGATATTGTGGTATTGCATTTGGATCTTAGCATGGATTGATTGATTATAGGTGCTCATGGATACTTGGAGACTTGGGTGAGGGTAGATTTCTCTTGAGATTATATATTTTCTTGAGATAGTTAGTTTTTGGAGATTTCAACAAGAAGGCTAGGGAGCCTTCACCTAGATATGGATGTGATTTCATGATGGACCTATAGATTGTATTATTTTTTGAGAGATTCATGATAACTTAGTTATCCTAGAGGAGAATTCTCACTCCCCACTCTTGGTCTACTTAGTGATTTATCATCTAAGAGGTATTTTCCCATTTTTTAAAGATTTATTTATTTATATTCTTTTTCTTCTAATGGATATGGATCTTGAGCTATGGATAGTTAGTTCCAAAGGTTTCATTGGAGGATTTTTTAGCATGGTTATCTCCTTGTTTCTATGAGTTTATGTATGTTCACCCATTGATGAGGATTTTTAAAATATATTTATTGGGTTGATTTCCTAGTTTTGGTAATATATATTTTGAGTTTGATCTTCATTGGTTAGAGAGGCTTACAACCATGTTGGTTGTACATGATACATATGTTACATTTGATCTATGATATTGAGTGGTAGGGTGTTGTTGAGGATTTTCATTTGGGGTTGTAAGGAGATCATACTTTACATAGTATAGCACTTTGAGGTGTTGGTAGAAGGACATGATATGATTTATAGATGTTCTCTCTTTGTTCTCTAGTTATGTCCTAGAGGTTCATGTTCATATGATTTGGGAGGATTGAAGTGTCATATTATGATAGAGTATGCAACTATTTGGGTGCATGTGTGGATCACTGTGGCTATTCTAGGTACTTCATGTTTTTTTTATCATTTTCAACACCTTGATATGAGTGTTTATTGGTAGAATTGATATTTCTTGATTCTATTTTCAGATTTTAAATTACCCGTGCAATAGGAGTACCTAGAAATTCATGTTCTTCATTGAAATATGTAATGTAGGGACCTTGTGACTATGGTTTATGGGTTTCATATGTTGTTAGCATGAGTTTACTAATGTTTTTGATACCTAGGATGTATGGATGGTTGGATGTATTAGCATGTGTTGTGTATTATATTTATGATCATATGGGTTTTTGACTTTGACAATAACTTGGAGCCTTTGATATCACTTTGATTTGATGCTTTTGTTCATTGTATTGGTGTATATTTACCTTGGAATTTTCTTTTTCTTCTATTGGTGGCATGTTGGAGGATGAGAGGATTTCTTTCTTGATAAGGTGGTCACTTTGGTTTTATTGCAAGTATCTCGATGGAGCACAAGAGTATACAAGAGATTCATGTGGTTTCATATATGACTATGATGATATATTTAATTAACTGACCCTTATGCAATGTATACAACAAGTGGGCTAATGTTAGGATTTGGTATTATACACCATTGCATAAATTTATTTATTATAATATTGTAGTTAAAAAATTATTTAGTTGTGGTATATCTAGGAGGCGTGGTTTTCCACACTAGGTAATTATTTGGGGCCATTTGTAAAGTTGTGTTGTAACATTGGGTTAATTTTTTTATGTGTGGGAGACATGATAATCATGTAATATCTGGGGAAACACATTTAATAATGTAAAAAATTAGTACCCAATATTAAATGAGGGGTAAATGGCTTTTTTTTCTCATGGTTTTGAGGCATATGGTTTTATCTTACCACTTGGTTGTATTTGTGCGATCTTGAATCTATAAAAGCAAGAACGTGCTTAGTGGTTAAGGTTGGTTGGGTGAGTGGGTTATCATAGTAGTGAGTTTCTCTTGTAAGTGCATATGTGAATCATGGCATGGGATTTGTAGATTCATGCTTGAACACATGAAGTAATCATTGTAGAGGCTCGATATTTTAGAAGTGTTCATTGTAACTCTATAATTACATGTATTGTTTTATTTCTAAATAATAGATGGAGTATGGATGCTTTTGGAGGATGGTTTTTTTCCTTATGAGAGTTTTCCCAAGGTATATATTGTGTTATCTTTTGTATATTCTATTTGATCAAATAATAGATGGAGTATGGATGCTTTTGGAGGATAGTTTTTTCCCTTATGAGAGTTTTCCCAAGGTATATATTGTGTTATCTTTTGTATATTCTATTTGATCTTTGTATTATGATTATTTTGTAATATTGCTTGCATGTTTCTCTCATGGGGTTATGTAGGAAATGGATTGAACATTATGGGTATTATGCATTATTTCCTAACAAGATATATGTTTCTCTCATGGGGTTATGTTGGAAATGGATTGAACATTATGGGTATTATGCATTATTTCCTAACAAGATTTACAAATATCTATGGAATAAATCACTATGATAAATAAAAAATATAAAATGTAACACATGCATAGCAAGAAATACAATTGTAAAAAATATATATCAAGTCCTCACAAGAACTTGTCACGGTACCATACATGTAACTTAGTACAACTAAGACACTAACAATTGACATGTTGAGGAATACCATAGTGAAACATTTGAGTAACCAAAACACACCATACAATGCAAGAATAATAGTCATCACCAATACTATGAATAAAATGGTGAAGCTAAAAGATCGATAAGCACTCAATAAAATAAGAACAAGAACAACCAATGCACCCCCTACAACATAATCATAAAACAATACTGGAACCAAGACAACTCAAGGCAATAAATGGGTGGATGTTACATCATCCCACACTAATATTAGGCCTACTCCCATAATAATTCTCAAGAGAGGATAAGGTACTCTTAGTACTCAATCATTTAAAAGTAATAGGTCTCACAAGATCAACCTTCTAGACTCTCAAACACACAACACACACATATCTCTAAAGTTACACAAGTTAGGTGAACATTAACCACTAGGTGTACAACCACTTTAGAGATCACAATACTCCATCCTCCAACTATCACTATAATCGACAAAAAATTATAAGAACATGGTAAAATTTATCATAAGAAAATAAGGACTAATATCATGGCTACTAACTTCATCTAGATACTTACTCATACAAGGAAATGCATGCATCCCAACAAACCTTAGCTCTCCATAAGACTTACATACACAGGTTGCACATCCTATGGTCTATCCTAAGACCAAGGCTTTAATCCTCAAGCTTACAGTTAAAAATACTACGCAAATAATCCCTCAAGGCTAGATGCAATACTACCTCACCTCCATGTTTACCAAAAGAATGCCTCACTTCCATACAAGGTCTCACTCCATGAAGTCCTCCCTTAGAACCACTTAGAAAGTGAGGATTTCCTTAGCACACTAACTTCCTTAAGAAAAAATATGAACAAATTAGGGTTCTTAGAGGGAGGATTCTAGGCCTAAAAGCATAAGCACTCTTGATAGTTGAGGCTTAGTAACCCCAAAACTTACAAGAAAATACACATGGAGGTAACTCACCATAAAAAATAAGAGAAAAACTTTAATTAATACCACAAAAATTCTCAACTATGAGTAACCTAAGGTTTAGACCACCCAACAAGATCATGAAACCATGATAAACAAGGAAACAAAGAACCACTACAAGTCTCAAACACCAATTATTCTCAAAATATAATACATAAGATAGTCAATTATCTATACAAGAAATACATCCTTTCCAACACTAATCTAGGAACACCTCACAACTAATAAGGAGATACTCCTACAACCATATGGTTAATCTCAACTAGCAATCCATTAGGGGATAGATAGATAACTATTTAATATAATAAATATAAATAATATTTACCAAAGAAATTACAAATGTACCATCATACCCATACACTATTTTGAACACAAGTGTAATTATGGAAACCACATCAAAATGACATGATGTGCATCTTCATGTTATCTCCTAACATCACTCTGATGTATACAATGCCTCAATAAACACTCAACTAATGACAAAACACTAGGAGATATGGTTATAAGACCAAGACAAAAACAAGTGAAAGATTAACAAGATCAAGCATAGTGTTGCACATACAGTTGTTGTTGCACCAAAAAATTGACCTATTAATGTTTGATACAATCGTCAAAGTTAATGAATCTATGGGAGGTGGTTAAGCCATGTCATGAAACTGAGTGCTATGTTTCACAACACAAGAAGACCAAGGGCGCACACCTTGCAACAATCCCCCTAGCACAAGCGAGGGGTTCAAAACCGCGACCCATGCTCTAATACCAATTGTTGTAAGGTGTGCACCCTTGGTCTCCTTGTTCTGTGCAGTGCAATTCTCAGGTTTGTGACATGGATTAATTGCCTCATGTGGATTGATTAACTCTGGCGGTTGTATCAAGCATTAATAGGTTGATCTTTTGGTGCAACGACAATTGTTTGTGCAACAATTAGTATCAGATCCTAGGTCATGGGTTTGAACCCCTCACTTACATTGGGGGGATTATTGCAAGGTGTGTGCCCTTGGTCTCCTTGTGTTGTGTAGCACAGTGCTCAGATTTGTGACATGGATTATATTCCTCCCATGGATTCATTAACTCTAACAGTTGTATCAAGTATTAATAGGTTGATCTTTTGGTGCAATGGCAACCATCTGTGCATCAATTGGTATCAAATCTTGGGTCACGAGTTTGAACCCCTTACTTGTACTGGGGGATTTTTGTAAGGTATGTTCCCTTGGTCTCCTTGTGTTGTGTAGCGCAGTGCTCGAGTTCGTGACATGGCTTAATCACCTCCCATGGATTCATTAACTTTGGCGATTGTATCAAGCATTAATAGGTTGATCTTTTTGTGCAACGAAAATTGTCTGTGCAACACATAGTCCATGGATTAAGTCACACACACCATCTACTCACAACAAAATAAAGGCACAATCCATACAATGAATTCATCACAAATCATTCTCAATCTCATCCACACAAAAAACTAATCAACCTCATGAAGAGATTCAACATGCCTCACTCAAGTCCAATAAAAAATGACATCCATGCCAATTCACAAGCTAGTTGTAGCAAAAGATCCATATGCATACAATGCTTTTCATAATTTTCCCAAATACTTCACAAAGTATCCACTTTCATTCCACAAGGAGCAAAGAATTGCAAACTTAGCATAATTATAATTAAAAATTAAATCAAGAACTAGTATATTCTTTGCAATATACTACCTTATACATTCCATTGGAGGTTCATCATGAACATGTTATAGATTAACATTAACAAGACACATGACAAGAAATTTAATTCTTTCTAGTTCAGCCACCAAAATGATAAAAGAATATTGATGAGAGTCATTTATGACCCATTTTATCTCATATTTTATCCTTTTCATTTTCCTTAATATCCATTTATATATTCCATTTTCATACCATATTATATCATTTTACCACTTTTATGTTGCATATGATTAAAAATATAAGTAATATTTAATTTAGCTTTTAGATAAAATACATGAATAGTTAAATATTAGATTATATTTACTATTGCTTGCTTATGTGTTAAGACAATAAAGCCTACAACATGATCTTGGAAGTGGAGAACACAAATTTCATACACTTAGAATCAAATTTCATCTATTCATTATTTACTTCGACTAGATGATAGTTCTATTGTTGCAACAAATAATGATTTATTTTCTACTCATATTAAGCAACCACAAGCCAAAAATAGTCTTCTATGATTATTTTATTGTTGTAATTTTTAATGTTTTGGCATGGTAATAACCATAGGCCAATAATAATTATTGTTGCAACTAATGATGTTGTGTTGAACAAATGCAAGCCAAACTAAATCCCCTATTTTAGGATGATTATTTGTCAATAAAAAAAAAAGTTCCCTATATTTCAAATCTATCCACAAAATAGGAGAACCATGAATAAAGGGAAAACTATGTAAATTTGGAAAATAAGTTATATGCCTTATTCATTATATAAAGACAATATAATAGTACATAAATTAACATAAGCAGATAGAGTAAATAGTGCATGAATGAAACAACAAAAACGTACAAAGATAGCAATGTAGGATATGATAGAATAGTGCACGAATAATGTAATAACAAGGATCTAATATTAAATTTTTTTTTTATAATGTATGCAGTTCACATTTTGAAGGGAGTTCTGTAGCAGCGCCTTAGAATATCATTCACATGTAGATGGAGAGGAGGGCTCACTCTGTGGAAGCATCGTAATGATCTTTGTATTTTATTTAACATGTGTGATTTTATTTCATCTTATAATTGTTAATATTTGACGAAACATAGACAATAATTTAATTATTTATTTCAATAATAAATTTTTGATTTATATTTATGTTTTGATAAGTATTGTTTCATCTTTTTTCGTGCAGTATGAAGGTTGTAGTTACTATCACCTACATACAGTTTCTATAGCAGATTATGGTCTCATAGTTTGCACATTTTCTATAGTGGCCTACACAATCCTATAGTAGTTTTTACATTAGTGAAAAAATTTTGTAGCAATTTAACTGAGTATTTATATATTTTAATTGTATTTCATCAATACTCACCTCACTACTTGCAACCCTTGTGCATACAACAACTACACCTTTCACAAGTTTATGCCCTAGATTGACACTTAGACCAAACTAAATTTAGTTATTAATATTAAATCTTTCTCATTATCTACCCTAGTTTTGGCCTATCAAATACCAAAGAGTGATAATTGTTAATTCCAAAAATAAAGTATAAAATGAGCTCAATTCCAACAATAAATTGAGCATGACTAAGAATCACAAAATAAATATATGGAAAACTATGGTCATTAGACTACTCATGAGAATAATTAAAAACTAAATGTCAATCCTTCACAACAATTGGAGAATTCACTAGTCTTAACAATTTTGAATACTTTAATGGTTGCAAGAGATTTGGGGTTTAGTACTACTTCTATGGATGAAATTTAATTATCTAGGCTACAAGATGACAAAATATTAGAGGCCATTAATATCGTAGAGAGGTCAGATTGGTTGTTGTTGATATCTCCATTTAAACATCCTAACCCAAGTGGGGTTTCACATGAGGGGGGTCTTCTTAGGTCAAGGAAAAAGGTGGGACCTTTGTTGTTAATAAAGATCCCTCTATTGATGTCCATTCTAATGGTATTGATCAATATGAGGGTCAAGAGTGCCATTTGAATAAAATTTCTTTAACCAAAGGGTTAGGCTCTAATTCTTGGGCTTCTCTTGTTGGAGCTTCAATTGAAGAGAAGAGCACTACTCCTCCAATTTTTATTGATGTTAACCCTAATTAAGGTGATTTTTCCATTATTAGTCTTGATTATGTTGTAGAAAAAAGCATTTATAATATGCATATGAATTTATTGGGAAAAGTCTTGGGTGCAAGACCTAATATTAATGCAGTTAGAACTTGGGAGATGAAGAAATAGAGGATTAAAGGGAACCTATAAATTTCATATATGGAGGATTAAAGGGAACCTATAAATTTCTTAAAGATGTATTTTTCAAGCCCTCATGAGGCATTAGACAAGGATATCTAATTTATCCAATGAAGCCCTAGGAAGAAATATCCCTAAATCAATTATTGATAGAAGACTAAAGGCTATTTTTCTTGCTTCCTTGGGTCCCCCTTATTTACATCAATAATTTATTGATGATATAGTCATAATTGGTGAAGCTTTAGTTCATGAAGATACATAGCTTAGTATATCTTTTATATTTATTAAGGGGCTTCAAGTCAAAGGAATAAATATTCCAAAAAATAATTTTATAATTTATGAACACTCCTACTCATAGGTAGATCAAGATAGCTCGAATCCTTCAATGTAATTTGGGCACTCTTCCTTCCAAATAATTAGAATTTCTACTCTTCTTTGGTAAATCTTTGGACTCCATTTGGATTGACATTCTTGACTAATTCCATTCAAAATTAGAAAGTGATGCAGGGGCATTCGGTAGCATTCATAAAATTGAGATAGTTGACAGTGAAGTTGCAGAGTACCAGATTATTGCATTTGATTGGTAGAGGTTGAGGAGCTAGAGTTGGTGACTAGGCACTATTAGCATTAATGTAGACTTTAAAGCTGTATATGTCGAGGATATTGATAAAATTGTAATAAAATAAGTTGCAGGTTGTCTAGAAATGCAGTGAAGTTCAGTTTAGTCAACAACATGGCTAGCTCAGTACGTTGATGATCAGAGGTTGTGGATTAAAGGGTTTGTTGTAGATTGCATCTAGTGTTTCCACATTAAGTGTTAGATATCCGCATGAAAATATGATCGAGTTATGAATATCTGTGTTCTAACAGTCATTTAGTTGTTCTAGTTGGTGTTCTTGAAGGAGGATGATGTGATTCTGGTAGCTTGGGTTGTTGCAGATGTTTATGTGGTGATTCATGATGCTTGTGGATGTTTCTAGATCATGTTTTGTTGGTCCACATTGATTGTTGTGCTCGCAATTGGTGATTTTCTTTTGTGAGTTCATATTTTCCATGTTCTTGGCTGGTTAGGTGTTGTGGAAAATTGTGGATCTTCAAGGAATAATCTTTGAAGGTGTTTCAAGTTTGTGGATGTTGTTTTGGGTCCTTACTTTGTTGTGGCTGACATTGGTTGGTTCACATTGTAAATTTCTTATTGTTTGAGGCCGACCTATTTGATTCTGCATGTTACCCTACTAGCCGTTGTAATTAGGCCAACATGTTAAGGGTTAGATGATTTGTGGATGATATAAATAGAAGAGAGAGGATTTGTTGCGATACAGAGGAGGGGGATGAATCATTAAGTGCCTAAAGGTATGAAGTATGAAGCACGGTGATGAAGTATTCTGATCCAGAAGAATCTTAGAGTAGAGGGAGTGTGGAGCAGAAAAAGGAGTCGATGGAAGATTGTTATTATTTGAGTTATTTGTAATCCCTGGCCTGCGGCCTAGAATCTGTTAAGCCCGAGAGGTATATGTAATGTGTTTTGAGATTATAATATAATGAGGAATGAGCTTTGAAGGCTGGGTTTTTCCCAGGATATATCTTGTGTCCAATATTCTTGAATATATTTAAACTTTCTGTGGATTAGCTATTAGTTTTTGTTGCATATCTGTTGTGATCATGGAGTTAGTAATTTAGGCTACAAGGCTGGATAGTCCTTAACTGGACCCTCCTACCTTGACTACATCAAATGGTATCAGAGCTGTTTGTGAATCTATTGGAAAGGAAGACAGTGTTGAAAGAAGTGTGAAACCCTCGAAGTAATAAGTGTCATTATAGAAGAAAGATCGAGGCAAGAAAGATTTGGGTAAGCTTTCAAATTTAGTTGTTTATCTGATTTGTTTCAATGGGGAAGATTGGGAAGAGGATGAAGAAGGAAAATGAAACCCTAATATGTGAAAGGGATACTTTGAAGGAAGAATTATGCGAAATCAAGAAGTGTAATTTATAATTGATGGAGAGGATGAAAGAACTAGGAGGAGACAAGTATGATGCTCTTGAAGAACTGAAAAATGTAAGGAGGAATGAATAACTAGAAGCGAAGCTGGATATGTTTGAGGATGTGGAAAATAAATTTGCAAAAGGATTCAAGTTGTTTGTAAAGGTGGAAAAGAGGAACAAAGATCTGGAGGAAAGTTTGAAAGATATGAACAAGGAGAACAATTTGTAGAAGAAGGAAATATTTGGCTTGAGGGAACATGTTAATTAGTTGGAGAAATCACTTATAGCATGCCAGAAGGAGAATGAGAATATGAGATCTAAGCCTGAATTTTTGATGCTTCTTGTGATACTAATGATTTGTGTGATGTTGTAGAAGTTTCTTTAGAAGGTGAAGTTGAAGATAGAAATGTAACGAAGCCTACAATTGTTGGTGATTGTGTTAGTTTCAAAATCATGTAGAGAATGGGATATGAAGGAAAAGGATTGGGAAATTAGTAGCAAGGAATTACAAAACCTATTGAACCAATAATGAGACCCAAAAGTGAAGGCCTTGGATATGACGGAGGTAAGAATGTTATTGCAAGTTTGAATCAAGGAAGAAAACGTATGTATTGTTCACATTGTAATAGTCAAGGACATGAAAAGGTATTGTGTCAGGATCTATATCCTTGTAAGTTACGTGGATTAAGGAATCATTCTAAAAAGATGTGTTGGGATAAGACAAGAATGAGAAAGCCTATGATAGATTATAAGCAGATGGATTATGGATGGATTGATGGATCAGAATGGAAACATGTTACTTGTATGTTTAGAAGATTGTACAGATGGAAGAACTCATATGTTGGAGGAAAAGATGGATAAAGATGCAGAGAAAGAAGACCTTATACAAAGCATAGAGGAAGGAGTGACATAAGTCATAATACTTATCACAATGAAGGGTACCAGAAGAGTGAAAGAGTATTTTCTAAAGGAAGAACCTATTTTCAAGTTTGGAGGAAGAAAGAATCAAGCACTAATGGTCATCAAGAACCTAGTGCCAAAGAAGCTAATGAAAGAGAAGTAGTAAAGGATGCAGAGATAGTTTGTGCAGATGAAGAAGAGCCTGTTGATACAAAATTAGTTTATGTAGAGGAAGGGGAAACTTTGGAGGTATCAGATTTCATGATGGAACCAGAAGAAGGTGAAGCATTGATCTTAAGAAGGAAGTTTATGTACCAGAGCGAAGTAAATGTGAATGAAGGAATAGAAAAGTACAATGATCTTGAGGCAACTTGCGGAGAAGGCTTGCTTAGACCGCCAACCAGTGAGGCAGTACAAGGATTGCAAGTAGACCTCCGAACCTTGACAATGACAAGATGAAGAACTAGAGGCAACTTATAGGGTGGGCTTGCTCAGAACGTCGACTAGTGAGGTAGTGCAAGGCTTGCAAGTAGAACACCAAATCAATTCAAAGAGAAACTTGAGGCAGTTTGTAGGGTGGAATTGAACAGAACACCGATCTTGAGGCAGTTGCAAGTACCTGTGGACAGATCACCAAACCAATTCAAAGAACTTAGAAGAACTTGAGGTAGTTTTGTAGGGTAAACTTTAATAGAACGCTGACTTTGAGGTAGTTGCAAGTACCTGTGGATAGATCACCAAACCAATTCAAGGAGACAACATTAGATTTGAAACAGTATAGACCAAAGTGAAGAGGCTCACTTTTCAAATAACCCTAATAGTCTGATGCAGGGGCATCTGGTAACCTTCAAAAAATTGAGACAATTGAAAGTGAAGTTGCAGAGTACCAAATTATTTCATTTGATTGCTAGAGGATGAGGAGCTAGAGTTGGTGACTAGGCACTATTAGCATTAATGTATTTAAGGCTGTATATGTTGAGGATATTGAGAAAATTGTAATAAAATAAGTTGCAGGTTGTCCTGAAATGTAGTGAAGTTTAGTTTAGTCAACAACATGGCTAGCTCAGTACATTGATGATAAGAGGTTGTGGATTAAAGGGTTTGTATTCGATTACATCTAGTGTTTCCATGTTAAGTTTTAGAGATCTACATGAAGATCTAATTGAGTTATGAATATCTATGTTCTGGCAGTCGTTTAGTTGTTCTAGTTGGTGTTCCTGAAGGAAGATGTGATTCTGGTAGCTTGGGTTGCTGCAGATGTTTTTGTGGTGATTCATGATGCTTCTGGATGTTTCTAGATCATGTGTTGTTGGTCCACATTGATTTTTGTGCTCACAATCGGTGATTTTCTTTTGTGAGTTCATATTTTCCATGTTCTTGTCCGACTGGGTGTTGTAGCGAATTGTGGATCTTCTAGGAATAATATTTGAAGGTGTTTTGAGTTTTTGGATGTTGTTTTAGGTCCTTACTTTTTTGTGGCCAACATTGGTTGGTTCGCATTGTAAATTGCTTATTGTTTGAGGTCGACCTATTTGAGTCTCCACGTTACCCTACTAGCCATTGTAATTGGGCCTTCATGTTAAGGGTTAGATGATTTGTGGATGATATAAATAGAAGAGAGAGGATTTGTTGTGATACAGAGGAGGGGATGAATCAATAAGGTGTCTGAGGGTATGAAGTATGAAGCATGGTGACGAAGTATTCTGATTTAGAAGAACCTCAGAGATGAGGGAGTGTGGAGCAGAAAAAGGAGTCGATGGAAGATTGTTATGAAGATTGTTATTATTTGAGTTATTTGTAATCCCTGGGTTGCGGCCTAGAGTCTGTTAAGCCTAAGAGGTATATGTAATGTTTTTTGAGATTATAATATAATGAGGAATGAGTTTTGAAGGATGGGTTTTTCCCTGTTAGGGTTTTCCCAGGATATATCTTGTGTCTGGTATTCTTGAATATCTTTTATCTTTCTATGGATTAGCTATTAGTTTCCATTGCATATCCATTGTGATCATGGAGTTAGTAATTTAGGATGCAAGGCTGGATAGTCCTTAATTGGACCCTCCTACCTTGACTGCATCAGAAAGGTGGAATGGTTTTTTTCTAAGTTGTTAGTTCAATGAGTCTCCCATTCCCATAATCCTTCCCTAAGGCTTATGTGGTCCCTTATGCTTCCACATGTTGGTTGGAGACTGTGGAAGGAATGAAACGACAAGATATATAGAGATAAAAAGTTTTTTCCTTTCAAAGTTGCTAGTAAAATCTCTTTATCTATAAAAATGATTTTTTTTTGGGTAATTATGGATAGGCGTGTGAGGAATTATAGAATTTAATTTTCCAATTTTGACCTCCAAATTTCTAAGAGTTGAAACTTAAACTTTGATATCTCTATTTCCCTCAATAACTCATAAACTTATAGAGAAGGAATGATTTGGAACACTCCTCCCATAGGGTGGAAAAAGGAAAATTTTAATGGTGCTTCCAAGGGTAACCTTGGTATTCTTGGTGGTGGCAGTGTCCTAAGAAATGATACGGGTCAATTCATACTAGCATTTTCTATCCCTCTTCGTATTCAAACTAGCAACTATGTTGAAGAATAAAAAACATTTAATGCTTTAAATATTTCTCATTCTAAAGGGTTTAACAAAGTCATTGTGGGAGGAAAATCCTTGAATATATTCAATGTTCTAGGGGGAACCAAATTACTAGTTGGATGATAGATAATTTTATAAATGACTCCCTAGAGATTTCTCAAAACTTTGATGGGATTAAGAGAATTAAGAGAATTGAGTGCTTTAAGAAACCCCCTGAAGAAAAGGTAAAAATCTTTGAGAATCTTTTATTTTTTTAAAAGATTAATATTTATTTTCAAATATTTCCTTTTTTTGAAAAAATATTAATTTTATTGGTGAAATTTTTAAATAAATAGAAATTTTTATAAAATATTGGAAAATATTGGTGAAAAATAAGAAAATCCATTAATTACCATGGCGAATCCTTTCTTTTTAAACAGATTAAATTTCTATAGAAAAGTAAGTACCTAAGGGTGGTAGTGATTGACTAGTTTAAGGTATAGTGCTCATGCCTATAATTACCTAGTTCCTTAATATTTTAAATTTGGTCTGTTGGCTCTTTTAAATACCAACCCGATCTTCAAGGAAGCCTATGGATTTTCCAATTCCAATGATTAGCAACCTAAAAGGGGTTGTCCAATGAACAAGAGAAAGCAATTAAGCTTTCCTCCTACACTTCGGGTTTTCCAAGACCCAAGAGGGTGATCCCACAATGTATTTATAACATTCCTTCACAAGATTTCCATATACATTGCATATTAAGCAAAAACATTCTCATAATTTTGACTCGACAAGTAACAATTTGCAAAGAATTGGAAAATCCTTTACACCTTTATAACTTGGAGTAGAGAATGGGAAACACGAACAAGAACTATGACATCCATCATCATTTTGGGTATAATTTCAATTAAATGAATTGTTCTTTGATGTGATCCAACTGACCAGATATGTTTGAAATTCACTTAACATATAGAACAGTGCATTATCTTAGGGTGATGGGGTCAAATTCACAACATACTGTAATGCAATGACAAATGAATTCGACATTTACAGAATATTATGGATTTGCATTACAAATTCATAATTCAAACCTTCCATACACAGAATACTTAAAGATCCTATGAATTAACACACAAAACAGTGACTACATTTAAGCATTTAAATCAACTACTTGAATTGAAGAAAAAATGCAAACACACATCCAACCACATTAATTGGAGACCAATAAAATAATCCTTGATCATTTCATTGTTAATTCATGAACAAATCCATAGGAGACAATCTGTATGCAATTATCCATTATCGATTCTCAAATGCTACAATTGTTGCAAAACCTTTAAGCCGATTGCAAATATAAACCCATAACCTAAGACTCTATTAGCAATTCTATATCAATTGTATTCTTATTACGATTCATCAAGATATATGCTAAAATACTTGAGATCAACCAAAATTTTCAAAGACCCCTACACAATAGCCCTGAATTGCCTTTTATAAGATCAAGGGAGCAACAAGCATTGGGCTATTGGCTGGTCACATTACATTTCAATTTGCATTTCAAGAGTATTTCATTTCATTTCAACCCCCAGGTAGTTATATTTACACATGAAGAAAATGGGAAGAAAATACAAAATGACAAAACTTGTAAGAGCTTATTGGACTTGCATCCTCATCAACATCCTCACCCTACTCAATAAAAGCATGAAACATGAAGGAAGAAAGAAACACAGAGCAGAAAGAGAGGATTGTCTAGATTACCATGTATATTTTCAAATTTGAGAAGATATAGATTTTTAATATAGTTATTTCAAAGGATAGACCTGTATTATACTAGACCATGTTCTATATCTATCTCACCACCTTTATGACTTATTCAAAATACTTTTCTAGCCAATTCTTATATTCATCCTCTATAGGCCAGTTGATATCCAATAACTTTTGCACCTTTGTGTTGTATACATTGTATCTTGCATCAATCACTACTCTGGCCTCTTTCATGAAGGTGTCCATGTCAACCTGGATTGTGATGAATTTATCAATTATACCATTCAACATAGTAAAGTCCAACTTGTTATCAATGTATGTTATCTGTGGACGTGTAGTAGTTTGATGCCTAAAGAAATCCCTCCATGGTTCATATTCTTTGAGTGTTCCATCTTCATTAAGGATCTTGGGCGTACCATGTTCCTCCATATCTCCGAAGGCCTTGATTTTACCTTGTAGATGCCCACCAATTCTTTCATGGGAGCTTTTGACCCCACCAATAATTTTAATTCCTCTTATTATGTCTTGAAGATTGTTTGGAGCTTCAGGATCATCCTTTGCATTTGCTTGTATCTCCTTTAAATCATTTAATCTACCACCCCACTTATTCCAAGTGTTCCAAAAAACCTCTTGAACATGTTGGAACCTTACAAATGCCTCATGTACTCCTTTATAGGTTAAACATATGGCTTCTAATTTAAGAGCTTCTTTGGTCAATCTATGGCCCATAATTTCATCAACCATGTTCTTTGTAATATTGTTCATGTTCTCCTGGAGCATGTCCTTCTCAGACTTGGTTGTTTGGAGTTCAACCTTTAATGCATTAATTCTTAATTTTAAGTTATCTTTATCTTGTAGTGAGGTAGTGGATGGGGAAGTAGGAAAGGTCTTGTAACCTACCCTTACTATAGTAACTTTCAATCTATTGTACTCCTCAACCAATTTGTTATGCTTCTCCAATAATTTCAAATACCTAGCCTAAGAGATCTCTGCAATGTCAACACTCAACATGGTTGTATGCATTGTTAACATTGCATCCTGTGGAGCTATCATCTCTAAAGCCTTTCTTATAATCAAGTCCCCTGAAAGTCCAGTCATTTTCCTAATGAGTCTACACCTCCCTGAATTCAGTATTAATGACCAAATAGCCAATGCCTGTAAACTAGGGCTAAACCCTGAACCAAAAGTTTTCTCATCAAAAGTATCCTTAGACACCAGAGCACTTGGGTAATTTATAATTGCATCCAGAGAAATTATTGATGAAAGGTTCCATCCTGGAATTACAAGTACTCCACTGTCTTTGACAATTCTCCTAGCTTCCATAGGATTCATTTGCTCAATTTCTTGAATAATCTCCTCTTCATTCCTTTTTCTGACTTCTTCCTGATGTGCAGGATCCACTCCTTCCCGAGCCTTTTGTATCCCATCATTTATTTCCTCAACTTTCAGCTTAGCAATGTACTCTATGAACTATCTGGATGTCACAAAGGAATCATCCTCTAGAAATTTGGCATAGGCTAAAACCATTGCATCATTATCCTAACTTTCATCATACTCCCATGGTACTAGCCTATCATCCAAAACAAATGGTTCCATTACATCACGAAATCAGGGTGACAAAATTGTTTCTCTACTCCTTTCTCTAGTGCCATTGATTCAACAGATGGTTGTTGTACATTTTCCTCATCACCTTGTGTTTCATCAATATTTGTAGGAGGCAACTCCATAATAGGAGTATCTTCAATATCTATTAATTGTTTCCCTTCTAATGCTATGGGCTCCTTTGGTTGACCACCAGTTTTCAATAAATGGTCCTATAAATCTTTTTGAGCCAACTATTTTTCTTGTTGCACCTTCTCCAGAAAAGTACCATCACTAAAATCACTAAGGACCAATTCCATCCTTTTATATTTGTCAATGAGGTGTTTGTAAGGGCTCTCAGAATGAGAATTCTGAGTAGAAGCCCTATGCTCAACCTCAACAATTTTCATCCAAATATTTTCTTTATCCTAGAAAACAACATATGTTGGAAAATTCCTTATCACATCTTCCCTATAGAAGAAAGCATAAGGTCCATATCCTGAGATTCCCCTTTTTATATTTTCTCTATTGACGTGTGCTTCTAGATCAAAATTTCTAGTAGAGGTTACTTTCATTCTTAGATTATTGATTATTATACCAAATACCTCATATGCTTCCTTTGCCAATACTACAAAATGGTCAAAGGAGAAATTTGATGCAATTATGGAGGCCTTTCTAAAAAACCTAAAATTCTTTGCATCACAATGGTCCATTTTCCACATTATCTCAATGAAGGCCAGCCTATTAGAAACAAACCTAGGTAGTATATGTGGCACCACAGGAGTCCCATAATACCTAATGATTGTGCAATCCTCCTATACATACCAATCTCCCCAATTGCATTCATAATCTAGATCATCACCACATTCTTTTGGCCTTAATAATGTTTGAATTGTTATGGAAATCCTCTCAGCCGGTGCAACACCCATTTGTACCAGGATAGTGTGTTTTATGGTGTTACAAAATCTGACATAATTTGAATTTGGGCAATGTAAGTCCCAAATGTGTGTCCACATTTGAAGTGGCAATGCATTATTTATTTCATCCACTTGTCTTAATCTCATGGCTTTGTCCAATACTTCCCTTCCCTAATACAATATCATATGCATCAACAGTGAGTAATGTCTGAATGTCAGTGGGGTTCTCCTCTCCTTCAACTTCATCAAATCATAGTGTAGCTTGTCAACAACTCTACTAGCATAGTCGAACCATGTGTGCTTATTCTTATGCTTAATGTCCATGATCATAAATAATAGGGGTGAGGTTATCCTTCCATCAAACTTCACCCCAAGCACTTGACATGACATGAAGTATGTGTTGAAAATATGTGCCTCAATC